>VUYV01000007.1:9853129-10064764 GCA_008711295.1 Anarhynchus alexandrinus | reverse complement strand
CCGGCGGGGAGCGGGGGGGGCGGGGGGGGGGGGCGTTCCGCAGGGGCTGCGCTGTCTGAGGGCGGCAGTCGGCAGCACGGAGCTCCCGCTGCCGGAGTTTCCGTGCCCTGGGGAGCCGCGGTGTGATCAGAGCGGCCTCTCCGAGCGCGGGCGTTGCGCGAAGCGGGGGTTGGCTTTTCCTACACCCGCGGGCATTGCAGCCCGTCTGTGCCGCGCCGCCCGAGCGGGCGTGTGGCACGGGCGGAACGGGCAGCTCCGGCGCAGGTTTTCCCCTGGTGCGGTGTGGTCCTTCCCCTTCGGGCCCCTCTACCGTCCCCAGACCCCGAACTTCAGTCGCCGTGGGGGCTGTGTAGAGGGTGCCCGCTGGCAGAGCCGTGTGCCAGGCTGAGGTTTTACAGCATGGGAGATTGAATCATATTTGTTCTTGGTGAAAGCGATGTAATTATTAAACCCCAGATATTTGTGTACAGTTCTTACCATCCCTCTAAAAACCAAGGTCTGCAGCAGTAAGCATTAAACTTAATCTAAACAGATAACGACATAACACATATATACCACAGTTACACATCTGATAACCTACGTCAGCTGCCAGCATCCCGTATCGGTGCTGCTGAAGGTGCTCTCCCTGGTTTCATTTTTGACGCAGCAGTAGAACGTGGCAGCACGTTTCTGTCTAGGATCTTTCCTCTTAGTTTCTATGCTGCTTTCAGATGAAAAAGGTAGGCGAAATATTTGCCTATTTAGCATTACTTACAAAGTTTTAAAAGTACAGAGTATAATTTAAAGTAGCACTGTGCGCTTATAATTTTCCTAAGCTCGCTCTCAAATTGAAAATATTTCAAGTAGAAATTATTCCTTTGAGCACATCATGTAATGTTAAATCATCTTTCAGGGGAAAAAGCACATTTTTTTACTCTTCATAATGTTTTTTGAACTTATTACAGCCAGTATGAAACAAACAGCAAAGTAATTTTGTATAACTAAATAGAATGGTTTTCAAATAATAACCTTAAACTTCTTTTAAGTTAATATATAATTGGAGATATTGCGTGAAAGGGGTATAATTTTTCCTAGCCACAGAGACAAGTGTTAGTCATTCAATATACCATGCCAAACACTTAATAGAAATAGAAAATGCACATCGAGACTTCTACTGGTTTATATTTTAAAAGTTAAATACCTGGATATTTCAGTTTAATAGTAACTCTGTGGATATAGACATGGATTCCTGTTAATGAGACGATACTGAATTAAATATGCAGGCTATTTGGTATGTAAAATGATACTTTTTTGTTTTATTTATTTTTTTTATTTCTTTCTTACAATATTCCAGTGCAGTATTAATCATTTTCAGTCTGCTTACATAGATCCAACTAAAGGCATAAGGCCTTAAGTAGCTTCGTTTTCTAGTTATCATTAATCCAACTGTCGTATGGCTTTATTTGTATTTTATTAATTTTTCAATTTTAATGTAGATTTTAGCCATTACCGAGTAAATATTCTTCAAACTAACACTGAAAAATAATAGCATTGAAGAGAGTAATCTTGTCCATCTTAATGATTCAGAATTGACAAATATTACTGTATTTTCAACTTGAAATATTTTACATGAGCATATGAAGTGTGAATGATACTAACATTGCTTATATTGATAGTTCTGATTGTAAGTTGAATAGCGAATAAAGGTAACTTGAGTAGTTCTGCCCAGAATTTTTCTATAGTGGGAAAGGGGCACCACAGAACCCACTCTCTTGTCTGTTCATTTTACTGTTGTATACTAAATCCATAAGTAGAAAAGAGTGGATTTCATGGGTCTTTAGGACCAGTTCTGGAAGTTCTGGATTGGCCTGTGTATCTTTCTTGCAAAAAAAAAAAAAAATCCACATGAAATAACTTGGGATACATTTTCAAGCATGACTGATAAAAGAAATATCTGGCATCTCTTTATGTTCCAATTTTTATATAGTATATGAAAATACAGTATAGTATGTGAAAATACATATTGTGTATAAAATGTATACGTGTGTGTATATATAATGGAACTTGAATAGGTTCTTTTTAGACATTTTTTTCAGAAGTAAATTTCACTGTAAGACCTTTTGTCCGGCTTCTCCACACCTCACCCCACAGCTTTGCCCACATCACAAAGTATATTTTCATGTAAATTTATACATACTGGTTTCTAATTTAACCTCCAACAGTACCACATTATTGCCTGTGGTTTATGGTTAGATATGTTTAAAGGAAGTGTAAGTGGAAATAGTTATTGCCTTTAGCTTTCCCTCAAAACAGAAAAAAAATACTCTTTATAACTTTAGTACCAATTGATTTTCCTTACAAGTAAGGAATTATAGAAAAAGCTATAATAAGTATTTTTTCTAGAAAATTACATTTGTAATAAGAAGTGTGATTTGACATTTGAATGGTCTTTAATATAGTCATAGCAAAATGACTAATGCAAGTAAATACCAGAATTACTTTATCTTCCTGACATTTCAAGGAAAAAAAATAAACCTTATTTTTGTAAATTATGTTGTTGCAAATTGTCGTTTGCTTTAGGAGACATCAGTGTATCAGAGTAATTATGTTAGGAATACATTTTCATATCATATCATGGCTTTTCAACAGAAATATGCCAGTTACTATTGATTGGTATATTTAAGTGTCTAGCATTCAAATGCGTACTCCTTGTAAAGAAAAAGACAATAGCTGTAACAGTGCTAATCGGCCTATACTTAAAAAATATTTATCTTCCCCAACTTGGAGGCAGGCAGTTATAGGCTCTCTTCGAATTACTCTGTCCAGCTGTATTGAATAGCATCTTCGCTATCCACTAAATGTCCTTAAAATCTTTGGCTATTTATCTAGCCATTCTGAAAGTTTTTATAAAGTTAGTGGCATTAGGCTTCCACATTTAGTAGAACAGGAGAAATCTAAATAGCACTGGGTTGTATTTTTATTATTGTGCGTGTATAAATTCTAATATTTTATAAAACCTTTCCTCCTAGGTATTATGGAAGAAGGAAGCAGCGTTGCAGTATTGATGCCAAATATTGGGGAACAGGAAGCTGTGCTGATTTCTGAAACACTCATTGGCCCAACACTGCAGAACAGTGAAGATCAGAGAAAATGTAAAACTGATCCGCTAATCCATGTTATCCAGAAACTAAGCAAAATAGTTGAAAATGAGAAGTCACAAAGATGCCTTTTAATAGGGAAAAAACGTTCCCATCCTAATGCCGCTGCCCAGTCCTTTGACGCAGACGATCTTTGTGAAATCCCGACTAAAGCAATTGAGCTGTCTGTTATTGCTACTAAAAAGACTGAAGAGTTACAGGCAGATTATTTTGTGACTGAGTGTCTTCCACAAAGCAAAAAAAAGGTGACATGCTACCAGTGCAGTCTCTGTAAGTTTCTATCACCTTCTCTCTTAACACTACAAGAACATATAAAACAACATGGGCAGAAAAATGAAGTGATATTAATGTGCTCAGAATGTCACTTTGCTTCTAAAAGCCAAGAAGAACTTGAATCCCACTTCCAAAATTACCATGAGAATGACAATAAAAACAGCATCCAGACAAAAGTGCCGCAATGTGTAAATGTCGCAAGTTCATTTTTGCAAGGGCCAGTGGAAGGAAGTGTCAAATCAGGGACTGATCAGACAGGAAATCTGGAATGTAAAGATATAAGTCAGTCTACTAACGTGCCTGAAATGGGCAGGAGAAAATGGTATACATACGAGCAGTATGGCATGTACCGCTGTTTGATTTGTCGGTACACCTGTGGTCAGCAAAGAATGTTGAAAACACACGCTTGGAAGCACGCGGGTGAGGTTGATTGCTCCTATCCTATCTTTGAGGAAGAGAATGAAACTACCAACTTGTCAGAGATGGTTGTAACTCACACACCTCATAGCGTGGATACAGTTGTTCTATCTTTGGAAAACAATGAACTTGATATCCATAGTGAACCTTCTCTTCAGCTTCAGATTTGCAATTCTGAGCAACTGTCATGCAAATCGCCAGTAGGAACAAATGTAAAAGAGGAAGAGATGTTAAGTCAGTCTGTAGTGGATTCTCCTACTACAGAGGTTTTGGAGGAGACTGTATCGGATACAGAACAGGATAATATGATAGCTGATAGCCTACTTTCATCGGCACAGAAAATCATTAATTGTAGTCCAAATAAAAAGGGTCACGTTAATGTAATAGTAGAGCGTTTGCCAGGTGCTGAAGAAAGTGTCTTACAAAAGCCTTTCTTGATGAACACTGACATTGAAACAGAAAAAAAATTAATTTCGGAGGAGTCCCGTGTTACCTGTGAAGAACCTGCTGGAGTTTATCGTTCAGATGAAATCCAAGAAGTAATAATAGGATGGAATAATGCCGAGAAGAAAGATAATGAATTAAGCTCTAATAAAAACGTAACAACTGATGAAAATGCACCTCCTGTACGAAGAAGAACAAATTCAGAGTCTTTACGACTACACTCATTAGCTGCAGAAGCTCTTGTTACAATGCCTATTAGAGCTGCAGAACTAACACGGTCTAGCTTCAGGACTCTGACTGGGGAAGATGCTGTGGATGCAGGTGCAGGGCAAGGAGAAGCTGATGGCCCGTGCATGGCTCGTTCTAAAGTGGTATCCTCACTTAAGAATCCTTCAGAGGAGTTTAGTGGCTTAAACCAAAGTGAATGTGCAATAGTCGAGATACAGAAAGAAAGGCCAGAGTTATCAGAAGCACCAATTAAAATGGGCATCAGTATGTCACTGCTCACTGTCATTGAAAAACTGAAGGAGAGGACAGATCAGAACGCTTCTGATGATGACATTTTGAAAGAATTACAAGACAACGCACAATGCCAAAATGCAAATGATGCAAATATTCCTGGAAGTAACCTAGTAGAATATATACCTAATGTAGATCGACCCTACCGCTGTCGCCTCTGCCATTATAGCAGTGGTAATAAGGGGTACATAAAACAACACTTGAGAGTCCATCGTCAGAGGCAGCCGTACCAGTGTCCTATCTGTGAACACATTGCTGACGACAGTAAGGATTTAGAGAGCCACATGATCAACCACTGCAAAACAAGAATGTATCAGTGCAAGCAATGTGAAGAATCCTTTCATTATAAGGTAAAGTTCTTTCCTGTGCCTGTCTATAATAGCTAAATAACCTATTTTGCTACTTTTTTAATAACTGATGATCCCTCTTTCTGACTGAATTCAGTCTGACATCCTGGCTTCGTTGTCAGTACTATTGGGGATTATTGCCAGCAGCCCTTTCCAAATATACAATGCAGCTATAACTAGTCTGCTTTACCCACTGAAATAAACTTGCTTCCTCATGTAAGTTATTTTCCTGAGAACCATCTTACAGACGTATCAATATAATGTTTTTCTGCCCACATGTAGAAACTACAGGAAGAAATGGAAGCATCAGAGAACTTAATAGTTGAAACTTTTAATAGAGTGCTCAAACATGCCCACTAGTTGTGAGTGTGTGCAGAAGGAATCGTGGCATTTGGGGGTAACATGAGACACTTTGAAGCAGAAATTCTTTTCTTTTTTCCTCTCTTGTTATGTTGGGCTGGATGTTCTGTAGAACTTGGATCTGAAAGATTACACACCAGAGCAGAATAATGTACTTGCGCCATTTTTATAATCACTGTTTTAAGCATTAGTGCTGGTAAGTGTGTTTCTATGTACTCAGTTCAGTACTCAGGAATACAGCATAGATAGCATCAGTATCAAGCTGTACAACCGAAACTCTTGCAGGCAATGGTAGTGCAAATTTTCCCATATTTACTGTTGTTTAGTCCTAGTTGGACAAAAGGTACAGGTAGGGTAGCAAAAGGCCTCTCCCCTCTCTTCCCCAAGCAAGTAGAAATAGGAATAACATATTCTTAAGTCACTAGGCAACACGAAAATTGAGTCAATTTTCACACAAGCCAGCCTCTAACCTCTAATCTAATATAGCTTTTGGAGTATAGTAATTCTGGAAGTAGAACTGTTTGCAACTTGTCTATGGGAGTGGGGGAAGAAGGAAATTTATTTTCTAAATAAACACAAATCATATTGTCTTCTTAGTCACTCTCATCAATCCTTTATGTTATTAATTAATGTTATTTACTTTGTTTTGTTTCTAATAAAATTACCCGAGGGATAATCTGTATGTACGTTAACATACATTTTATAACAGTTGTCATTAAAACTTGAGTAACAATGCCACAAATTAGTGCAATATTTGAAGTGAACAGTGTATGTTTGTAGTGTATATTTAAACGTGGAAAATTGTTTCTTTCAGAGCCAACTGCGAAATCATGAAAGAGAACAACACAGTCTTCCAGATATCCTTTCAACAGCTACATCTAACAAACTAATAGTTTCCAGCGAAGTAGATGAAAGAGAAGGTACTGTTTATATTTACACTTGAAATTACAAAAAGTCACTCATAACATTACTTCTGTTTGCGATAGTTCTGTAAAACTGGTTTTAAGATCTCGTTCATACTGAAATGTTTTCATGCCTGTAGCCTTAAATGTATGTTCTTTTCAGTGGGCGAAACTTGCCATAGTCAGTTTTGAGATATTTTACTGACATTTATTGGTAGGTAAGACATTTTTAGCCCCTGTAATTGGACCTTGTACTTCTTCTTATGAAAAAAAAAAAACTGGTATGGAGTATTACTCTGAATTTTTAAGAAAAAAATCTTTTTTTCATTCCTTCTGCAGCTACAGTATTTTCTGAA
Organism: Anarhynchus alexandrinus; assembly: GCA_008711295.1. NCBI lineage: Eukaryota > Metazoa > Chordata > Aves > Charadriiformes > Charadriidae > Anarhynchus > Anarhynchus alexandrinus. The sequence goes on along the minus strand of VUYV01000007.1, from coordinate 10,058,009 downwards.
TCACCTACAATAAACAAAAGAAAGCCTCTTTTAAACTCACTGTGGTAGTGTAGTTTGCTGTCACCATATACATGCAATACCATCTATTCTGTGTTTAGAAATTTCTGTTTGATTATGGTAATGTCCAAAATGAGTCATTTGTTTTAGCCCTAGAGAGGCAAACATAAGGCATTCTAAAAATGCAACCTGTATCTGTAATAGTTGCCAGGGTAACAGTAGGTATGCATTTTCTAAATGTTTGTTTAATTGTGTATCTGCTTGTAATTTGATAGTGTTTGTTTTAAAAACAACAACAAACCCCAAACCCTCAATGTGTTTAGATAGTGAAATAGGGGAAAAAATAGCCAAATTTTAAAGTTTAGGAAAAATGTGGTCTTAAAATCCTTTGAGTATCCTGGGGGGCCAATATTTATTACTGCAACTTGGAATGCATCCTCTTGTCTGGTGAGTTAAAGTTCCTGAAAGTATTTACAGCATTTTTGTTCTGAAGCCCCAAACCACTACAAAGCAACACTGTGGTTATTAGTATTTTGCAATTTTAGAGCATTGTAGAAAAATACTGGTAATTGTATCACCTCTGAAAAACTGTTGGCTGAAGTATTTCCTTTATGTGCACATAGCTCTTTTCTGTCCTAACTATGGTCTCTTTGTTTGTTTAGGTAGCAAAATGTGCACTATAATAGTACTTAGATTGCAGTTGAAATTTCTGGGTTCTACTCTCACCGCTACAGCTGATCACCGAGTGTGAAAGTAATCATTGCCATTGATGCAACTGCTTGTGAAAAAAGGTTCTAAGCAGCATGAGCCAGGCTGGATGGCTTGAACCATTAATGATTTGACATGGTACATGTCAGAATAAAATTAGATCCTTAACTCCTGACTTCTGTTAGCTCATGCTGCCTCTTTTCCTGACTTTTGGTATATAAGTTAGAAATGTGAAAGTTAATTACTGCATCACCCTCAGGTAAAATGACCCTTCCCGACTCCTTTTTGCTCTCATCAATGCAGAAGGCATTTAAATTCAGGAAACTGATCAGTAGGGCTTATTACATTCCTAAGCCTGAGAGCGCCATCTGAAGTCAGAGGGAGACAGAAGGAAGGCCAGAGAGTGTCTGCTGGTAGTGGGAATGATCCCTGTTAAGTTGGTCTGGGGTTTTTTCTTTCAGAAGAAATAGCATAAATGTTTTAATGGGAGTCATAGGAAATAAAATACTGTTAATTTAGCTGGTTACAAATACCTGTGAGCACAGCTTGGACTATTACTTCTGACAATGTTTTGGATTTTTTTAAAACAAGATTTTTAAAGATGGCACAATAAAGGAATAAGTACCTTGTAACGTCTGAAACGTGTCAGATTTTGGGGAATACTGTACCTTTTGAGCAAGTCCTGTTAAGGTGACTGCAAATCAAGATGCCTATCTGCTTTTGAAAATAGTATGTTTAATAAGGTGGTTTTAGAGTTTATATCCTGATCTTGTAACTTAACTTCCATGGAAGAGGAGCCCCTGTTCAAGAAAACTGCCTGCTTTCAATTTAATTACTTTAGAGATTTTTTTAAAAATATTTTTTGCTCATTATTATCTTATAAAAGTGTTACAGCCATGCACTTTAATTGATTGTTTACCCCACATAAAATTTAGTAATGTGGCTTGAATGAAAACAGTTCTCCTTTTAAACTTTTATTAACTCGTACTGTGGAATGCTTAAATTATTTCAGAACCAATTTATAATCAAATTGCAACACCACTGCAGTACAGCAATCTCTTGTCAAACAGATGTCATCCCTATAAAGCAACACAAAACAAAGAAGTTTATGGCGTAGCATCTGTTTATGTGAAAGATGCCTGAGCTGGAACAGTTTCATTTCTTGTTTATGAAATAGTTAGTCCTAAAAGTCTCTTTATTCATCATGGTTGTACAATAAATTAAAAGGGAGCATTATGACACTGGATATGATCGGATTGTAAATGTCTAATAATGAAGGAATAGGGTAATAAGCAGCATTACAGGAGCACCTGTTACTGCTGCTAGAACAAAGATCTGTCATTTCCATGTTCACTTTTAAGAGACCTGATATCCTCCGTCCAGAAAGCAAAAAAGGCCCCAAACCCACAAGAAATAACCCAGTGGAGGGGGTGGGGGACACGGCTGCTGTTTCACTACAGCCAGAGATTATATGATGTATTATAATTTATGTGCATTTTGTTGAAGGAATAAATATAAAGTAGTGATTGGTATAAATAATTGCTCCTAAGCGTGTGCTACTGGGTGGTTAGCCACTTATGCAATAGAAAATATGTTTGCATAACGCTTTAAAAATCTCATTAGATACTGTTTGTTTTAAGCTGCTTGCCCAATAAAATACCAAAGTCGTAACAGAAAATACATTTTGAAGCAGTTTATTCTAAAGCTGCAGAATTTAAGATGGAAAATCCATTCAAGTAGAGCATGCAATAGCTCAGCCTTCACACAACCCCTGCTCTCCCAGAGAGCTGCAGCCCAGTCAGTGTCTTTGTATTAATTTGAGGTCTTCTACATAAATATGCATTCACAAAAGAACAATTGTAGAAATATAAGTTCCAAAGTATATGATTAAAATTGTTCTGATAATTTGCATTAAAGAAAAAAATTAATGCATTTTAAAAAGCTATATGAGCATATAGTAGGAAAAATGCTGATATATTTTGCTTTAAGTTTCAATTGCAAAGAGTGCATGTTATATATTGCTTCCATATTATTTTCTATAAGAATACTAGAAGAGTGAGAACTTTGTCATGTTTTAAAGTAAAAAGTATAAAATATTTTTTCTGTTATTCAAATTATTCATTCTTATTATTAAAAAATAAAACTATTCAAATTTTACTTCAGACTGTATACAGATGGCTATTCTATTTTTTATGACATACTATATATTCTTCAGAATAACCCCCAGGGGTTATCACCCTGACCTAATTACTTTGCATCTTGAACCAAAAGTGCTGGATTTTGGAGTGAAAGTGTAATTAGTGGTAATTTTCACTTACTGTTTGAGTTAGCTGTATTCCCTCAGAATAATATATCTACAACTTTTTTTTTTATATGATTTGGTGCCCACCTGTGGAAAAAAGAAAAGCAAAATGAAAAGTTGAACTTCCATTTTGGATGACTCATTCTACTGTTTTAGTCTGCAATGTCTCCTTAAAAGAGTTTTACCATAAAGATGCTTAGTTGTTGCTTTGGTAATGAAAAGATTCGGTCTGGGTTGCTGGAGTCCAGCATCATCAAGAGAAAACCCCAGAACAAAATTATCTTTATAAAATCCATTCAGTGTTTTGGACTCAGGAGATGGAACTTCTGTTTTCAAAATAAACTCTACAGTTCCTTCTGAGTTCAATCTGCTTGTCTCATTCCTCACTTCTTTAGCTAAAAAAAGAATTAGAATTCAGGAGTTGATAAAGGAGGGGGGTCAGTCAGTTTTTATTACTCCAAATTGGAAAGAAGTTCCTAGTATTTGGACCTAAGCAGAGATGTGTCTAAAAAGTCTGCTTTCCGTCTTTTTGGGCGGTCACCTAGTTCAAATGTCGAGCTTGTCTGTCTTTTCAAACTGCAAGTTGAACCGCAGCAGACAGACCCTCCTCTCAGTGTGAAATGGCCCTTCAGTGCTCTTGACCTTGGGAAGACTTTAACAGAAGTCTTCTTCAGGATTCGGAATCGAGGGATCCCATTTGGGAAATCAGAGCTTACATTTTTCAGGGAGGGGAGTTATTTTTGGTGTGGGGAGGAGCTGGGAGGCCTGGGAAGTAGATCACCTGCTGGTATTATCAGACTTCTTAAGGCAGTATCCACTAAAAAATATCCAGCTAATACACCCTTTTCTGTTCCACCTAGGATCTTCTGGTGTATCCCACTAGTAGTAAATCCCTTCACAACGCTAACTAATAATTTGTTTGCGGTGGAGATGTGCTTCATATGAGCATGAAGAGTTTCCGAAGTCCGTTCTTGCAAGATTTGAGCTTTACTTTGTCTCCCACACATTATTTATTGAATTATATATTTCTTTTGGTTTGGTGATGTACTTTAGTAATGGTCTTTACCCACCAGAGAAATTCTTCAAGGATCTCTGTCGGAGTTTCTTCAAAGCTCATGTACATAACCGAGAGTAATGGCTTGTTCAGCCAGCTAATAAGAATTTGGTGTAAAGATAAAATGAGCTTGAGCACCTTACTTGCACTTGGAAAAAAAAAAGTAGAATTACTAGAATTACTTAGTCTAGTGAAGAGGTTAGATGCAGAAAGAAAACTCTTTGATTTTAATTTGATGTTTCTTTTGGCAGTAGTGCTGATTTAAACAGCCCCAACCTTGGTGTTCCTTCATGTTTCTGCTGTTCTCTCATCTGGGGAGTGCATGAAGGCTGCATGATAGGATGGAATGGGAAAATCACCTGCATAAAAAATACCATCCTTTTTCCCAAATGTTAATATTTTAACCCAAATCAGTTCAAATATTCAGCGAGGGAGCAGGAATATGGCCGTTTAAGTCTACACACCTACATCTCAAAAATATTCAAACCATGCACTTGCAGACACACGTTTTCCTATGTTAAATTAGTCATTAGCCTTTGTCTCTGCAACCATTAATTTTTCAAGAGTCTCTTTCATTCTGGAAAGAAAAAAATGATTATTTTTTACAATTGCGTTTTAGTAATTTGGAGAAGTTCCAAATTATGTCTTAACACATCTGGTCAGTATCTATTTTTTTATCATCTTGGATCCTTCTGAAAGTGTGAGTGTATGTGGATGATAAAGAGGATTTAGATGCTTTGGGAGGTCTTTTGCTTTTCTTTTCTATGTTTGCCAGTTGGAAACTTGTCCTTTCTCAATGCCCATCTTTTCCTTTGATTTGATTCATTCTGCAAAGCAGTGAAACTGCTGGGTTCAGCAGTTCCTGATTTTATCACCTTTTGCTGTAACACAGGGTTTTAACCGAACTGCAGGAAGAATGGAAATGTCTGCACAGAAAGAAAGAATGTGTTTTCCTAAAATTCTAATAATTTCAGTAAATGTTAGGGCAGATGCAGAACAGCACAGTAAATAAACTATAGCCTTGTTATCTCTATGTCCATTGCCAGTTTGCTCCAGATACTTTAAAAGTATTAAATATTTATAGATATTTAAAAGTATTACTTTAAAATATTAATTCATGTTTCATAATTCGATTGGGGTGAAATTATCATCTGTGAACTTCTTACAATGCTAATGCAACTCTAAAATAATGGATTTTGTTTCATATAGGAAATAAGTCTTCAGTTCAGAAACTGTACAGATGTGATGTTTGTGACTACACAAGTACAACTTACGTTGGTGTACGGAATCACAGACGAATTCATAACTCCGATAAGCCATATAGGTAGGTGTCTCAATTATTGCTGGCTAATTGGTTTACTTGTTTTAACTAGGAAGGTTACTTAATTGCCTATGCAATTTTGAAGATATTGTTAAAGAATTTCAATTACATAATTTTACTGCAAATTTGAAGGAGCCACACTTTCTGGTTGACTCACAGTACGTAATTAAGATTTTCTTAGTTTTCCAGAATGCATCTTTTGCTATAGCAGACTACTGCTTTTTTTCAGTTTGAAGCATTCAGATATGGAAAGTGAAATAATTACATTGTAGTATTGAACTTTGGCTAATAGTAATATATTTCTCATACTCCTTGCACACTTAAGTTAGTTTCGGATTTGCTTTATTGCAAAGTGTTCTCCATTGTCATATTGCTACTTTGCACATTGGCTTCTACAGAGTATGGCAAAATTCTGCTCTTTGTCTTATTGCCAGTCCCCTCATCTTTCACAGCTTACTAACAATATTAACACACTCACTTAGGATCAGATTTTATAACTTTTCTACAAGAATGTTATATGGATTTATATAGAAACTTAGATATCTAAAACCACGTGTAATACTATAGCTCAGGTCCCCAGCAGAAGAATAAATCGTGCATTTTCTATTGGTTGCTGCATAAATTCCTGCAAATTCAATCTATGCTCATTCAGTGTGGTTCTCTGTCCCTCTCTAGTGGCTAGAAAACAGATCTGAGTTAATAGAATTTTTGAGCTAATATACTTCTATCTTTTTAATGCAAATTCTGGAAACTCAACACCTTGAAATGCCAAGCTCAGCTAGGGACTTTCTCTTTTGGATAAACAAACCCAGAAGACGTGTTGTCTTTTGATTTGTGCATTATAATGCTATCACATAACAGTAGCAAAAAATTTGCAAGATGTTTGCTCAGAGAGAAGATGTGGAATACAAATATATTTTTTTTTCTCCTCAGAAACTTCCCTATTGCCATTACTTGTTACTTAGTGGGGTTGGAACAGCAGATACTGTAGAGTGTCTTGTATATGGTAGTTCTCTGAAATGGTGTTAGCCAGCCTATTTGATTTAGGAACCCTTGAAAATTTTCCATCGGTGATATAGACTGCTGCATACTAAATTTAAGCCTACTGATCTGGCTTGCTTTTCTTATTATTTTTTCATTAACCCCCTAGACAAATCTGCAGACCTGGTAGCATACTTAAGCCACAGCCTAAAAAGTATAAACATCTAGTATTTATGGTATTTCTGCTGCTGAAACATGTATTCCTCAAGCCTTCCACAGTATCAGATAGCAACCTACTATATTGTTGCCATTTTTATAGCTGTAAACATTATTTATTTTTTGTTTGACAAAAATTGATGGAAATTAAACTGTATAGCCTCCAATGATGCATTTTTGTAGATTTGATACTTTCTGGATTTTAATACTGCACAATTACGTCCTTTCAAAACTAAAGTGGGTAATCACAAGTTAAGTATCCTGTAGTCTCAAACTGTTTCACACTATAGACCAGACTTAGTAAATATTGAACATTTTACTATTTCAGAAAAAGAAACAACTAAAGTCCTAACAAATATGCAGGGTTTTAGCTGAGCTTGATGGTTTCTGTTTGAATATGGTATGTACAGGAAGCTTGTGTGGTAGTATATTGATCTTTATGAATAGCATAATGGTTTGTTTAATACTTTGGGATCTAAATCTAGATCCAGACCGTTTTATGTATTGTTTTTATACAAAGATACTGTGACACAACTGAAAAAATAAAAACTTAGACAGCATGATGTGACACACTTGTCTTAGGGCACTCAAATCTAAATGTGTTGATCTTGTCCCTCACTTCTATTTCAGGTATAATGCTCTGAAACTTAGACATTTTATTACTAAATAGATAGTTTGGCTTTTAAAATGTCATGAGAAACATGGCTGTTGCATTAAGTAGAACACGTATTCTTGAAGAACAAGACTCACTTCTAAATACACTGTGTTCCCTATAGCTCTTACGGTCATATTCTGCGTTTGCATTACATAGCCAAGCAACTTGCATTGGGGCTGCGTCCCTTCGAGTGCATCCACATCTCCCCTAGAGTTTGTGATGTTTACCAGCTTCAGTAGAGGTGCACAAGGTAGATGTCAGAAAGAAACATAGTCTGTACGCCTAGTGATTCTTGCTCAAAGGTGGAGGCTTTTTTAGGCTGCAAAAGATTCTCATAGTCCAAAAATTGAAAATTACTGTCATCACTTGGACTTCTGTAACTATTATTAGTCTTTAACTGTAGCCTTTCCAGATATTCTTGCTTTCTCATAGATTTTTATTTCTGGAATAGCGTTAGCAGTTAATTGTCAGATTAGTTTACTTGTTGTTGTCTCTTTAGATGTCGAGTATGTGACTTCGCCACCACAAATATGAATAGCTTGAAATGCCATATGAGGCGCCACCCCCAGGAGCATCAGGCAGTGCAGCTAATGGAACAGTACAAGTATGTAACAGTTCTAATTTGGAAAAAAGCTGTATAGTGGTGATTTTGTTATGTTAACATACAAAGCAGAGTTCAGATTCTATTCTCTTCCCTCCTGGATTCATTCTTTGTTCCAGTGACTTTTTTTTTGTTTTTGAGAGAGACAGAAAGAGATTTGATGTAGCATTCCCAGGTGATGTTTATGCTAGCTAATTAAACATGTCCATGACCTCCCTCTGGTACTGTATCCAGCTTTTTCTTTCCAGAATGAGGTGGTTGCATATAAACTGCCTATTGCAAGTAGTTTCTGGACCCTGTTAATTACCAAAGCATGCTTGGAATTGTTTGGGAGCATGCGTGTGCCAAAACCATGCCAGGGCACTTCCAACATTTAACATTATAGATTGTAAAATTCCACTACCCAGGAATGTTCTCTGGCTTTGTTTAATATCCTGGTCTAGGCACAGCCTTTGCATATACATGTTAGTTGGAATCCAGATTGGCATCACACTGCCCTAGTTAAGAATTAGTATGAATAGTCATTATGTTTGAGTGAGGTGTGTCCTTTATACTCTGCCCATAGATATGTTTGGATTTTTTATATATATGTATATATGAGAAAGTTGGCACAAATATGTGCAATCGTTTGCTACTAACTTGCAACAAAAAATAAAAGCTGGGAAAGGAAAGAAAATCAGGAATATTCTGCACATTTCTTAGTGAAAGATTTAAAAGGCAATAGGAAGAATCCAAATAAAGTACATTCACATAAGTGTTTCTATTCAAGAAAATCTGCTTCAATCTAACTTCCAAGTCTTTCCACTGCGTTTTTTTCCCCAAAATGTTCCTAGTAGCACTAAGTTGTATTTGCTCTGCTCTCATACTTCATACAGTATTGCTGAGTGCTCTTAGTATTACTGAAAACCTCCACACTTTGGTCCCCGAGTTCCCAAGGAAATACTCTATCAAAAGCTGCAAGATAATTGTTTCCTCAGTAGATCAATTTAGGATACACTTGAACAGTAAAGTTTAATAATTCAACGTAGGTCAACCAGTAGGGCAAATCATGCTATAGAATTGAAAGGGATCTAATACTAAACTCAATGGTAAAATAATTTTGCTTCTCTGGGAATGTCTTGCATATACAGTAACTATACATTAACTATATGAACATAAAGTGTAGTGCATCAGGGCAAAAGCTGTTGAGTTTCTGTGTCTTTGATTTGAACTGTATGCTAAAGCAGTCAACAGCATTTGGCTCAGCAAAGTAAATCTGATTAGTAAATCACCTGAGTAAATTAATGTATTTTAGAAAATGAGTCTGTAATTAAAAGGGGATAAAAACAAACACTGAACTGTTGCTTTATTCACTGTGTTACCAACCCACTAACCAAGCTGTGTTAGTGGTGCAGAAAAATCATATATATAAGACTAGCGGAATACATGTGCATATAGAATGGGATTAAGATTATTTTTGGACCTTTGTGTTTTGCAAAAAAAAATTATTTTCACCTAATTTTAGCTGTAAATTAACTATAAGGTCTGCCTTTTATCTTATTTTCAATGATGCCATTATTTTGTAACAGCCTTATTAGAAATGTTAAGATTCTCAACCTGAGAGTGAACTTGCCTATATTTGAAAGCATTCATTTTCTTTATAAGGCTTCAGATTAGAAGGAAAAGAGAAAAATAGGATAGTACATTCCAAATCAAGTAATAGAGAAAAGTGAGCTAGAAGGACATGCCTCTTGTTCCCCAGCAGGACAGAATTATCTTGCTACATAAGCAAGGTAATGTACCATGCCTTCACCTGACTTGTGAGATTTTTGCTGCTCTCCACAATCTTCTGCTGAGCAGAAATAGTTTCTTGTATATGATTATTTGCAAGGCATTTAAGGACTATATCCTACTGTCATTAAGAGAAGTGGTAAAACCTTACTGAATTGTAGTGTATAACACTGTTTTATGTAGGCCTTCTCGTGTTTCCAGGTTATATTTCTGAAAAGGTCTTAAAAATTTACAAAAACTTACTAGTATAGCAGTCATTTTAACAGACTTACCATAGTGTAACATATTGGGATCACATTGCTTGGGCAGAAAACATCTTACTTCTATCAAGGAATGAGATAATGAGATGCATTCCTAGCTATAATTTATTAGAACAAGGTCACCTTTGATTGATCCTGGTCTTTTCCATGTGATTTGAGAAACTGAAGACTTCCAAAGTACGAGGTAGCTAAGCAAAGTAGCTTCCTCATCCAAAAGACAAGGAGCTACATCATCTTTACCATGAGTGTTTTTCTCCTCTGGAGTGATGTCATACAGTATCACTCAGCTCCTTCGTGCTGAGATGACTAATTTATTATCTTAGAAAACACTTGTAAAAAAACTCCTCTGTTTTATGTTCATGTATGAAAAAAGTCATATCAGATTTGATCAGTCTTGGGTTATTTGTGTCTGTAAATATATGCTACATCTCTCTGTAAATAGGATTTATTCTTCAAGGTTTTGTTCTTTACTGTATAAGACAGTGTTTTATAGGGAAATAGAAAATATAGTCTTGTGTTACCCGAGCTGATGGAAAACTCTATGGACAAAATTGTCACCTGTCTGAGTCCTGATCTGTGAATATATTCAAAATCTGACTGGACACTGTCCTCGGCAGCCTGCTGTAGGCAATCCTGCTTGAGCGGGTGGATTGGACGAGGTGATCTCAAGAGGTCCCTTCCAACTTCAACAATTCTGTGATCCTTAAATAAACGAACCATGTGCTGTAGGTGAACCTGCTCTGGCAGGGAGTTGGACTAGATGATCTCCAGAGGTCCCTTCCAACCCTGACCATTCTGTGATTCTGTGAAATAGATGCTACACCAGGAAAGACTTTATTAGTTCAATTAAAATTATCAGTGCTAATTACATGGCTCCTGCTTGATACAGAGCAATGAGCTCACTATCTGTCTGCCTGATACCACACCAATGTTCTCCCTGTTTCTTCAGTCATCAGAACTATTGCATTTTTGCAGTATTTAAACAGTTTTAACGGGCCAAACAGATAAGATTTTAATTCAGTTGTTTAAGAAGTCAGGAAAAGTAAACTTAAAAATTCTCAGACCCTAAAAATAGTCTTACATTTCAGGATGAAACTTTGCAAACTACCTTGACCCAGTTATGAAATTGAAAAGGGGGGCCGAGAAGAGGACTGATATGTTTCTCTCTGTTTACTTACCCTGTTGGAAGAACTAATCCATTACTGAACTAATAGAATTTAACTTCTAAATGTTCCTCTTTTTCCTTGTCCACTTTTTTGCCCTAGATGTTCTCTCTGTGGATATGTATGTAGCCATCCTCCATCCCTAAAGTCCCACATGTGGAAACATGCAAGTGACCAAAATTATAACTATGAACAAGTGAACAAGGCTATTAATGATGCAATTTCACAAAGCAGCAGGTATGTCTGATTTACTTTCAAGCCCTATCATCTAGAATTCTCAAAGGACACAACTCTGATCCAAAATAAAGTTCCTGTAAAAAAGCAACAACTGTACGTTTTGATATTTGTTTCGGTTTTTATTATTATTTCAGGTTTCAAGGACAGCTTCCTGACAAAACCTTATTAGAAGGCACAGATGAAAGTACAGTACCTATACTAGGAAGTTCAGACAACTTGGTGTCTTTTACAGAGTCTCTTAACCAGACTACGAATGAAATTTCAGGTTCTGATGAAAATGAAAAACCTAACTTGATGAATACCTCATGCAGTTTGGAAAAGAACTCCACTCTACCCCATCTTGGCACAGAATACTGTGTTCTTCTCTTCTGCTGCTGCATTTGTGGTTTTGAGTCTACCAACAAAGAAAATCTGCTCGATCATATGAAAGAACATGAGGGTGAAATCATAAACATTATTCTAAATAAGGACCACAGCACAACTCAGAACACAAACTAGGTAAAGCAGTAAGTTAAAGAGAGGGTTTCCTAGAGTGACTATTTTCTTTCTTTGCTATTTTTTGCCTGAGAAACTTGCTAAAGAGAAGAATTGCAAGCAAAACTTGATTTCCCTTCCTGAGTCCTTGTTTCAGTAGGAGTGTAATATTTTAACCAGGGACTGATGAATCATTTAGGAGATACGTATAAGGAGGGGGGAATAGAACGATCCGTTTTAACCTGTTATTTCTCTATATGGTGCCAAGAATGTAGGATCGTTGGGGTTTTTTCCTTTTATTGTCAGGTACTAGTCAGTAATAATGCATTAGTACAGTGTGTTAAAACCCAAAGGTATGAAAGCTTTGTATCAATTGAAAGGCTTTTTTCTTCCTCCCTCTTTGTTGTTTTCCAAGTATTTCAGCAAAGAACTTTTTAATCCTCTTATTTGAAACCGGCAACAGACCAGATAAAAATTTTACAATATGATCTCATAAACCCCACTGCCTGGATTCTGGGAGGTAGGGAGAGGGGAGGTGGGCGAGGGCATGTGTGTGTTCGCATGCACACACAGGCATGGCCTTTTTCCCAATCTATTTTTAAGGCCTTACAAATTCCAAGTCATCCTTCAACAAAGACTGCTATCCTTTTTATCGATTTAGAGCAGCAGGAGCTGAGGAGCCTAGAAGCATTTGCTAATAACTATTTGATTGGATCCTAACTAAAAAAACTGCTATCTTTTGGATTGATAGTGCATAAAAGATCCTTTGTAATAATGACCTGCTGTTTCTTAATGATATTCTTGATTCAGCTGAACTATTTAAGAAAAAAAAAAAAACAAACTTATCATATGTCACTTTTAATTTGTGGTGATTACTTTTCAGTATGTATGAGCAATGTTTTTTAATGAGAACAAGATATTAACAGTAATTGCCACAGAGAGATGTAGATTAAACCTATGTAGATTCCCAAAGATGTAGGTGAGCACAAAGTAGGACTTTGAGAAATGTCTACATGCTTTGGAGTTCTTTGAAATCCCACTGGCTATCTAAATTTCCCATTTGTCTGGCAGAGCTGTAACTGTAAAAATAATTCACTGAAAGATAGAGCAATCTTCCTGTAGGAATTTTTTTTTTTTTTAAAAAGGGCAAACAATATTTTAAGCAAAAACTGTATCCAGTCACTTGTAGAATAAATTCTACTAGTGCACATAATATGGATTCATAAAGGGAATTTGGGATTACCTTGTTTTCTAAGAAACACATAGAAATCTCTCCCTTTTAAAGCCTTTGGCTTCTAAAATTACAGTGTACTTTTTTTCTTTTAGTTACAGCAGTTTGCAGTAGAAGACATTCATTCATCTTTGTATCAGTTTGGAATATTATTATGCTAGCTGATTACCTGGCAACTTTGTTGAGGTTATTTATGAAGTTGGCCACTTAAATTGTTTGAAACAAATGCTTCAATCAAGTGAAGTAGTAGCGCTTCCAAAGAAGCCCTTCAGCAGCCAGATTTAAACTTTCTGGTTCCGGCATGTATTTCTGCTTTAATGAATGGCAGACGCACAGAAGCATGTCTAGTTCCTGACACGGGGATGCAGTTACCTGGTTTTTAGTAGCTCATTACTTAAAAAACGACTTACTCTTAGAAAAACAGTATTTTGTGGTTACTTTATTTATACATTTCTCCTAGCAGAAATAAGCTACAACTGTGAATCTAAGAAGGTGGCACATGTAGTGTACCGTCGATTGCGCTATTGCTGACTAGAAGTGGCAAACAGGAAAAAGAAAACAACAAGTCTTGTTACAACTTTATGAAGCAGCACAAAATCTAAAGGCTAGGGTAAAGGCACTAAGATTCCAAGTATGTTTGATGAGTTTTGTTTTCAAGTGATTTCCTCAATTTGACTTGTTCTTTTGAGTTAAATATCTATTTTGTTTATAAATTAGATAGCAGAAAGTATACATTTTACTTTAAAAATTGGTCAGGGTATAAAGTCAAAGCATTTTTCTGTCAGATATTTGAAATATTTTAAATACATATGTGAAGTAAGTATACATTGTTTTCAGTTAAAAGTTATTTTTCTTATTCCTACAGATGGATTTTACATTTTAAAAAACCACGATTGATTTACCTGATCTCAAATTCAGTTAGAGATAGTAAACTTTGAATGGGATATTCATACTGTCTTATTGACACCAATGTTTTACCTTCAATATAGAATTCATGTGAAAATAGTACAGTATCTGGAGCGTATCTCAACTCTCTCATTAGGAGATCCCACTTGTGGAAAAAATTAAAGGTACAGTGAGATCCGTAGTGATGCTAAACTACCAGTCAGTATTCACAGAAACAAGATTTTACCACATTGTTACTTTTGTCTAAAGAAATAATTATTTAAAGTTGCTCAGCTAGTGAAAGATAAAACGGTGAAAAACTTGCATTCATAAGCTAAGAAGGAGGTGGCAGTGAACCTAGACTTAAAAAGCAAGTAACCTTGAATCAAAATTAACGACTTCGGTGTACGTGCAAGCCACGCTTGCAGCATTAAGTGTAATGCACCAGGACTCATCGTAAGGGGATTACTAGGCAGGATGCATCTATTCAGTTGTTCTTTGCCATCTTGTTGCTTTTTTCTTTTTGACCATGTGTTCCTATAAAATAGTAGAAAGTTAGTTGCCTCTAAAATCCATTATTAGTCCTAACAAATGCCAACAAATAATTCTTTCCCATATGCACAGAGATTTTTTTTAACTGTCTCCATGCTGCTTGCCTTTAGTTACCCACTCACAATTCCCATGGACTTTACCAGAAGTTCTGCATGTGAAGTAATTATAGACTTAGTTTTTCTGAAAGCAAATTATTCCTCAGGTTATCTGCTTTAGAAAGCGTATGGTTGGCTTGGTTGCATGTTATGCAAGGGTTTTTAAGCACATTTCAAAGTCACCAACACTGCAGTCTTCCCCTTTCTTTAAGCTTTTGAAATATTTTCAGGTCTTCTGTCGCTGCCGTATCAGATGATCAGCTACTCACTTGCTGTTTGTTTAAATTAGATTTTATTCTGTGATATGAACTGTAACTTGCAGCTTTGTTTTAAATGCCTATACTGCTACTAAAGAGAAAACTTTGTTCATACTAGACTATACTGAAAAATAGGTGCATATTTCATCTTTCCGATTTATGCTTGGCTGGAAAAACAGAGTGGGATTCAGTCAGAGTTATTGTATTTTCCTCTTTCAAAAGCACTTATTTAATCATTTTAAAAAATGTACAGTTGGTGCTCAAAGTAACATTTGTTAAGATATATTTAATAGAAATTTACATTTGCATTTGATATTCATGGACATGGGTACATGTATTTTTTTAAGAAAAGGTATTGTAACACTATGGCACTGCTTTTATAGCCAAAGTATAAAAAATTTAGAAAACTGACATGTAAAGACTGCAGTTAATTCTGATACTGTATCTTATTAAATAGGATGACTTTTCATTTTATAAAATTATCCAGCACATTAAGCTGCATGCCTTAAGCTCTCTCTAGGATTGTGTTCCTGATAGACGACTGTTTGGAACTATGAAGCAAAGTCTGTAGTAGTACTTTAACTACCTTCTGAAATACTGTACAATGTTAGAATAATTTATTTTGCTTTACAGGAGTTTGTCACGTATTGACTTTAATATTGTATTTTGGTAATAAACTTTTTTTGTTAAACACTTTAGTCATTTTTATTTGACCTGTATGAAGTACGAATACGGAAAATGCAAACACTGAACCAGTGTTTGGGGAGATGGGAATCTGTTTAAATCAAAAAGTACTTGAAATACTTTGCTGCCATTTCTCACTCTCGTGTCAAGTTATTACAGTTTTAATACTCTTAATACAAGTTTTATAAAATAACTGTAGTGATGAATTATGAGACTATTAAGTCAAAATACTTGTAAGCCTGCATGCAGTTAGGATGGGACAATGCTGAAGGACAGAACTGCTTTTTCAAAATTTGTAATGAAGCTAGTGGCAATTTCTTCCCTAATTTAAATGGAGTGAAAGCCTTAGGCAGCTTTTTTCAGGCAAGTGATTGACGCTTGCTTGTCCATCAAATAAGCTAAAGCATCTTGCAGCCTGATTTTAAATATACAACATGTTTGTTGACCTTGCTGGAGCTTTTCTTCCCATTTTTTAGAAGAAAAAAAAAAAACAAAAAAACCCCAAAACAAATAAACAAACAATAAAAAACACCAAAAAAACAAACCCCAAATCTAACTCAGTTGCTGTTGCTGGCCAAGGAGAGGAAAGTACCGCCAGAGTACCCATTGCTGGTATTATCATGGTTTATATTTACATAAACAGGCTATCTTTTTTCATTTTGTTATTATGATGGCCCTGGGCCAAATAACATTGAAGCAAAAAAAAAAAAAAGCTGGCACTGCAAATGGGTTTAGATGCAACGCTACAGAATGCTGCACCGTGCAGCTTTTTCACATTTTCTTCATGAATACTAACTTGACTTAATATTTACTAGGTAAAAAACTCAACATTGATAAAACTAAGATGCTTTTGCCCAAAAGCAAAATTTGACACCTTCAAGAGTTGAAAAAAGGGATAACCTATAAATTTGACATGCCTGCAGCACATCACATGGCTACTGAACTAAAAAGATTGCAGGTTTGGACTCAAAATTTACTTAGGCAGAACTTGAGTCCTACTGTGAATTAGGAACACAGGAGCTCTTTCTACAGTATTGAATGTGACAATCCAAGAGAACACACAAGTGTAAATAGTATAAAGAAACTGAATTTAAAGTCTCATTCAACAATTTTGTGTACACTATGGTTTGTATAAATTTGCCTAACATTTGTTGGGATTATGGGTAACTCGGTACTAACATGAAGACTGCTACCGTACGATCTAGACGGAACACAATGAGCAACAAAAATATTGATAAACAATACCCTTTTGCTGCTTCGGCAAGTATAAAGCCAGCATTACAGTAATATAATACAGCATTACTGATTGCTTGCTACAGTTTGATATATTTTAATTTACATTTTATAATACCATTTTCAGAGATTAATGTCAATCTAGAAGTTCTTTAGTTTTTCTATATACACACAACTTAAAACATTACATCTCATTATCAATGGACATATTGCCTAACTAATACATTGTTTCAGTGAGAGTATGTTGAGTAATAACTCTCAGGTGTGGCTCCCTCATGACACAGTTTTTTTGCTTTTTACACTAATATTGCTGTAGTCCCTAGCAAAAAGAGGCAGTAAAGAATGCTGTAGTGTGATACTTTCCAGCTATTACTGTATTTCAGGTGTCGTCCCTAGAATATTATGCAAAACAGCATCAGATTCATCTGTTCTGGATACTTTCAAACAGAGAATCAGGGCGGAGGCTTTTTCTCCCACTCTTTTTTTTTTCTAGTGCCGTACCAAAACACTTGGTGCAACAAGAAGTTGACTTGTTAAAATATTATGTAGAATTTGGAAAAAAAATATATTTTTTATTTTCCTTACTGTCTAATCTTCCACTATTTGAAACGTGAACAATAGGCATTAATATTTCAAAATTATGGTTCTAACTGATTAGTTATTCTAAAATGACTTAAAGGTAACATTTACTCTTAGATACATTCACCACTGTGTAAGGCTGTTTAATGCTTTTTTATTACGCAAACTGTTTTCAGTTCAAATACACTGTTGCACGGCATAGGTTGTGTTAGTAGTTCAAGAATGTCAGTGGAATTTGTACTGCTGGTAATCCACAGTCATTTCCACAAAATGGAAAACTTCTTCAACTGACCATCGTAACTTATCACATACAAATATATTACTTATATGCACAGTGTCATAAAAAGCAGTAGAATTAAGATAACTGTAACCCCCCTCCTTCCTACTACTACTGCCTGTTGGCAACCACGCTACGCAGCCCATCATTTAGTTCAAGTTAACATCTGCCCAAGTTTTGGTTCTACAGAGAACAGGCTTCTAGTGGTCCCAAATTTACTGAACAATTACCAGATTTCTAAAGCTCTAAACTGATTATGTTTTCTAAACCATTTCCACAACTTTTTGTTCTGGCCTTTGCATTGGCCTCTTTACAGGTAGTGGATAAACAGAATTTCCATTGTAGGAAACATCTGCCACAGCATTCCCTTTCTCAGAAATTTAAGTATCTGACCTCCTTTACACCAAAAATGTACACTCAAGATTTTTTTTTTTTCCTTTATTTACACTGTAAAATCACTTGTATGATCTGTATATGTTAATTTTAACAAACACCTGACAGGTATGATATGGCAGTGATGTTATTAGTGCTATTAGTGATAAAAATAAGGTAAATTTAATGCCCACTGTAAAGCCCATAATTCAGTTTCCATATTCTTATTTCAAGCATTCCCCACAGATGTACCACCTGCCTTATGACAAAAAAAGAAGTATAGGTAGTCTCTTTGTTGCGATTTGACTTACAGTAGAAGTTTTTAACTGTTTGGAGAGCTTAATCAGAGGAAGTAAGAGATAATCATTCTGTTTGTTCTAAAAAACACTTATAAAACATACTAAGTGTGCAAAGACAGATACTGAAAAGTTTTCTGATTCTAATGTCAATGGCTTCAAAGCTCTGAATTACCAGGATGATTACTAGTTACAGTTTGCTTGGCATCTCTGAGCATGTTTTCTTTGAATTTCATGCCTTTTTTTTTTTCTCAAAACACCAACTTTGCCAGTGAACCAAAGTTGTGGAATGAAAAATAAATAAATAATTGTGGAATGAATAAATAAAAAAATAAATAAAAGTAGGTATTGCTGGACTGTAAAATGGTGATGGAACATCAAATGAATGTTGTCCAGAAGAAGTGAACTCTATCCCCTTCTGTTCCACAGGATTTGTATGGATTATTGGGAAATCTGCTTTCTGTGCCAGGATCTGGGAGTCAGCATGTTGGTAAAGGCTTTATGGGGAATTTTTTTTTCCCTACAATAACTGTCTTTAAAGACACTGCAAATAAAATTTACAATAAAGAATTATTGTAAGCGTAGGTTGTACCTGCTAAGTAGAAAAATTACTGGTGTTGCTGTTATCTTCCTGCTACAGAGATAAGGGTCCTTTCCCCCCCTTGCATCTTTATACTGCGGTTGATCGAGAAATACAATGGAGTGTATAGTAAACCATACAAAATACATCTCTACTGTTTAGGATTCTCATTTAAATTCAAAAATTACTTCACATATACCTGAAAATATATCTATTGGGGGGGAGGAGGGAGACACCAAACCAAAAAAACAACAAAACACCACCACTAAAAATAAATTCTAAGTCACTATTTCGGAAAAGAACCTCCACACCCGTTGAAGTCCGCCGGGACAGCCGGACCCGAGGCACCGGCTCTTCCCCCCCCGCAGGGGATACCCACCCGCCTTTTGTCATTTAAACTAATTAAACCCCTTTCGGGCCGCGGCGAGACGAGCCGGAGACCGGGGTGACTGTGCCTGACTCCGCTTCCGCAGACCACCCGGTCCCCGCCGCCCCTTCTTCCGCAGAGCCCGCAGGCGGCGGAGGAGGCCGCCGGAGCGCCCCGAGCCCCGCGGAGAAGGTGCCGCCCCGCCGCAGCCCGGCCCCGGCCCTCAGCCCGCCCACTCCCCACAGCTCCTCCCCCCCCGGGCCTCCCCCGGCCGGCGGCGGCTGCCTGCCTGCCTGCCCACCGGCGCCGGCCCCTGCCCGCCGCCTAGCACTGCGCCCCGGCTGCCGCAAGCCCCGCCGCTCCGTCTGACAGGGGCGAACAAAAGGCGCCGCGCTGCCTCATCCCCTCCCGGGCGGTTCCGCGCAGGCGGCGCCGGTAAGAGAAGCCGCCGCCCCGCTGCAGCGACCCGCGGCCCTCGGAGCTCCGGCAGGTATCGACCCCGCCACGGGGGATGCGGAGGGGAAGGGGAGGAGACGGGCGGACGGCGGAGCCGCCACCGAACAGGCCGCGCAGGCCGCAGCGAGCCGAGCCGCGCCGCCGCCGGCGGAAGGGCGGCGCTGTGTGGAGCTGCCCGCGCCCCACGGGGCCCGCCCCGACTGCCGGGGGAGCCGCGGCCCCAGGCCCGGCCCTCCTGCCTCCGCTTCCCGCCCTTGCCCAGCCCCCGGCGCCGCTGGCTCTCGCCCCGTCGGTCCGGGCGCTCTCCCCCTCGGCCGCCCTCTCGCTTGTCCGCCGCGCTGCCCCGCCGCCACCGACGGCATCGCCCCGGGCTCCCCATGGTGCCCGGCCTGCAGCCGCAGGGCCCGCCCCGCCGTGCCGCCCCAGGCCTCGCCTCACCTCGGGCAGCTGTGGGGACGGAGGCGGGACGTTCTCCTTCCCGGTGTCCTGTCGAGGCTTTCCCCGTGTGTGCCGGGCCAAAACCCTTCCCTCCGGCGTAAGGCGCTGAGGAGGGCTGGCTGCGAGTGGCCGTGCAAAGAGCGAGCATGGTTATGATGACCATCTTGCCTTTAATTAATCGTCAGGTGTTCTACAAACCAGCTGTTTAAAATCAACGTGAGTATATGCTCAGGGAGCTCCCTCCGTGTGTTTCCCCAGGCACGAGGGAAAGAGGTGAAGCTAATCCACTGCAAAAGCTTTAAAACAACAAAGTTGTGAAGTTGAGGCGTATTTCTTAGGGTGTTACCGTTACTGGTCAGTTACGCCTCTGGTAACACTAATACTGGCGTTGGCGCTCTGGGAATGGTAACAGACTTTTGCATTCGGGATGGGACACCATTGATTTTTCAAATGGAGAATGGCAGTCTGAAGCAGTTTTATGTGTGGACCGTGCTGGCAGAGCAGAGAGCACCTGGGAATCGACAGGGGAAGGACTAGCTGCTCTTTTTGTCTTTTTTTTTTTGTAGTGTTCTCCAATATTATGGTGCTTTAATAGTATAGAACATGAAGGATTTTTTTAAATGCTCTTTAGTTTTTCATAGCACATTTTCTTTGGCATCATTTTTGCATCTTATGGCCCCCTTTTCCTGGGATTTCTTGAAAGCCAAGATTTAAACACTGACTTTCTATTTTAGGTATCCAACTAAAATACCCTAAAAGGAGTAGTTTTTCTTTGAAGGGCTTACACTTTTTCAGATAAGTGGAGCCTGGTGTGCATTTTGAGTCAAGGGCCAAAGGTGAGGGCAGTCAAAATAATGAATCGTTCTGAAAACCTGTTCAAGAGCATGTAAAAGAAGTCTTTACAAATTTAAGATAATGAATGTTGTAAACGTTGATAATGTAAAAAAAAACCCAAAAAATCTTGCATTTCTGTAAGATACACTTCAACTACAGTATAGTTCTGTAAGTCAAAGTCTCTTATGGCAGTAAAATATGGTTCTGTTTTCACATATTTCATACAGTATTAAGTGAATGTTTGGGTAGGAAGATGCATTGCTTGTATGTGTCCATTTAGGAGTCAGACTGAAGAATAATGAATTAAAGTGAGTGACATCATGACAACCGTAAGACAGAGAAGGATTGGAAAAGGCACAGAAGCGGCTGAAGATCAGCCTTCAGAGGAGAAGAATGTGAAGCCTGATGGGAAAATTTTGTCTGGTGGGTAATTAAAAGGATTGTAACTTTATGGCTTTTTAGTAGCGTTTAGCTTTTGGTATCTATCCTAAGCACAGGTTAGAACTAGGTATGTACCAAATACATTTTCATACTTGAATATCTATCACCAAAATTAATTGGATGAGACAGAGAGCAAGCAGATTACTGCGTGTCAATCTCCTCTCCATTTTAAAATCCTAATTTAAACTGGTGAGAACAACTTTTTTCAATTTAGTATCAGTGACACGCTATCAGATTTCATGTAGCCATCATAGGTTGTTAACCAAAGCCCAGTTCAAATCATTGGTAACATAAAATGATGTGAAGACCTCTGACAAGTTGCACTTAAATATAAGCAGATTGCACATGAAATCTGAATTTAACTGCAAACCCTTGCTTTTTTACTATAGGACAGAGTAGCTAGGTCAGTTTCAAAGAGAGACATTGAGTGTCAATTGGAGGATCTGTTTAAGTAATGAAATACTGACAACATTTTTGTTTGGAATTATAACTTTAAAGTTAGCAAAGTTTGTTTGGTTTGGGTTTTTTTAATCAACTTATTTTAAGGGATGTTTTGATCTAAATTCTAAATGTTTGTATATATGCAGTTTGGGTCGAGGGAAAGAAAGTTACATTGTTGTTTCCACGCAAGTACACTTAGGCTATATACAAAATGGGAAAGCGGTCATAGTTCTCATCCAGCCCAGCCCTTAGTTCTGTTGAATTGTATATTTGGTACCCATTATGTAGATGTCACATGCTGTATGAAATAGCCATTTCAAAGATGTAATTCCAGATCACTAAGATTAATATTAAGCCTTATATTTAAAAAAAAGAAAAAACAAAACAACTAAAAAACCCAGGAACATAAGTGTACAATAAATTGCTCGAGCTACCTAGAAACGCAATCTTTCTTTCCCAGCACTTCATCTATAATCTTATTCTAGTATCAGCAGGAGGTCATCTGCAATTCAGAGCGTGACACCATTATCAAAGGCTGCTTTGGTCACTGTTCAGTCTCTGTGGGTATTTAGTGAGACTTCTGAACCTTCAGTGTTGTTTTTTTTACAAAAACCAAGCAACCCCCAAAAAAACAACAGGCAGCAGTTTTAAGATGTGTGAAGAAGATTTTAATATCTTACTTTGTGATCTAACAGTCATCCTGTGTTGCCTTAATTAAAAAAGTTCTGCAGGATATCCTGCAGGATATTTAAATTTAGATTTACAAATTAGATATGGTATTTATCTAGATTTGTATAGAATCATGGTGTTCTTAGCTATAACTGCATTGTGCTGATTAAGGTAGACCTTATTTCGCTTTGCATGAAAATAAAATACTCTTGGTTTGCTATATGAGAAAATAAAAACCAGATCTCCATAAAGACCTGTTAAAACAAAGTGTTCTGTTACCAACAGAATTTAAACTGTACAAGCACAGGCAATGTATAAATGAGTTTCCAAAATTCATTTAAATTGAATTATGTGTCTCACAATTACAGAGTGATATTTTTTTTTTTCCAAGATCATACAGGTGGAAAGCTGTGGAACATACTCTCAGTAACTGTTGGTGGAATTGTTGCCATCTCTCTTGGACTTCTTACTTCTGTTTATGTTGCTACATTGCATGAAAATGACCTGTGGTTTTCCAATATTAAGGTAACAGTCATTTTCATAGTTTCATCAGTGCTTTCACAGAACATTAACATGAGTGTTAGTTGAAATTTCATTTATTTATATATTTGTCTTGTAACTTGCTCAAAAACATAGAATATTTAATTTTTAAAATTTTAATTTAAAAAACCTTTGTGCTGCCCTTCCCACTACTTTTTAAATACTTGATCATTTCTATTAATACCTTTCCCCAGTTTTTCTCTAAAAATAGTGCTACACAGCTCCTGCCTGAGTTGTAGCTATGGTTCTTCTAACCATTGATCATTATCTAGAATAGGATTTCAACAATCTACTACATGTTGCTCTATAATCATCTTCCTTTTATCCAAAGCAATCCAAAACCAAACGAAAAAACAGTTAAACAATATACAAAATCCTGGCACATGGTTCTTTAATTTTATTTATACTGTGATATTGTAATATAGTTTAGGCACAGTCTCTTACTATTCAATACTAATTTTATATAATGTTATCTTAAAAGTGCAAACCTCAAAACATATTTCAGACATTCACCAATGTAAAAGCAACCGTTCCCAAGATCCAGGATTGACTAGTTTTTTTCTAGAATCATTGCATGGGAAAATAATGCAGCTGTACACATATCTAAATTTAACCAGAGAAAAGAAACAGGTGAGTCACTTTGTTTTTAGATGCCTAAAAGTCACTCTGTTAGGTCTATATATTATATTATTCAAAGAGTATGTATATTTAATTGGGATACTTGCATTGCAATATATCTTTCCTATACTACACACTTTTTCTGTCCCCGAAACATTTATATTCCTGTAATAAAAATAGTTGGCACTTACTGAAACAATTGCTGTTGTAATACACATATAATACTGTTTTGTACCCATTCTCATCTTTCTTTGATTGTATAGATAGATTGTATATGTATTGAGGGTACACCGCAGGTTTGTCTTTTCCTTCCAAAAGCAAGTATTGATTAATTTCACATATGGTGTATATTTTGAAGTACAAACAGGCATGGACTTGTGGTTATGTATGAACATAATGGATACAGCATTTTCATTCTGTTGAACTGATACAGAGGGACACAAAGTTCACTGAGAGAAGGAATTCTGTAGTTGCAATTAAGTTGCCCCCCTATGGATGAAATGCTCATTTTATTTGATAATTATTGTTTTCATTTTAAGTACACTAGAATACTGTTAGCTAGCAAAACTGAAGTAAAACCCTCTGAATATTTTTAGCCTGGATTCTGTTCTCTGTAGCTCTCATTTCATCCTAAGGAGTTGATAGAATCACTACTGACATTGGAACATGAGCAATTTCAGCCAATTTTATGGAAAGATTCTAAAAAGCATTAAGTTCATCTGCCAGCAGATTTAAGGAGAAAGAGATGCAGATATTCTCTGATCTCATATTATAACTTCTTCAGCAGGGCTTATACATACCGCTGCTTTTTGGAGCTGTGTGTTCAGTGGGTATATGTTGTTTGTGTTCTTTGTATACACACTCTCAACTTATATTATTTCTAAGGATATCTTCCCAGATAGAAGGCAAGAGCTCTAACTTGACTGATCAGACAAATGCAATGTATTTTGTAAACACTTAAATCCAAGTGAGATTCAAAGGTACTTTTAAAGATTTGTTCTCCAACATATTACAGCTTGAGACCAAACAGGTAGTATCCCCTGCGGTTTATTTGCAAATACAAAGAAGGTTTGGGATGAGTCAAGTCTGATCACATTTTCTGCACTCGTCTGCCAAGTCAGACTCCGACTGTGCTTTCACTTTGATTAACACAAAGCTTTCCAAGGTTTTACTCTTAACTTAAATATAGTCTAAACTTGTTTTCTTGCCAGTATCCGTATCAGAGCTTTTTGTGGCCATTAGTGAGAATAGCAAGATAAACTAAACTGTACATTTTGATACACTTTCTCTTAACTAAGCAGAGAAAGAATACATGGATGAGATAAAGTTTAAACAAAATACTATTTTATGAGTAGTATGGGAAGAGAAGACTGCATATGAAAAGCCTGTGAAATTTCCTGCGAAGCTGAGACAGGAAGGCTCATCCTAACACCTGTAAAACAGTATATAGATATCTCTGTGCCTATACGTATGAGTGGATGTTGTAGTATCTCTAGATGCATGTACATGGTTTCCAGCACTTCTGAATTGGCTAATCTTATATAATTACAGCACATACCATATACCAATAAAAGACAAGAATAAAATACAGTATGGAACAATCTGAGATCCTCAAAATTATGTAAAAAATAGATGGAAAATTTGCTTTTTTCTCTAATATTTTATAGTTTGGCCAAAGAATATATTTTTGCATAATTAAGTGAATTTTCTAAATATTTTGAAAGAGTAAGTTTTATTTTGATGTGTACACCAGACAGAATTCTCAGAAGGGAGGACTGATAGTGTAATCCTTGGCACTCAATTATTGCATGCTTTGCTTAATGAAATGCAATGCTACTACACATCCAGTGTTTCATTATTCCCCATACCTATGAAACATAGCAGTGCATCAATACTGCTCTGAAACACAGAAAAGAAAATAAATTCTAAATCAGTTATATTTCCTTACATTTTAAATTAGTAAATTCAGTCACTCTGAATTGGCTGTAGACAGTGAAATTTGGGGATTTAATGTTACTGAATTCTGATATAAAAATTATATAACAACATATTATCCCCCTGAACTTTATTCCTTTCTTCCCATAAGCTACAATTAGTCAGATGGTAAGAATTCATACCTAAAAGGGTATGTATGGCTACTAAATTAATATAGTGAGACGTAATGGGAGACTTACTCTCTTATTTTTTCTTTTACGTGAAGGTACTCCTCTCTTTGTACACTGGTAGAAGGAGGTCTGCAGTGTTGAGCTGACACTTTTGCACTAAACTAGACAGAGGTTTTTACATACGCCGTTTAGGTACAAAAGGTGGAATCTTTGTCCTAAAGACCCCATTGATACATGGACACCATGATTGCATAGTTACAAAATGGTGCAGTTTGGCAATTGTATTCAACCCTAAAAATTGAAAGTAAAAAGAGTTCATTATGCAAAGTCATGATTCTTAACATCTAAGTAATTGAAGTCACAACTTGCACGTACACTTGTAGTGATTCCCTTTCTGTAATTTCAATTGCAATTCATAGAAAGCCAGTTCAGTTTTGGGTGTCTTCCAGCAATGGTTCACCCAGCTAGAAAAATTGTTCTGTGGTTGGTATACTGTTTTGTATATTTTGAATATAGCTTTCAACAGTGCATTGATTTCAGCTGCTACAGTATGTGTGAATTTTGTTCTTACTTGCTAATAAATATGCCTGCTATTACAAATTTGCCATGGTCATTGGAGAAAGATGCAAAATTGTTTTCTTAAAAACTGAAAATGCAGGTCTCAGAATGGTTTATGCTGTGAAAGAGGTACATGACTGGTGTTCTTTTTTTTTTTGTTATTCCAAGACCTTCTGAAAGAACAATGGAAAAAAAAAAAAAGAGAATGCAAAATACCAAGTCACATAGTCAGAAGCTGTGCTTCCAGCAGCGATAGCAGAAGGTTATAATCACTTATCTTGACCAAACAATTTTGAAGAAAAAAGTTTGAATCTCTTCTCATATACATTAAAACAACAAAGGTTTCTGCTTATGATGGTGAAAGCCAAAACAGATTTCTTATCCAAAAGTTTTCTGAAAACTTTCTGGCACTACACATATAAAATGGCTAGTCTATTTTCAGTAATTTCAATAGCAGTTTAGTGACTGCTCCTCAAGTATAGTATCTGTTGGGAACAGGTTCTACTATGAAAATAACAAAATGGGAGGTGGGGGGAGAATTGCATCACCTCTTCTGTCAGCTGTTGTATTGCTTGTTCAAATGCAAACTCCAAAGAAACTGAACAGGAGTGAGCCAAGGCCACATAGCAAATTAATCCTGTAATACAGACAGGTAAAATTCAGAGCTCACATTTGTTCTTCATCCCTTCTGAGTAAGCATTTAGACTGTTACCACTGAATTTTCCTTTAATAAAACTGCTGCTTGCAAGAAGTCAGGAATAAAAATAGCAAATTTCAAATCTTTCAGACATGCAGGATAAGAATCCTGGGACTCCTTCTGTGAAGTGCTTATATTTTCCCTTTTTATATTTTGAATATGAAAGAAAGATGAAAGAAAGTGGGGAAACGGGTAGCCAGCTAATTAGAACTCTACAAAGCGAACATGTAAGCTGTAAAGAGAACAAGGGCAGTCCAGTACTTTGGTGTTACTTTTCCAAAGAAGTACCTGTTGAGTGGTTATGGGTACTTTTACTCCGGATCAAAAGTCTGACCTGAGTAGGAACCACGCCATTCTAACAGATGGGCATGAGGTTAACCAGCCAAGAGACTGTGTACAAGGACTAAATACGTTTGCTGAAGGCATGATTCTCAACCAGGAACATCGATAGCAGCTGTCTCTATTGAGTTTTCACTTGTATGTTGATATTCAAATCTTTCTGATCTTAAATTGAACAACTGAAAAATATTTTCAATTATACAAATTGTGCTTTAGCTTTGTCAAAAAATAAAAGTAATGGGAGCTTTGCTCTTTATTTATAGAAAAACTCACCTCATACTTTGTTTGCTTGCTTGGTATTCTGAACGACTTAGTTAAAGAGTTTGAGGAAACCTAAGCTCTAGAATTTTGCACCGCCCTTGAGAGGAAAAGTCCTTTGTATTTTGTTTTGAATGCTTAGTTTTATTAGGATACAATTGCATAAATTGAAATCATATGCAACTCTATATGTATCCTGGAGGACAGTAGTGTTCTCTTTTCCCCCTTGTAACAGCAGTAACTTCTTTGTTCAACACTCACAAACTGAATATACAGAAAGATAAACATGTGCTCTTACAATGCTTACCCATAAGTCTCTATGTTTTTATTGACATGGAATACTAGGAAAAGTATAAATTGCTGTAGAACTGGAAAAGTATTGCGAGTGAATAAAACAGATGTTATCTTAGCATGAAACAGATGTAAAACTCACTAGTGTTTGTCTCATAAAGTATAGCATTTGGTTGAATACAGCTGGTGCCAGGATTACAAATTAATCATGTTTGAATGCATTTTTGCTAATTAGATCCCCCTCTGTGACTACTCTCTCCCCCTCAATAAATTCCAAATGTTAACATTCCTTCTTTTTTCTTTTTTTTTTTTTTATGAGCACTTAGAATCAGCCACTTTTTGGTATTAGAAAACTTTTAAGTAGTGATGAATTCGAGACTAGAGCTCGTTCAAAAGCCAGCATTCTCATTTTGCTAAGTGTGTGGCTTTTAGTATCTAGTGCCAGTGTCAGTTTCTTCTGCTGGTATTATAATGATTTGTATGTCATAGAGCAGCTGGAGAGTTTAATTGTGAACTTACATTGAATCAGATGCATTTTTATGTGTTGATTTTTCTCAGACCAGAACTAATATTGGTTTAGTTTGTCAACAGTTGACTTCAATAAAACACATGTTTTGAGATAAGATTCTATACTGGGCAGTAGAGGAGGGAGAAACATGGGGTTTTTTTATCTAGCTTTATGTTAGCTCTGAAATACTATTGATTCTGTTCCAGCAAAAGACATGGGACTCTTCATCTAAGAAAGGTGAATGTCCTGGGGTTCTATGCAAGGTGGTGTTAACCAGAATGGCATTCATAAAAATCTCAGAAAACAGTAACATTCTGTTATTTCAGTAATGTACTTTTGTAAAGAAAGCTGAATTAATAAGATTGTCTTTAGAAATCTCGTATTTCTTAATGACTTGCTTACACCATATACAGGAATTGTATGGGGTTTCAAATCTGGTTATACACCTTTTCTAACTTACTGCTTATCAGAGATATTTGCTGGGATGGATTTATATAAACTACTAGAAGGATCACAAATAATAAAACAATTTTGTATAAGATGCCTATTACTTCTCTTCAGATTGGTTGTTCTTGGAGTCTTATTTTGTTTAAACGTGGCCACCCAAGACTCTGAATTTGTTAAATTTCGTTAGGTCTTCACAACTAATGAGTTAACAAAAGGAGGTGTATTCCAAAGCAAAGATGCTGAGAGCTGTTTTCTCTAGGAGAGCTTTCATATCTCACTAGACTCCACCTGCTGCAACATCAGCCAAGAAAGAGGCATAGTTTGAAGTGTACCTAGTTTAAATAATTTGACCATTTTTAAATTAAAAATAATAACTTTACCTAGACCTAAAATAAGTAAAGAATCGCTTTTCCTTTAACCTATAACGTAAGCATGAGAGTGATGAACAGCTGACTTCTTGCAAGAAACAGCATTTAGGAAGTGGGCAACAGCATACCCTGCCAGCTGAAATCTCAGTGGCATTATGGTGCAGTCCTGAGTATAGCACACTGAATTAATCGAGCCTTAAGGTGCCAAAGCCATGGAACGCTATGGGATATCTACATCTGGAAGAAAAGGTTAAATGCATGGAGCAAACATATGCAGTTTTAAAGTCCAGCTGTTGGCCTAGCTAAACATTTAATATTACAAAAAAATAGCAAAAGATCCAAAATATTTCCAATATCAGAATCGCAAAAACATATTAGAATCACAAAAGGCATATACATTTCCCCAGTTAACAGAGGCATTGACATCTCAGCTGTTTGCTTCTCACCCTAATTTGTCTGTGTATTTTACCTTTATTTGAACTAAATTGTGTAGAATGCACAAACCCAAAGACTCAAGCCACTGTATAGGTCAATTTCCCTGGTGCAGCAGGACCTTGAGTTGAAGGCAGCTTCATGTGATTGTGAAAAGCAAATGGAAAGTGAATTTACTATTGAACTTTCACTTGCAGGAAGTTGAAAGAGAGATTTCATTCAGAACAGAATGTGGACTTTATTATTCCTACTACAAACAGATGATTCAAGCTGCTTCCATCCAGCAAGGTATTGTAAACTGTAAAGTAAGTTTTACTTCGTGTTGCCAGCTGAATATCTGTAATATTTTTTCAAATGTAGTTGGGAACAAGGAATACCATAGCTGTGAAAGATGGTGTAACAATTGTGCTGGAGACAGATTTATTCTGTTCATACGCCAGGGAGCCACTAAGTTACGGACATAATAAATTTCACAGTTATACATTGGTTTCTGTGCCACACTTTCACATTCTGATGAAGGCAATCACTTTGAGGGACAACTTCCATGTCTGTTAAGGTTTCAGCCTTGGTTTATTTAGTATATTGCTTTCATTTTTATTCTTCTCTTGTTTAATTTGAATTACAAGTTATTTGTGGGAGGGGGCAATTTTTTTTGCTGTATCCCTGGACAGTAAGCGACATAATGAACAGCTTCCAAGGAAATCATATACAATGATGGGGTTTTCTGTGACAGTTTCATGTTTTCTAGATACTTAACCATTGCTCCTTAGCAATTTTGCTTATACTACACATTTGCCAATATTAACATCACCTGTGTGTTAACATCATCAGTAGTGACAAGAATGGTTCTCAAGATCCAGTATGTACCACAGATTCTATGCTAGGAATGTAAGTGTAAAAATAAATGTCTTATACATTACTAAATACGTAGTACTTGAATTAGCACTCTGAGCCACATTCGAAGCAGGGAAACTGAAGACCGCAGAAGGTCATGTTGATTCAGAGGTAATGTGATCTGAATCCTTGACTCAAAGTGCAGTTTTTGATAAGAGATCCTAAAATACCTTTGAAAAAGTTAATCACTGTTCAAATGAAGATGGAGGGGAAAAATGACAATCTCCTATTTCAATTTC
This sequence comes from Anarhynchus alexandrinus, assembly GCA_008711295.1. Lineage (NCBI taxonomy): Eukaryota > Metazoa > Chordata > Aves > Charadriiformes > Charadriidae > Anarhynchus > Anarhynchus alexandrinus. Next base: position 10,027,289 of record VUYV01000007.1, on the reverse strand, counting down.
TCTTTATCGTTAAGGTTTACATGGTTTAGTATATGACAATAAAACTGAATCTGTGAGGACAATTAACATACTTGAAAGAATGAATGTTTACCAGGAGGTGTTTCTCAGCATTCTGTATAGGATTCTTCCAATTCAGGTAGGCATTTATTTATGGCTTTAGACTGTAAGTGCATTATGAAGATTGCGCAGTGAATCATGGTTCCCCTTTTTAGTTATTTTCTAATTAGAAATATTCCTGATACCTTTTTAATTCGTAAAAGCAAATTAATATTAAGTATAATCCCCCCATGAGTGTTTTATGTCAACATCAGTATTCTTGTGTTTTACAGCAATACCTAGAGCCTGTTTATTTTTATATCTACACTTTGTTTGGACTTCAGGCAGTTTATGTCATTGCTCTGTATGTAACAAGCTGGCTTCTTAGTGGAACGTGGCTTTCAGGGTTGTTGGCAGCTTGCTGGTATATTACAAACAGGTAAGTGAGATTAAACATGCAGTCTTTCTAAAATTGTACCTCATGTCAAAGGTAAGGCATCAAACCTTCAAATGCATGATTAATTTGACAAAAAATGAAACTGTAAGGCCTCTCTCCAGATTAGCCAGAAAATGGGAAAAAAAAAAGTTTAAATAATACAAAATAATTAGAAAATAATCAGAAATGAGCTGACATTGCAGACTGGGTGTTTAAAGTTTTAAGAAGTTTGAGTAGAAAATTTTGGCTTAAATTGGTCTCTGGAAGTGGACCTTTCAGGTGTGTCTGGATCTCCAGATGATGTACCCTGTCTTCTCCAGCCTAGGATGCCTTAGATGTTAAAGACACCTGCATATATGCCCTTCAGGTTTCTCCTCACTGCCCCACACCCAACCTCCGGGGGTTCCTTCAACAACCTGAGATCATCAGAAGTTCAGCTTCTCTGTTCCCTTATTCCTGTAGACATCTCCTGCACTAAGACTCAGAAAAAAGATGGTAATTGAGCTGTTGTAGTGCTTTATCGCTTGAAGAATTCTCAATTTGGAGAGAAAAAGAGAAAAATTAAAGAACTAGCTTTAGGCCAGCAGTAAGCTGCTGGCATGAAGCTAAGACCAGTGAGATAGGCTGTTATCTGTAACTTAATCAAGAAAATCAAGTACAGTGTCAGTTCTATCAAAACTGTTTGATATGTTAATAAGCAGCTGTAAAGAAGTTTATCTGCAAGCATGCCCATTACAGAATAATTATAGGTATATAGTGGTAAAATGTTTCTTTCTCCTAAGATGAAAGTAATTAAAAAATACATGCAATGTGCATAGTTGACATGTATACTTCATGAGGTCATCTTTTCCATTTACAGAATATTTGGAGCAGATTTGTTTTATCCATCTTTCTAATAATTCATGAACAATGGAAGCTTGTTATCCTTTATGCAAAGGGAATAAGTGCATAGAATTTATTTGGATAAAAACTTTCTGTCCAGATGAAGTACATCTGAGACTACTGAGTAACTCCATTTTAGAAGGTTTTTTTCATCCAGCTAAGCATCTTGGATGTGTTGCTTACTTTCCTTTTTAGCAAACGTTTTCTCTACACAAGAAAATAGGGAATTATTTTTTGTTTTAAACTTTTAATTCAGGTTTTGTAAATGACTGCCCTTTGAGGAACTTCTACTGACTTCCGTCACATACTTTTAATGTTAGAACACTCAAAAAATGACTAGAAGTTTCTAACCAGTTTAGTGGTATTCACATCCAATGCACTGGGATCGCAGTGAAGAAATAGATACCTATTTATTCTTATATGTGCTTTTTGCAAATCAAAAAATGAAGCGAAATTACGTATGGTGTGAAGACTCCACATGCTGGATTTTGGGACTGGTTTTGTTTGGGGGTTTGTTTGTTCATTTTTAAATTACCCAAGCTGTACTTCATAAGAAAGATTTAATCCATAGTATAAGTTTTTTAACAGTAGGTGAAGCTAAAATACAACATTTGAGCTACAGAAACAACAGATGACTTGCAGAAACTTCATAATGATGTTTTTTCAGAGACAGGTGGAACTAGAGTGTAGAGCTTCCTTTTTTATCAATAACCACAAATATTTGTGGTTAAAATACCACAAAAATGCCTGTGACTGCAACATCTCTGTCAACAAGTTGGTGTTTTATTTGTTTTAAATTTATGAAACTCCGTTTGTTTTGTACAGAGTAGATACTACAAGAGTAGAATTCACCATTCCTTTAAGAGAGAACTGGGCACTACCGTTCTTTGCTGTTCAGATAGCAGCCATCACATACCTACTCAGAACTCATTTACAGCCTGTTCAAGAAGTGAGTATTTCTAATAAATATGACACAGTAAAATTAGTATCAGAAAACTGTCTATAAAACTTAGGACAAAATACTTACTAAGCATTTGTAGCAGTACATATACACACACACAAATCACTTATAGCATTGAAAATATTATTCAGATGAGCCTTCTGTTAATTTAAATATAGTTGAAATACAAAGGAATACATGTGCTCAGCACAGAAAAAAAAAAAGGTAAGCTCTAAAGAGTGCTAGACAACAGTACTGTGTATTTTAAAAAACATAAGAGACTAACACAAAATGGGCAGGAGAAAAGCTTGTAAAGCACAAGGATTAAAGATTTCCTTTTGATTTCATTTATTTTACAAATATAGGAGGTTGTCCTGATCTGCAAGAATAAAAACAAATTGGCGATACAATTTCTTTGACAAAAAGTTCTTAAGTTGTTACTCCTCAATTTCTTCAAATAACTGCTATTTATAGCACAGTAGAACACGTATTGCATGTTAATCTATGGGCTGAAACTATTTGAGAGCTCACCATTTTCTTGCAAGTGGTATTACAACGGTAAAATACAGCCATAAATACAAGAATGTGTAACTCTAAAAAAATGTTCGTTATCCTCCAAGCAGTTATTGCAGTTAGAAAACTCATATTAATGTTTTTAACATGTATTTAAAATAAAATGAAATTAAGGTGGGTTTTGGTTGGTTTTGCTGGGTTTTTTTGTGTTTTTTTTTGTTGTTTTTTAATGAAGGAAACTATAAAGTTAAATAAAACTACTTTGCCTCCTTCCAGAGATTGACACTTATGGCTGTATTCATAGCAACATTTCTCTTTAGCCTGACTTGGCAATTTAATCAGTTTATGATGCTGATTCAAGCATTGACATTGTTCATACTAGACTGCTTTGACATGCTTCCCACAGCAAAGGTAAGATCATGTTTGGAAATAGCAAAATTTTTTTTCTTTTCTATCATAAAGCTAACAATTTTGGAGGTATTTCATTAACCAGTGGCCTGGATGCTTAAAGTAATACAGATTCTTCAGCTGACTTTATTTCACTTTATGTAATGCACTTCTGTTGATTAATTTTGGTCTAGTTTTGTTTAGACACAGCTATGTTTTTTGACACTGTTAAGGGATTGCTTTTAAACACCATCTTAACAGTTGACCTAACACTGCAGCTTAAGCGTGTCCTCTGGATGTGGCCAGCAAAAAAAAAAAAAAAATAGTAGTACAAGAAATCTTTGCCTAAGCTGAAGTCATAACAGTGTATGAATTTTGCCTCAAGTATTGTGCATCCTTGTTTGAAAGTTAGGTATAGGCACTGTACCACAAAGAGAAGGAAGAAGTTAGACCAGATTGCTCAAGAGAAGCAGTTATCTTTCATACATTGAAATTCACCAAAAAAATAACAACATTGTCGCTGCTATGTTGCTGAACCGAATGAGCCAAAAAGTAAAAAAAAGTGTTACTAAGGAGAGAAGGGATCATTTACTGTTAATCTTAGGAAATAGAAATACACTGTAGAAGATGAAAACATTGTCTTTGAATGTAATGTCACTGTGAAATTCTACTGAGATTAGTTTAGCCCTCATAAATCTTAGCCTAGTTGAACAAGGTTCTAACTTTAAGGAAGGTTGCAGTAGGATGAAGAGTAATATGTCTTAATGTCATTGTAAATTTGAAGCAGACTTGAATATTAGTGATTGTATTAATTTAACTGAAAATTAGTATGGTGGCTACATATCAAAATACATGTGGTTTATTTAACATTTTCTAAACTCTTCATTATATCTGCAAGTGTAAGCTGAAGTTAGCAATTAACATGACTAATCAGCTACGTTAAAAGCTGGCAAATTACCAACTTCATCCTGAATTATACTAAAATGGAATAACTGCATCACTCTCATTCCATACTAATTTTCAAAAAAGTGCTGTTTAAAGCTGTTGGAGTTTGTTGGGCCATTTGATACTGATTTACACCACTGCTGTGAAATCAGAGTATTTTGTGTCAGGTAACATTTATGTTTTGGTACCACTGTATTGGAAAATCAGTGGGTTTTAGTGTTTGCATTCTTTGAATGTTTGTAATAGTTTTGCGTAGCTCAAAAAGGACTATACAAAACTATTATTAAAAAGTTAGAGAAATCAGCTAAAGTTCAGATTGCTGAACTTCACTCAGCCATAACTCTTTAGTCATAAAGACATTATAGAGGCTACAGAAGCACTTCCTTGACTAAACAAAATACAAAACATCTTCCAAATATTAAGTAATTAATATTTTCCTCACTGCAGTTGTTTAACTCATCTGCTTTATTATAGCATCAGGCTTCTCTAGGTATAAAACATGAACCTAACTAGTTCAGGACATAAATATAGAAAGGATATAGTAATGGCTCTAAACATAATGATTTACTGCAAGATGATACATTTTTTGTAAAAATAATTGATGTTGAAATAAATACTAAAACATATTCAAAGCAAAACAGCTGTGACTGTAGAGTTTTGTATGCATAAAAATCTCATTATTGTTACAGGTTATGTGGCTCTATATCATTCAGATTTCTGGATTGCTGCTAGTGTGTGTCCTACAGTTCTTTAATTCTATGATTCTTGGATCATTACTTATAAGTTTTAACGCTTCTGTCTTGATAGCAAGAACAATCCAGGTAGGTACTGAAATATTTTTGTAGTACTAAATAAAGAGTGTGATATATACAGATAAATGAGTAATTTATATGCATTATAATCTTAAATTACTCATACCAATTAGAGGAATTACTAAAGTGTAAAGCAACAAAAACATTGCATGATCAAATAATAAATTCAATTACGCTAACTACAGCATAACCAAGTGCATCAGACACCATAATTCTGTGATTACTATTAACATTTACAATAGCGCAAGCTGCAGTTTGGATCCTGCAAAAAAAATTGCATGAATGGACTTTACACCTGTTTCAGTAGGACTTGTTTTGGATTTATGGATCTGCCTCCAACAAAATATTCTGTGTGAATTAGGCACATGTCAAATTCAGTTTACTGAAATCTATTGTTTCTTTCAAAGATTAGATTATTTTTTTTCCTGTATTTACAATTCTCTTTTTTCTAATACTGGCATTGATGACAGCCTCTAAACAGAATATATGAACTGACTGGGCCATTTCTGCTGTCTCTCACTCATGACCTTTTAAAATCAAGACTGTGTTTTTTATAGTTAGACAATGTCTGGACCTATTCTAAATTGCCCATGAGCAGCCGAAGAACCATTCTCAGATCTGGAGCTTTGAACTGGAAAATTGCTCAAAGTCCTATGAACTGACAGAGCCAAAAGACACCTTTTCCACAAAATGACTAGATATTTCAAAAGGCACACAATACTATTGAAATTAGGGGAGTCTTGGAACACAACCACAGTTGCCCTGGGTGCTAGCAGTTGTATAAATATCTGGTGGCCACCTCTGAAGGAAGGCTGTTTGGCTAGTTACAAAACTCTGCCAGATCGATACGCTGGGGAGTTTTTATGATACTGTCTCTTCAGTATTATGGAAGAAATATGTCTTTATTCTGGATACTTGGTTATGTATACATTTTTGCTTACATGAACCTAATACCAATTTGATCCTGATCAGGCTTAGCAGAGAAGCTATTTCAAATAGTCTCTGTTGCTTTTGTTCCAAATACATACGAATGTACTGAAATACTAATATCTTCTTTCTAGAAAAACCTAAAAAAGGGTGGCTTGCTTCAAAGACTTGGGAAACTTATCCTCCATGTGCTATTAGTCTTGTGCTTGACTCTCCTAATAAATAAATTCGTAAAGGTAAGCAAATAATTTTTAATATAGAAACTTACTAAATGTATTACGTTAAAAACTATTTGTTAATCATGTAGAGTAATATTAAATAAAAATGGCAATGAAATTTCATTGTGTTTCAGAGACTGCATTTTAGAAATGAAAGATTGTTTTGCTAATCCTTTTGGTATATGGATTTTAAAACATACTCTTAAAACTTCATAAATTAACACCAAATAATCAAATACATATTCGTAACTTGAAGCTCACCTGTAATTTCATTACAAGTGTAGACTTACACTGCATTCTGATACTGCTGAGCATTTTCAAATTGTTTCATTGAATTTACTTTTCCATGAATGCAGTTAGAAATGAATACTTGTTATAAAAATGTTGTAGACCATACCATACTTTTATTTGCCTCTGGTACACACAAATACCTGGAGACATTAGTGACAGTAACACTTTTTGTGCTTTTGAGTTTTAAGTCTCTTCGAAAGACCTATGTCAACAGATTAAAATGTAGTTAAGAGTATCACAGTGAGATGTGATAAGTCATTGAAATAAAAAATACAGCTAAAACCAACTTGTCCTGAATAATCTTTATCTGTAAATAAGAAACTAAATAAGAAACTATTCTAAAAAGTAAGTTGCCCTTTGGACCACAGGACCATAATTACAAACTGAATGCTTATTTGATTGCAGAGCACCCTATCTCAGTAAGCCTGTGTTGCTTCACAGTTTCATTTCAATGATGAAAAAACTTAACTGTGTGAAGCTTAATTTTTTGATACTTAAAATTTTCCTTTCTTTTTCCCCCTTTGTAGAAAATTCTTAATCTTGAGTCAGATGAACATATATTCAAATTCCTGAAAGCAAAATTTGGATTTGGGGCAACAAGGTATGATTTAGCTGCAATTTTACTTTTTTGTATGACTTGATTAAGTGAAGCCCAAAGGTTGTTCTCATTTAAAATCGTGGTGATAAATCATGGGGTTTTACCTCATGTTTGTCTCATACGTTTTCCTTCATAGTAATCTGCACAGCTGTGGCTTTGTAATTGCTTGGAAAAAAAGGAAACTTTGGTCCTTTTTGACATCAAGTTATGAAATACATGATGACAAGGATTATTCTTTTTCCTTTAGAGATTTTGATGCTAACCTGTATCTTTGCGAAGAAGCTTTTGGCTTACTACCATTAAATACTTTTTCAAGACTCTCGGATACGTTACTTTTTTACATCTATGTATTTGTTCTCTTCCTTATGGCAGTAGCAGCTGTAATTGTTGCCTTTCGGAACCTCAGGTAAAATATGTTTTTAAAATAATTCACATTTTTATCAGTTTCCTCTTCTTCAACAGGCTAAGGAACCGACAGTTGAATACAGCAGCATACAGTATTGCTTTCGGCAGATACTAAGGAAACAGTGGGACATATAATAGAGAGATCAAGCAAAATAAGTAACTTCCTATTAAAGCTAAAAATGTAAAGGATTTAACGAGACCAAACAAAGAAACATTCTTCCCTGGATTCCTTCAAGCTCTTTCGTTTGCTGTTAAGTTTTGCAGGATGTGTAGGGTTGTTTGCTTGGTTTTTTGGGGGGAGGGTAAGCAGGGGAAGGGTGTCTTTGTAGAAAACAACATGAGTTTCTTTAGTTTATCCCATTTTCCCTGTGTAAAGCACTCCCAATCAAAGATTTCCCTGGTGGCATCCTCAGACTGCCCAGAAATGAGCTAGGATAGGCTGCGCTGAGCTTCTCGTGATCTGTGTGAAGAAGCAGGAGTGGTAGACTGCAACTGCGCATCACTGCTGTCAGTTGCCATAGCTAATCTGTAGGATTTGGAGGAATTTACAGAACACTAGAAGAAAATTAGTACTGAACTGCTATTAAAAAAAAAAAAAAAAGTAAATGGTTCATTATACACCTCTCAGTTTTACATTTACAACCTGGCCAAAAGTTAGAAGGGATGGTATAAAACTTGATTAAGCAAAACTTCAAGGAGCGTCACGTAACAAATGCCACTCTGTAGATTTTATGGAAAACAGAGTAAAACAGGGGGGAGAGAGACTGGGGGAGAAGGAGAGGTTCCAAGACATTCTGATTTTGAAACTATGTTATGATAATTGTGAAGTCTTAGTCATATGTAAGGTATTTTGGTACTATTCAACCAGCATCTTAAAAAGCTCACTGCATTAATCGATTTTAAAAACAAACAAAAGACTCTGTAGCTCTTATTTTCTGTAATCCTAAATGTAATCCCCAACATTACCCTAATTTTTAATACTGCCCAGTTATCTCAATTATCCCCCATCCAAAAACAACGGGGAAAAACCCACACATTTAAGGAACTACTTTTTTTTTTGATCATCCTTCCACATACATTCATAAGACTAGCCACATCAAGCAATAACTAGTCCTTTTAGCACTTCTTTTCTATAAACTTAGTTCCAATCTGCAACTTTAGTAGCATCCAGATATACCAGCACAGCCGCACAAAACACAGTTAAATTCTTCATGCTCATCAAAAGCCCTGTTAACCCTGTGGGAGTAGCTACTTCAAGCAATAAACCAAGCATGCCTTTCTGTAAACAGTTTTATCTCATTATAAAACACCTGATGCTGCATCAAGTTGGTGGTATCAGGCTTAATTATATTATAGGTATAGTAGAAGATTGCGGACTCATAGCAGTAGTATTGCTTTTTAGCATCTGAAGGATTAAATGCGTTTTAAAATGCAGACAACTATTAAGTTACAGAACTTAACATAACACTTTTTATTTTTCCTGTTTAATTAGTGGTTCAAATCAAGTCCAGTGCATGGAAAAAATGGAAGAATGCACAATTACACTGAAGCCTGATGCTGCTTACAATTTAATTCACACAGTTCTTTTTGGATGTCTGGCATTAAGCACAATGAGGTATATATTTTTTTTAATTCTACTAAAGGCTTTTTTAGATGATTGAGTATGTTTTGATAAGAGTGTAAAATATGCTGACCATAAACTGATAGGATCATGAACCTTCTTTCTCTCCCTGGTGTGTTTCTGCTTGTAGACTGAGGCATTTCCCAAAATTCTGCCAAAAAGAATGTTTGAAAGCTTGGGAGCAGAGATGTTCTCAAGAGCACACAGAAAAGTGCAAAGTCAGTCTTTTACTTAGTTATCTCAAAGTCCTGAAAGTCCAAGATAACTGTGTTCAGAATTTGACTAACATAAGTGTTCTTATCAGCACAGCTTAGCAGAGCTCCAGATGATCAGCAAAAACTTGTCTGTATTCTTTCAGAATGAAATACCTCTGGACATCCCACATGTGTGTATTTGCATCTTTTGGCCTGTGCAGTACAGAAGTATGGAAACTTATCCTGAAATGTATTCATCTCTACACGTCACAGAGGGTTAGCACTATACTTAAAGTATTTAATGAAATTTGGTTTTGCTCTGTATCTAAACCAAATCAAGACTCAGAATTATAAGGCATCTGAAGTTAATATTGTTTGTAGTCCTCAAACTGGATATCTCTGAAGTACATTTGTACAAATGTAGTAAGTAAAATGTATTTTCTAGGGGTTTATATATTAAAACAATTCCATTTGAATACACTAGATGGCAATATAGATGTGGCTATGAAAAATAACCACAATTTTACTAAAAAAAAATTTTAGTCACCATATTAAGAAATAATCAGTGGTCTTGAAAGACCTTTACAGTCTATTACACTGAATGATATAGCGTTTTGCACATTGTAGAAGATAGATTTAAGTATATAGATATAAGTACATCATTTGTGGTGGGTCTGTAGTAAGGGTTTTACTTGAAAACAAAATCAGAATATGGTCTTAAAATTCAAACTCTGTAAATTCCACCACATTGTAAATATGTCAGATATGAATACATTAAAAATTAAGTCTATCCAAATAAATGTATCATCAGAATAACCAATTATTTTTTTTCTATTTCTCTTAGACACGTGTGATTAAGTATTCTATACCAATAATTACATTACTATACATTTCATATAAGGTAAGAAAATTTTTTTCTCAATGTTTTGGCATTTTTTAGTTGCATGGAATATTCCCTTTTTCATAAAGGAATGTTGTTTTGTAAATAATTACATACAAGACTTGTAGATGAATTTTAAAAATTGGAATAGACTGCCCATAGTGCAAGTACCTTTATGCATACGAAATTATATGTAAAGGATCAGTTGGGCTCATTTGATCCAAAGTAGTTCATAGATACAAATGTTTGTCTTATTGTATGTGTAAGTTACCAGCTGTGATTTACATGCCTAATTTTGTGGAAATGTAAGTTGTCTGGTTTGGTTTTAACTAGGGTGCAGATAAGAGGCAGATTGTTAAATTGTGTAATGATTCACTGTAGGAGCAGAAATAATCATAACGTTCTATACTGCTGTGCCTCATCTCATGTGCTTTAGAGTATAGAATTGTAAAACGAGACAAGTTATCTTCAGTCTGTCCCAGAAAAAAATTATTATGGTCAGACGTTTAAATGTAAATACATAAAATATATTTAAAATAATAACATGTACAAGATTATTCGTCTTGTCAGTCTGTCACAGCAGTGAGATTTAGAATATTAATTTAATGGGGATACCATTCTTTTAGTCTTTAATTACAAAGACAAAAAAAATCAGATGCTACTTGGATGGAGAAGTTATTTCTGCAGTACCTAGTGTGAGATGAGAACATTTGTTAAATAATTACCTTCAGAGAAACGCAATGGGAATTTCATTACTAAAGTTAAAAATGTAGTAGTAAAGCATAACAGTTAAGCAAGCTGCTAATAGAATTCACTCTGGAAGTCCGTTCTCCCTTTAAAACAGTGAAACGAAAAGTCAAAAAAGACTGTAACTGTTTAGTAAAGTTACACTGATGTATTCCACTTAAATTTTCTTATTATTCTGCTGGAGAACTTCTTAGGATTTTTTTTCATTAGTATGCTGGTTAGAGGAGTCACTTACTATTTTCATCATCTCTGAAAATGATAGAAATAATGCCATTTCTTTTGACATGAGTGATGCCAAGAGCATGACATTCTAATAGATAGCCTAATGTGACAGATCAACAGGGAATAATTTTCCTCCCACTCTTCATGAGCAGATGTGAAGTTCCTAAATCCTGTCAGATTCAATTCTGAAGTCAACAGAAGTCACTGATTTTCATAGGCTTTAGATCAGTCATTAGTTGTGCTCAGTCTGCCTGAAAAGCCTCATTTTTGTGTTTCTTCTAAATATAGGAAAGAATTTTTATTGACATTAAAAATACCGTTTTTCAAAGTGCTCAGTGGGAGTAAAGGAATATATGACACCTCCGTGGTTTTGTCTTAAGTCGGTTCTTGCAGTTCAGCTACCAGAGGAGTGACTATCTTTTGTGTGCCTGTGTCTCTTCTGCAAAGCTGTAAGAGTTAGTGAGCCTTCAGGAAAGAAGCCTACCTGACAGACAGATAAAACTGCCACCAGAGTCCCTGGCAATGGTCAGAATAAAAATTCTTACAGAGGGAGATCCAGAAAGTATCCATTGCTTCTGTGAGAATGTTTATATATTCTGTCTCTGAAACGTTTAGCAACAAACTGACAGTGCAAGTAGATTTCGATAACAGAGACTTCTTATCTTTTTTCTTTTCCAGATAAGAATTTATCTGTTCATGCACTGTGACTGCTCAAATTACATGAGCAGCTTCCTTGTTCACCACAAAGTTCAACTGGTCACCGTGGCTAGTTTTCTTGAACTAGTAGCAGGGCAATTTTGTATTTCATTACCTGTTATGGTTACGTTTGTCAGAAGAATAATTCTTTAGTGCTGTTCCTCAAAATAGGAGTTTTATGGGATTATTAACTTAATCCTGAATAAGCTAATGAAAGCCTCTTTTGAGGCATGTGGTTACTACAGTCCCAAATACATCACTTGAACACTACATTATTGAGATACAGATGCAGCTACAATGCTAGCTATCTTTCAGATTTCAGGTACAGTATGTTTTGAGACCTATAAGACATCTACATTTCTATTTACACAAGTTTTCTTCATTAGTATAGCGCAGATGTCTTTTAGATAAAGTGAAGTGCTGAAGTGTTTCCATGCATACTTTAGCTGTGCTGAAGGTAACACAGCACATATATAATGTAGTACTAAATATTATTTACGTTTCAATTTGTACTCTTTATAGATAGATTTCAGCTGTATCTTTGTCCATTGCATTTAACTTCTCAACAGAATAATAACCATCAATTTTTGTTTGTATGTCAGTTATTCCTATACAAATTGTTGGTACTTAAAATGAGTTCCTGAACTTCAGTAAGTCTATAGTTCCTGGTTTTGCCAAATGATCTTGATTTTTCTTTGCTAGTAAACGATCCATTCATATAATTTCTCAAACTGCATTTTTATCTTCTTCATGGCCAAGTCCTTTTGCTCCAAACATATACATTTATTGCAGCACATAGCGCAACATATACCAATGATCTGAGCAGTCTTCGGCTGTACTGAAGAGCTCCCTGTATGTACTGTATGTATTTATCCTTTAAACCTAAATTTTGTAAGCTTGACAGTTTGTAGAAGAAATTACAAAAGAAAATGCCATGTTTATTTCTATTCATAATATCTAATCCTGTTTCTCTAAGGAGATTCTTAATTTTCATTCTTAGGCCAACAGTAGCTATAAATAATGTACTTGCTTTTCACTTAGACTCAGAGGCCAAAGAATTAATGCTTATACTTTTTGAATTCAAAATAAGCATCCTTGTGTTTGAGAAGTACTGAACTCCCGTAATCATCAATGGACCATTCAGCATCTCCAAGTTTGTGGCTAGCACAATTGCCTAAGGCTGGCCTTTCTAGCTAGAATGAACAAGATAGGTTGGTTGTTGGGAAAAGCTGCAAGCTTTTAAAAATCTCTGGGTTGCTATCACAAGCATTGAGTTAAAAATTATCAAGTCTATATCCTCATTATATATATTTGGGGATAGTAACTATTAATAAATCAAAGTACACTGAAAACCCAAAGCACAGGGAACATTCAGTAACAAACTTAAGCATTGTTATACTAGATGAAATCCATGATCATGAGCCAGAGGAAAAACAAATGTGAAAGAGAAAGCTGAAATCTCTCTACAATATAGAGAGTTGGGGTAATGTTTTCACTCACAAAAGAGATAATTTTACTCCTGAAAGTTCAAAATTCTCTTACATCCACAAAGGAGCTAGGGTAAGGGAACAAACAACAACTTTAGTACCTAAGTCTCCTAATAATTCATTTTCTTTCTATAGTCACGTCATCAAATTTAGAGCTTATTATTTTGTTTATTTTTGCAGATTCTAGGTCTTAGTGATATTTTTCAGTGAGTAATTACATACCTTAGGAAAAATATTCCCCATTATCAGTTTAAAGTATGCCACCTTTCTATTTTCTTGCTTTGTTTCTAGTCTTGATGTGAGTCAGCAATAACATTTCATACTTCCTTTTCCTATACAAGTATGTTTTTAAGTCTTTTGGAAATTACAAGTCCTTAAGATTTTTCCAGTCCAGAACAAAATCCCTGTGTTGCTAATTTAAGTCACTTGACAACAGGCTTCTTTTCCTGAAGACTTTGACCCCAGAGAGTGTGTTACAAGTTGGAAACCACTTTTACGTACCACTCATTATTCTGAACAGTATGTTACATCCCTGATATACTGCATTTATTATTTTTATCCATTCCTTGTGTCACGGTACGCTTATTCTCAATCTGATATATACTTGATTTACAAGCCGAAGTTGTTATATCAGTGTTAGTGGTCCATATTTTTGGATGCTTTACTTTTTACTTACTTCGTCATTGTTATTCTATTGTATTTGGAACTCCTGAAGTTCCTCTGTTTTCTCTTGGCTTGACTAATTAGATGTAGTGTTACCTGAAAATTTTGCCACCTCAGAATTCTCTTTCTAAATTCAGTAACAGCAAGCCAAAATTTACCTCCAGTGAAAACTGCTTGTGCTCACTCAAAAGGTGCAGTAGTATGACATTGTGACTTGAAAAACCTATATAGATCAGTGAATGCCATATAATAGCCCCAGCATTCAGTAGATAATGCACAGTGGCATGAGATTCTCAGTAGGTTGCAGGGCAGGTTTGCAGCATAATCTAGAAGCACAGCACATTTCCTTCTGTCTCCAGCGTGAAGGACTCCAAGCTCTCAGAATATTTAGCTATCCAGGGTAGTTTACTAATGAAGAGAGGAAATTTTGATTTATTATGAGACTCTACAGCCTCGTTTCACAACCTCTTAATTTATTTACTGTCTCTCGAGATATTTTCTGAAGAACAGAAATATGCCTATTACAATACTACTGTACTTCCCGAAACTGTAAGGTTGTGATACTGCATAGTTGTCTTTTAGATGTTCCTCAATCTACCAGCCAGTATTACTTTAACAAATATATCGAATAAACAGTTAAACTAATAAGTATCTTAATTGGCGCAATTATATCTCCTGCTCCCCAGTCCTCCTACATAAGTACAGTTTTAGTGAAAGAATACATATTTTTACTAAGTGGTTCAGCAGCATCACATTCAAATGCCTTCTGAACTCTTAGATGAACATTATCTAAATTGGATGATTTATAGCTTTTTAGATTATCAGGTGGGTTTTTTTACACTTTTTTCCTGTGACATTTCACTTTGCAAGCCAGCAATCCTTATTATTTAAAGAAAGCAGGTTTGGAATAGGTTTTACCATAACATCCTCTGTAGTAAAGACTGATGCAAAGCAATCAGTTATTCATTAGCATTGTCATTATCTGTTAATTGCTCCCATTTGCTCTTGAATATTCACTAGCTAAAACAACAAGAAACCCTTAGATAAATCTGTTGGGGCGGGTTAAGCTTTTCAGAATCATTTTCAATCCTTATTTCTCTCCTCCAAATTTGATTTACGTATTCTTTGTCTTCAGTAAATTTTGAAATGTTTTCCCCCAATAGCCTATTGGATGTTGCTGTTCAGTCACACTTCTCTTTTTTCCCTTCAGTGGTTCTCTTTTAATTCAAACTTCTGAAATGCCATTAATGGCATCCACAGCACATCGAGTGATTTTAACTTCTGATACAGATTTCCTACCTTTTTTTTTTAGTTAGTTATAAATTGCCTTTCCAAACTTAATGTTAATTCCTGGGGCCTTTTCTTTCTCCTGTAATCATAGGCTTTATTTAATGGATTGGCTGTTATGTACTGAACTTTTACACAATGCCTCTTTATCTCGTTCCTTTTCTTAAAGCTTGGTCAATAAACAATTTAAAACATTAACATTCATCCTATAGTCCAGGGAAATGAGGTGGATCGCTTGTAAAGTGGATAGAATGCACAACAGTCATATTCGGTGGCAACTTTTAGTTTCCAGTAGATTTTAAGATAAAAGCTGATCTTAACTAGTAGAGTTCTGGAAACCTCCAGTGAGAAGTGCATCTGAGAAGATCTGTTCTCAGGCTCACCACAACGGGTAATTCTGTTTCTTCTGCTCATCTGGCAGGAGCTGCAGGTCTCAAACTCTGCAACTGTGTATTCATACTGCACGGACAGCCTCCTGTCCTTCATAAGAAGGGTAGATATGCTTATGTCTTGCAACTTCTCCATGAACTGGACAAGATCAGTTACTAGCTAAGAGGAAATAATATGTTTGAACATCCAGAACTTGTTTTGTTCAATCTGTCTTCAGTTTGTTTTATTTTGTTTTCATTATAGTTCTGGCCAGTAATAATGGATGAACTGTCAGAGCTGAGAGAATTCTATGACCCAGACACTGTGGAGCTGATGAACTGGATTAAGTAAGAGGATTTTTTCTCTATTTAAGTTAAATGCTATTTGTGTAGGTCTAATGTTCTTAGTTATAGTGTTCTCCTTATTTGTCACAGCTCATCAGTGAACTCTGGTGACCCATGGAGATAGTTAAGGATGAATGGGCTATGGAGAGGTTAGCATATTAACGGCTGTGGAGAACAGCTATATGCAAAGTCCCCCGGACTGCTCTGTTCTGGTTCAGTATCATGCTTGTGCGTCAGGGAACCAGTTGACTCCATTTGCTCCCATAAGTACACATAGTTTTCCCAGCTGAAAGAGGTCAATTTGAAGGTATTAAGCTTCTTCCATCATATTATAGCTACCTCTTTACCTTAATAGACCTTTGCAGTGAAATAACTTTACTTTTATTTTTTTGCCCAACTTGCTCTCCATCTCTTTTCAACTTCATAATTTTAAAAAGCTTGGACGTACAGTTGTAGGGCTGGAAAATCTGTACTCTGTTTCTTGAACTTTAAAATAATCTAAATTGTTTATACTTAATAGAATTAATCCCAACATGTGTTCTAAACTGTAAACAAAATATTTGTAATTGAGCTTGAACATGCCACAGCTAAGCATAGGTGCAAAGTCTCTTTCGAGAGTATGAGTTAATCATTCCAACCCCACCTCATCACTTCTGCTTTCTCCGAGAGCATAGGAATGTATTTTTTAGGTGGAAGCAGTTTGGAATACTGCATTTAGAAGATCCTGAGAAAAAGGGCCAGGTAGGATGTTCTCTGGAGGACTGAATTTAAGGGATCTGTTCTCTAGTAACATACAGTAACCACTAAAAACTTTCAGGTTAAGTTCTGAACTGAGATATTCCTGGGAATATTTGTATTTATTGGGAACTCTGACAAAGATATTTTTTTTTTAAAAGAAATCAGTTTCATGTTCTGGAGAAGAACATTCTGAAAGTAAATCTGAATTTACTACATTTAACATTGAACTATTTGAAGTATTTCGTTGGAGCCCTGTATTGTGTTTCCATATGCAATGAACTTCAGTGAAACCAGTCCACCAGCCTATTCTACCCATAGCAACAGATTTACACTCAGTAATGCTGTATTTCTTTAATCCATAAACTAGAAGGAGTAATTTAGAAGTAAAATATATTACAAGCCTGCACTGACTCATTTTGAAAGCAGGCCATGTTTTTTTTCCATCAGTTAGAATTTTTGCAGCCATATTGACACATTTTTGTGACTAATGTTTACCAGCCAGTTCCATTTAGCACTACTGTTTTATTAAAAGATGGTAAATGTCTGATAGTTCAGGCCTCCTGTGTACAATATATAGAGTTATATATAGATTTATACATAAAATATGCATGTGGAGTTATTCCCAGCCACGAACTGGATTTGACTGGATCTGATGAGAATAATTTCTCATATGTTCTTAGTGCTGAGAATGCTAAACTGGTGCTTGTCCTCTTTTCATTTTAAGTCATGAGAGACGATTACAGAGGGAAATTTTCAACTTAGAATTTATTGTTTTTAGAAATACTATTTCTGTAAAGAAGAGTTAATTATCTATGCTTTAAATACAAGTCAACAAAATTTATGGTAAGTTTCTTGAAGTGGGACAGATTTTCTTAAATTGATGTGTAAGAAAACTATTTTACTCTACTAACACTTGATATTTCTGCTGTAGTTAATGATCTGTCATGGTTGGTGTCAGGAACTAATCATTCATTATTAGAACTCAGTATGAGAAGCTCTAATTTGTCACGTGTAGCAGTGAACTAGGAATAACTCATCTGTCTTGCAATCTCTCCACAACAAGAAAACCCTTCTATTTGCATAGATCTAAATGCATATTAACTCGTCTAAATATACAATCTGAATAATAGCCAACTGTTAGTCTGTCCACTGTGAAGTGTCTGCAGATGTATTTTTTTACTCTTCCCCATACTAAAATTACCATAGCGTTTTCAGGAAGTTGTACTGGTTTATACCTTTACAATAAAGCTACTGCACAGTATTGGACTGCATCTATTGCAGAGCGCAGTTTTTTACATAACGATCTCGCATATCCCAGTCTCTTGCTTTTTCCTACCCACCACCTCATTTTATTAGCTTTTTTAAAAGAAAAAAAGAAAAGTCAAGAAGGTTCCTGCCAGTGACCCAGGGATAGTTCACAGCTGTGTTCCCAGATGGGAGGTACATTAAAATTCTTAGTTTTGGTCTTTCTCCCTAAGACAACAGGAACAACATGCTCATTTGTGAGATGGGGAAGAATATCAGTAGAATGAGCAAATCAATAGCGTGAACTTCCCTACTCTGTTTACTTCTGGTAAGTGTTTAAGAAGCAATGTCTTCTGCCTTTAAAGGGGAAACCTGTCTAGAATTGTGGAATATTTCATAAGCAGTTACTAAAAATCATAGAAAAGCTTTCCAGAAATCTCAAACAACAACCAAAACAGTGGAAAAGTTAACTGAGACTGAGATTTGGCAGAGCATAATTGTACGTCAGCTGTATTTGAATGAGGTGTGGGGGACAAGCAGGCAAATTTTTCTATTAGTGGAAACCCCACAAATTTCCAAAAAGCTCCTAAGGTTACAAAAATGGAATACCCATGTTTCAATGGTGGTTCTTTCATTTAGTAATTTATATTAATGGCTATATTTTAATTTCAAACCAGCTATAAATTTTAACTTTTCACTCTTACTTATGTCCCTGATTTTCAAGGGCAATCACACTGAAATCAACACATATTCCAGACTTTAAAGGCAATATTACACTTTTTTTTTTAATTATTGTTCTTAAATTCTTGGGCTTATCCTTTGTCATTGACTGATTTGTCAGTAAAACTCGGGCATGAATTTCATAGTGCCCGAGAACTAGGTTTATACCAACTGTGTAGGTGCACTCCTTTATGTGAATAAAATATGCATGCATAAAACTGAGGTTGGGACTAACAAAAATGCATCTTGTTGCTCTTTCTTTGTGGCTGTCATTTTCCATTTTTGCAATTTTCAGTCTTTCCAAACCAGAGGGAAAAAAAAGAACCATGACAGTTTGACTGAATATGCTTTACTGACTATCATTTGCAGCTAAACCTGTAATATTCTAATACAGCATTCTGCAAATAAAAGACTTTTAAAGAAAAAAACCCAAAATACTGACGTGGCGTATTTGAGAACCCCTTTTCAGAATCTTCTTTTCTCAAACCCCATTGCTTTGTAGATGCATATCACAACTAGGCACTTGTAAAGGAATGATCTGAGATTTGGCAGATTTTATGACTTTGAAAACCAACTACAGAGTTCAACTCTGGAGGCTTTTAATAGAAATAGCCATTTTATTTCTACTGATGTAACCTATAATTGCAATGTTGGCCATTTCTGTAGCGCTTCCTTAAAACCAACTCACAATAATTCTTTAACAACTTAATAAGGGAAAGAATTACTGCCACTTTGAGAGTGTCTGCAAGTTAGGCATAGACATCTAGTTCCTGTGAAACCCTTGGTTTTTTAATGAGTTATTCTTTGGTGTTTACATAATTCTCTAAATTCTTAAGTGTAAGTAAAGAAAAGCTTCATACGATATATTATAGTGCTTAGTTTACCCATTAGTTCAGTTGTAATTAACTTGTTGAAAGCTTATAGCTTCAAAAATAAATGAGATTATTTGCTCAAAACGCTATCAGGTCTGCTTGGAATGACATTTAAATTATATAATGTAAATCAGTTTGACCTATAAGTCCTTGTCATTATTTAGTGACATTTCGTACAGAATAAATTGTTTGCAGGTTGGGCAGTGTGGTATGGAGCTTGGCAGAAAGCTATAAAA
Source organism: Anarhynchus alexandrinus (assembly GCA_008711295.1). Lineage (NCBI taxonomy): Eukaryota > Metazoa > Chordata > Aves > Charadriiformes > Charadriidae > Anarhynchus > Anarhynchus alexandrinus. The sequence goes on along the minus strand of VUYV01000007.1, from coordinate 10,007,578 downwards.
CAAATTATCCTTTCATTTTATACATCATTTGTTCAGACATTTGTAAAAATTGCTTCGTTTTTCTGTAATAGAGAAGTGTCATTCAGTGGTTTGAAGCACATTAGCTGCCTTGGATACAGAGCACAGCAGTAAGTGTCTGACGCGGGTAGGAGTATTAGAGAAAGACACGCGCATGAAATGTAGAAATCATCCCGTACCTGAAAAATATTAGTTAATTGTCATGTCTCCCTCTGGTGGCTGTTTCAGAAGATAAACGCTCAGTAACAGCCACCAGCTGAAGTTCTTTTAAGACATGGTTAAGGAGGGCAGACATGGCAAGAAGCTCAGCGTCGCTTTCAAGTGTCTGTCCGCAGCAGTGAAATCCTGTGCCAGGTTTGTGTTCCTGGCATTGCCAGTAAAGCCTGGGAAAAGAGTGCCTCCCAGAGCTCTGGTAGCGGCTCGTGTTGGTCTGGGAACCAGGCTGGCCCCAGCGAAATGTGGACAGTGATGTGTCTTAAGGCATATGATTTTCTAGTACTTCAAACATGTAAATGTGAGTCTCAGGGAAACATCTGCCTTCACCAGGAATACCTGATTTTGAACTCCATCCAGGACCAAGGCACGTAAGCCAGGTGTTTTGAAAAGCAAGCGGTGGTCACTAGGTTGCTTCTGAGGTACAGGAAGAGGAGGAAGTGCTGGCAAAATTCTTAATACCTGATAAATAAAGAATGCACTCAACTATATTTCACCCCTTCTGAGCAAGGGTGAGTGCTTTCAGAAAGGGGAGGAATTGAACCCTGCATCTTCTACATTTTTGACAAGCATTTTTACCAGTAAGTTATGGGAAAAGGGCACTCTCACCATTTCCTCTAGCTTTCTTTTGTAAGAAAAGGGGCTGCAGGCTGTTTCTTGGGAGTGGTTTTTGTCGTTTTCTTGTGATTTTGCTTTTGGTACTTGCTGTGTTTTGGTTTTTTTTTTAAGAAAGTTTGATTCTGCAAGTTTTCATTATATTGGGCTCTTTAGGAATCGGAGATGCAGGATTGCCTCGATAAGGCCAAGTGAGGAGATAAGTACTGCAGAGCATTATAAAATTTGAACTAATCTTGAACAAACACAGGAACAGACTTTTCACACAAGAAGTTTCCTGGCCCAGGCAGAAACACAGAAACATGTTGGTGCTTTGAGAATCATCATTTTCAGTTTGGTGTCTAAGCCCTGCCAAGTCCCCCTGTGAACCTCGTCCACGTTCTTTTCAGCGTAGTCTAAAGAGCAGTGCTTTCCTGCAGCTGCAGGGATGAGTCCTAGCTGACAGCCTGTCAAGGCCGTTATATTTGCATAATATTGAATTCTGAGATGAATTCATTTCTTTTAATGAAACATTTACTTCATGACACTTGTGGCTTTGAATATTTTAAGTAAAAAAGAAATTTTTAAGAGAGATTAAATATTTTTAGACTTTAAAATTAAACTGGTTTCATAAACTGCTGAAAAACTAGTCTACCAGTAAAGTTAAACTGGCCTATTAAAAATACTATCTCTGTTCTTGCTAGATGAGATTAATGTACCAGTGCAAGAATTTTTAGGAAGGGTTTGTAATTATTAATACATTTGCTAAGCATAATCTCTTGAAAGGCGATAATAAAATTTAATACTTGTCTCTTAACATTTTCAAGCCGATCATGGAGCTTAAAGAAGGCTGAATATATAGCTGCAGTTTCAAAAGGTTCCCTAAAGCGCACCCCAAAGTGTCACAGTTATCTGACTACTGTAGGTGCCGTATGTGCATGTACATGGATGTTGGGCAACTATTCACATTCCTTTCTAATTTCATTTTACTTGATTTAATGTATGCTTCTTTCTGTTGTTTTAGTCTTCATAGAACTTTTCACGGTTGTATGCCTACTAAGCGCTAGAAAACACTTAAGCATACTATGACCATTTTTAATTAGTCTAATTATGGTAGTGTCTGTTGCCTGGCATTTTTACTTTATCTTTCTGCTATGCCCTTCTGTTGTGTCTTTATGTATATTTTAGATTGTAAACTTGTTGGGGGGAAGGTTAGCAAAAAAATAATTTTTCCATTGTGTGTACTTAAACAATCCTGAGATACCGAGACTGTTAATTCTAGACATGGGCTTTGAATTTCAGATGAGATGACAGTACCAATAATTTACAGCGTTTCTATCTGGCATCTTCTGCATCCTCTCCCCCCGCCCTGCTTTTTGCAATTGGGGTGACTTTTTTCATGATTTCTCTCCCACAGTTGTCAGAATAGGAGGATTAATGTCTCACATAACAAAGTTTTAATTCCAAGTGAATGGTGAGTGCCAGGACAGTAACAAGAAGCTTTAGCATTCAGATTAAATAACCCATTTTATATACAATACCTTATATATCAGACACAAATCTAAGTCACAGTAAGTTTCTTGAAATACTAAAAGAATTAGGATGTAGAAATTTACAAATATTCAGAGGCTCTATGAACCCAAGAAACATGAAATACGGAAGTGCTTTGAAATTTTCAGGATCGCGTTTTCCCTAAATTTCCTTATAGTGCATAGCAAATTTTTTATTTGCAGTTAGATAGCATTATCGTGATTTGTCCGCTTCATATTTGAAGAACACACAGTTGCTTGAACAGTTTACTCCCTGAATAGAGGAGAGGCAGAAAAATATTTTTTCAGTCTTTTTTTTCCTTCTGATCTGTAACAAGCAATGCAAAAAATACCCCTACAGAGACTTCCTCAGACTTATCAACATTTGTTTAGGTCAAACACTCCAAACACAGCAGTGTTTGCTGGGAGCATGCAGCTATTAGCAGGCGTCAAACTGTGCACTGGACGGACATTAACTAATCATCCCCATTATGAGGATAAGAATCTGAGAGAGAGAACAAAACAGGTAAGAGTATTCTGATTGTTTACGTTAATTCTTATCTGTATCAGTGGCTCCATTCCGAAAACACATGCAATCTCTAATGGCACATTGCAAATGACATCACGTGATTTACTCATTGAACTAGCTTATTTTCAGATACAGTTCCAGAATTTAAATTCTGTGACACTCGTAGTACTTTGAGCATCCGCTAATTTGCTTCTGGCAGCTGGTGTATGTCTGAATACCTGTACCTAGGTACTCCAGCTAGTTCTGAGTGAACGGGTTTGGGTGCTGCTGGCATTAATGGCTCTGGCTGCCCAGTTGCGCTGTTAAACCCGCATGGAGCATCTCCCCATTTCCCTGATACTCCCTTCAGTTCCCAGACGAGCAGATAACATTTTATATAGAAGCCACCTTGAGAAACTCCACACAAAGCTGGGGAGATTGTTTTAAAATATCCTTTCCTGTAATTTAGACATTCTGAAAGTTTTACAGGCATCTGCTGAGGCCTTTCTGCAGACAGCAGCACCATCCAGTGTTTTTGTTGGCAGCAGCAGTACTGTTGTGCATCATAGTAGCCATAACATAGAAACTCTAAGTGGCTACTGAATAAAGCATTTTTTTATTTTTTTTTAAACATTTAATTCAAATCACATGGATTATCGATCTCAATTCTTTCTCTGGTTTAAGATAAAGGAATCATGAAAGAGCAAACAAAGAAATAATGGTAATCTAATGCGTCTTACAGCTTAGTTTTCTTCCTCTATAGATTTATCAGATCTATGCCAAGAGATCTCCTGAAGATGTTTACAGAATACTGCGATCCTTTGGCACAGACTATGTGATCCTAGAAGACAGCATTTGTTACGAAAGAAGACACAGTAGAGGCTGTCGGTTACGTGACTTACTTGATATAGCTAATGGCCATGTAAGTATATACAAGATTTGTAAACAGAATACATTTTGCTTAACTTCTTGAAATACAAGTACGATTTGAAGTAGCTTGGGGTATTGCCACTTCATCAGGAGCGTGGGAAGTAAAATCTAATGGAGCCTTTAGACATTCTCAAAATCGCCAAATTGAACACTGCTTGCTTTCAATGGTATTTGATAATAAAAAAAAGAGGCATTTCAGCCTGGGCAACATAAGTAATCACTTCCCAATGAGCTTCACGTTAGCAGTACACTAATAGTGTTCGCTTTCAGAGTGTAAATCACTTCATAGCTTCGGTTCCCTCTGGACCAGTGGAGGGTTGTATTACTCCATTGTGTCAGGGGAGTTTCCAAGCATTTCTGGGGCTAACACGGAACCACAGCAGTAACTCAAAGCAGATATGTACCTCTGACAAATCAGCTTTATCCGTAATAGAGACGATACTATAAATCTCACTGTTTTAATATTATTTGCTTCCTCCCACTTGTTTCATACAGTGACTGTTAACAAATCTGGCCAGTCTGACACTCTGAATGTATTGTCGAGGTTGTTTTTAGCTTCTTGTTATTGCCTGTAACTGTGAACTGGCTAAAGGTATTTCACAAATCTGTTCAATTTCATTACAGATCATGGATGGTTTGGGAGAGAATGACCCTGATTTGAAACCTTCGTTGTATCCTCGCTTCTGTGAGGAAATTAAAAAAAACCTGCCTTCTTATACAACACACTTCACTAGAGTGTTTCAAAACAAAACATTCCATGTTTACAAACTTGCTAAGCATAAATAACATTTCCCACCATGGCTTCAAGTTCACTATTTTAACGCTAGGAACCAAGGTAGAAAATGCAGAATTTTACAAACATGTTACATTTGTAAGACATTTTACATTCATGCTTTCTTGTTTAATTACTGTGATTTATTTTTTTTTATACACAGTTTAGTTTTGATAACATTCTTGATGTTGCCAAAAATTTCATAGATTCATAAATAAATGCTAGCAGGGACCATTTTGATTATAAAGTGTGACCTGAATACCTAGGATATAATTGTTTTCCAGTTTTACCTGATTGGAAGACACACAGAACGAGCAGCCTGCATGACCGCTGCAGACTCGCTAGCCTAGGAGGTTCTGCTCAACAGTTTGGATTTTTACTATAAAACGATAGAACTTCAGTGAAAGCAGGCCATGCTACTCCTATGCTGAGTAGGCATTGGTTTTGTGAATCCTGAAAGTAGTCACAAAAATTAAGTTTTGTCTTACAGTCTGATCCTCTTCGACAGGTCCGTATGCTCTTTTAGTGCCTCTTTTTTGAAGTCTTTGGGAATATATGCGGATATGAGTTTCCGAGCTTGTGAGTGTGATTGCAGAATCAGTGAGTGCAGAATCAGTAAACAAGTTTGAAGAGTAAAATTTCAATCATTGTCCAGCATTTTTAGTGATACAGAAACATACTGTTTTATAACGTTAAGCATTTAATGATGGAGTGTTATGTATTTCTAATGAGAAAAAAGGTTGGAGCATGCTTGATACATGTTGCATGTTTGTATCCTTGTAAAATGCTCAGAACAAACAAAAAAACAAATTTCTCAGCTTGGATTCTCACAACACTATTTTCTGTATTTGCTTTCTGAACTACAGGGGATCCTTTTTCTCCCCATGTGAATTCCAGGAGTAGGATACCAAAATTGAACACTGCCAACCTTAAAAAAGAAAAATTTATCTCTAAAATCAGCAGGGAACTTAGGTATTTAAAATACGTTCAGGCATTAGAGCTTTGCTTTATGTTCTTTCAGTCACAAAGCTATGTATTTTAGCACAAAATCATTGTGTCCTTGCTCTTTATCCTGAAAAATAGACTGCAGTTATTTTAAGTTGACTTGGAAGATGAAGTGAAGACAGGCCTCAATCCTGAGAATTTTGTGATTTGTTTGTACCCTTTGTCTTTTTACCAGCTAGAACTTTGTGAATTGTATCGACTTTCTAAACGCTATTTAGATAACACATGACTTTTGCTGTGTTTTAGCGCTGCTTTGGTTTTATATCGAAAGTAGAGATTAAATCTGATTGAAAGTCTAACAGTACTCTCCAACTTTAATTAGACATCCACTAAGATCATTTGTTTCTTACGAAAAACAGAACTGTAATAATCAAGTGCCTCTAGGCCAACGTTGAATTAACATTTGAACACCTATAAGAGTGTTTGTGGCCTGTGCAAATAACTCAGTTATAATAATTACCACTGCAATTAATTTCTAATGATGGGAAACTTAAAGTGCTACTGATAGCAAACTCCACATTTAATTTAATCAAGATATGTAATGAGATTAGCTTTCACAACTGAGCTGTGTTCCAATTCCAAATGATTTAAATGTTTTCCCTTTGCAGTTGTACTAAGGTAAATTACTGAAGAGATGGAGATGGTTATGTCACATGCTCAAACAATTTTATATTCAGTAAATACTCATTAAACAACGCTCAACATCTTTCTGCACTTTCATGCTAACACAAAAGCAAAGTGTGCTTTAATCAGGCTGTATTTAAATCAAACATTGACAGTAGCTAGGTTGTTAAACTGAGCAACTGAGACTCCTGAGTAATTTCTCGCCTATATCCCTTAATGAGGTTGGAGACCACTGCAGCTTAACATAATACAATAATAAAACATTTTAATCAGTATTAAAACTCTAATTAGGCCTGTAATGATGCATGCCTGTTCTTGCCGAAAGCACGGGTCAGTGAATTCCTCAATGAGTGCCTTACAGTAATTGAAAACAAGCACACGTAAGGTAAGGTATGTCTAGGCTGTATTGTCTGATTTTAAAATGTGGTTGTATCTTTCTTTAAAGGTGCAGTGACTTTCCTCTGATTGAAATGAGAGATTCCAAGATCCAGTGGTATCCTATCATTTTCCAAATTTACTTGTAGGTAACAGCTGAGACTAAGGCCTGACCATAACGGTAATTATTTTTAAATAGACTTTTTTCAAAAATACAGTCTCTAATGTTGCCAAAGGAGAAATTTTTCATAGAAACTACCAAGTGCAAATTTGTCTTGTTTTCCCTTCTTTTTTAAAACAAAAAAAGACCCCAAGCTACCATTGGTCTTGGGAAAGCATAGGAACCAAGGGCTGTCATGATCCAGAACCGCCACAGTAACATAGTTTGTTCTTGCAACACAAACACCCCCCACAAAGTCGCACACCAGAAGTTCGAAGTATTAGATGCAGACTGTTTTGGAGACTGCTTAACTCCCAAAGCTCACAGTCTTTAAAGCCTAGGGAGCTTGTGACACTTTTAAACAATTCCAACAATTCCTGTACTTCTAATACTGAAAGGGAAGGGCGTATTTCAGTGACTATGTAGTACAGCGTTCAGAAGACCAGTCTCCTTAAAACAGTAAAATAGAAAATGCCAAGGAACAAACCTACTCACCAGCTCAGAGGAAAGCAGCACAGGCATCAGGACAGCACTGGGAGAGAGGGAGCAGCTGTTTCTCTGTCCCTCATTTAAAGGCTTGCCCGCCCCAGCGAGGCCAGCTGGGGAGGGCTGGAGCAGGGGTGAGTGGTCAGCGCTGGCGGAGGGCTGGGGCTGCAGGGCCAAAGGGCTGCCTTTCCTGTTCCTAGAGGTGGGGTGTAAGAGTTGGAGACTTCTAGGAGGTAGGTGGTGTTTTAGTGGTCTGACAGTTATTTTCTCTACTTCCCATCTCTTGCTGTGGTCTATATTCACTGCATCAAAAATGTGCAATTTTTTTTAAAAATAACCTTACCTAGCCCTGAACTACATCATTCTGATGCACCTTATTTCCAAGTGGTTGCTGTGGCATCACTGTTTCTCTATTAAGTAGGATCCACCCCCAGGAACAACCCTTGTGGCAGTGCATTTACTGAAATCTTACAAATAACTAGCAACGGGAATGGCACCATCCTGACTTCTCGTGTATGTTACCTGTTGTCCGCAAGGACTTTTAAGCTGCTCATTATCAGTGGAACTGCGGTATGAATTACTTTTTTTAGATCGTAGAGACAAAATGTTATCAAGTAGCCGGAGTGTTTTCAGGGGAGAAAAGCCTTTGAGATCCATGAGTACATTTTCATTTCTTGTTTCAGTGTTGCAGGTGAGATCTAACATAGTTATTTTATAATATGTTGTTGTAAAGAGATGTAATGACTATTGTATACTAAATAAATAGTGTAATTTGAGAATCACTTTTTTGGTGGTTTTTATGTTGGGATGGATTGAGAAAGGTGCAGTTTAGGGAATCAGCTTTGTTTCAGTCCATATGGAGGAAAGCAAAGTATTTTTCAGCAGGAAGTTTTGACTTTTCTCAACCACGTTACGTTGCATATATCACTGACTTTTTGAATCATCGTTGTGTTTTAACAGCTTGCTGGGCTTCCTTTCTTTGTCACAAGGTAAAGGTGTCTCAGCCATGATTTTTACCAGTCGTCACCCAAGACTCTAACTTTAGCAAGGTCAGAAGACTGAGGCAGTTACTCCATTGAAGTAAATATAATTTGCTTTGACCAGTCGGGATCTGCGTGTTTCCACATTGTAGCTCAATCTTTTGTATTCTTACACACTGAAAAGAAACATGCATTCTTTAGGAGAGCAAAGTTACCTGTAGCAAGTGCTTTCTTTGGATTAGGTCCTGATTTAGGTAAGCTTTTAAAAGTCTACGTGTTCTTGCAGCAGGGAGAAGCGGGATGTGCAGAGCTATACGTACAGCTGTCCAGCATGTCTTTTTCTTGTTTGTGCCCGAGTGCCGTCACACCTTCGCATGTGTAGTACTGCTCTTCGAGTGAGTTTTTGGGGATTTTTGTCACCGCTGTTAATTAGGTACAGCTAGGACTTCTGTAAGATTAATTTAATTAATGGAACGTGATCATAAGGTGGTATGCTTGCATAAGAGGGGATTCAGGGTTCCAGAGAACCAGGTTCTTCAAAACCTACTCATTCATCAACAGGTACCAATAGCGTGGTGTGAGCTATTGATTTAAATCCCCAGGAAATGGCCATGGTTTTTAGCATTTCTATAATTAAGAAAATGCCCAAATTCCTTCTGCTCGCCTAATCCTGCTCCTTTTACAGCTGTGGTTTCCCTTCTAAACCTGCTTGTGCTAGCCAGTAGGTCAGACCTAAGGACAATCAGCTTTCGTACGGCTTGGCTACATGTTATATACTTGGAATGTTATTTTAAAGGGGAAAGCCAGAAAGATTAATGTAGTTGACGGGCAGACAGATTAAATACTAATATCCACATGATTATTTAAATTTCAGACCTTTACAAATACTTTATACTAAGTAAAATGTTCTTACTACATGTTTAAAGTCTGTAAAGAACGTGGAAGAAGATTAATAAAAGTACCAGCTTACTGAAAATCCCACTACCTAGGGACCCAATGAATTTTTTTTATTCCATTTTTTTTTCTTTCCCCCCACCCCTCACAAAGCTTCCTGTTGTCAAGCCAGCTGTTCCTCCTCTTGAGCAATGTCACTGCTGTACCATGATAAGCTTTTTTTGTAGAGGTACTGAAATATTTGTATGTGTCTGTGTAAATGCAGAAGTGAAGATACAACTTCAGAAATGGCACAGTAATTAAAAGAGCAGAATGCAAATTAAAACAGATAAATTAAGTGAACTAATGAGTAATCCCTAGAAAGAGGAAAAGTAGGTTTTAATAGGGCATGGCAGCTGCAAATGAGTATGTCCTATTACTGAGATTGAATCTACACAAGTTCCTACAGCAGTTTTAAAATGTTTTCTGACCTTTTGTTTTATACTGTGTATTCTGTAAAATGTACAGCTAACTGCCATTATACAAGCAGTTCTGAGGTTGTGGTTGTTATTATTTCTTTATGGTTCTGCCATAGCTCTAAGAGGGGAAGAAGCAGTAGTACAGCAGCAACTTCAGGTTGGCTTCCAAAAGCCTGTTTGGGAATGGTAGTAGATCTCTCAACCTCAGCCACTCTGCAACTGCCTGCGCAGCCCAGCTGCCTGTGTGGCTCCCAGTCACGAAGTTACAAAATTGTGTTCAGGCTTGTTTTTACTGTCACACGGTGACCAGTGAAGTATTTCATGGATAGAGCAGGAACTTCAACAAATGGAACTAAGACCTCCATTTCACAGAATACTCTGTAGTCGGGTTATTTGGGCACATTCCTGGGAAGGCGAGACAGTGACTTTTTTTCCCAGGTGTGCAGTAATTGGTGTAACTGTGACACATTTAGAGCAAAGCACCACCGACTCCTCTGCTGATTGCATTTTGCTGCAAATCTCAACTTGGTATTCATGTAGGAATGAATTAAGATCTCAGGCTGGGGAGGAAGAGGGAGGAAAATAACTGGAGTGTTTTGAGGGGTATTAGTGTCTTGCACTTTCTCCTCTTCGTCAAGCCTGGAGATCTTTTGACCATCTACCTTCTGTGCTGGGATGTGTCCTACCACACACTGTGAATGTAAAGTTAAGGATTTCCTCCTTAGACTAATTGTCCGTCTGTTGTACAAACCACGACCATGCCTAATGCAAAAAGCACGTGGATATCTGAGAAAAGTACTGGTCTGTAAGTGGTAGCATGTCTTGAGTCCACACGCCGAAGCAACGGTTCCCTCGGGTTTTCAGACAGAACATCAGTGGAAGTATCTGATCAAAGCTGAGAGAGAAATAATTCAATACACTCCAAGCTTTAGTAAACCTTATATATGTGCAAGGAAGAGACATATACAGAAGGCTTATTTATTATTTCTACGGTGCCTTAGATATGCATGACACTTCACAGGCAAATAAAGACAGTCCTTGCCCCAAGGAGCTTACAAGCTAAATTAAATTAAAACCAGCCAAAATGACAGCATATCCATAGTTACGGAAAGAACACAAGGTATGCAGACAAAATTACTGCTGTTTGGGGAAGGAATAGATTTTTGTGCATAAGATATATTTACTTCGTTTTCCATATCCTTTTTGTGACTGCTACGATCATGAAATACAGAATCTGACATACCTGACCTGTGAATATTGCAAGATATTCTACCCTGTGTTTCCTCACAGGTGAACGTATTAGTAAAATTGCAAAATCATAGACTATGTACCATCTGTGAATCAAAACTATTAGGCACAGGTAAAAACAGCATTTAGCTTTTCCAGATGAAAATGCCACATCATCTGCAGTGTGAAACCATTAGTTGACTGTGTGCTCAAAATTTTCCAAAGTGTGTTCCAAATGCACGCAGGAACAAGATACTGTGTGAACATTTCTCATTTGGGAAATGTGCAAATTAATCTAGACCACAGACTGTGGTGACACATTTGTGTATGTTTTTAAGATATATATAAAAATAAAAGCTAGACTTCCCGAAACGAGCTACTGATGCAACTGTACGCAAAGCAGTTTTAATGTCTGTAACAATACATTGTTTCCTGCTTTGTTTTAATAAACCAAGTTATCTTAGATTCTATAGGATATATTCATATTATTAGCTGATAAGATATATAATTTACATATTATATAAAGAAACAGCACAAAATAAGATTGTGTTCTTGCTGCACTTTACTCCATTTATATATACAAGCAGTCTCAATTTAAATTAAAAAAATCAAAATTAATTTTATGGAGCTTTCTCTCTTCCAAATATTGTCAGGTTAAAAAAAAAAAAAGTCCAGAAAGGGGACTGATAATTTAGAGCATAATATTCTACCCCCAGCAACCACTGTTAGTTTTTCCCTGTATTTCTCTGTCCCCAATTAATATTTTTCTACTAAAACGCATCTGAGGGAGGCCTGTATTATTATGTGCTGTCTCATTCATGGGTTTTGGAAAATTATCATCTTTGAATTATTAGACTTTTGGCAGCGTTTTGTTTATCACAGGATTTATTTTTAGCAGTCCCAGTGCTGAGTGAAGGGTTTTTTTTGGATACACGAAAGACCTTCAGTCTTCTGACGTCCTGAAGACATAGGTATTTTGACAATATCCAAGGGATGTTGGGGTTTTTCTTCACTGAAAATGCATCTGTAGCCCCAGTCAGCTCTTCCTGGCAAGGCATCACCTGGCTACAATCGTAATGCTTCTATGAAAGGAGGTTTAGCAAGACATGAGGGACGGGGTTCAGGCTGGTCCTTAGTTTAGGCTCAGTTTAGTAGCCCATTAGAAATGAGAGATTGTGGTGAACTGTGGTGTTTGCTAGAGGAATTCCTAACGAGTGAACCTTGGGGCTAGTATATCTTAGACAAGCTGGCCTTTTAATTAAGAAAAGTATTTACTTGCAAGCAGCTGACTTGATGTGTTGTGCCCAAATTCAATTTCTGCATTTATACGAGAGCATAAAGGGATTTTGTTGTTATAACCAAGTTAAGTTAAAGAATCACCATCCATGCTGCTTCATTCCTTTACCTGGATCCATGGACTCTCATCTGCGCGAGGCTCAGGGAGCAGGTGTTGGAACTGAGGCTCAGTCAGGGAAACAAGATGGGTGTAATTATAATACAACATGGACTTTATTTCTACAAGAAAAAGACAACGTGCTATTTTTTCTTCAAATAACTGCTAAAGCTCCTACTGAAAACAGTACACACAGCATGCTTTCTTCATGCTTTGTGCACCATCTTAGCTTAGATACATAGGATCTCTCAAAGAGTCCTTTATTACCTTAGTGACAAAAAAATCTATTTATTTCTTAAACACCGTACGTGAATGAGTAAGTACCCCACTTTGAAAATAATAGACTTGGTAATCTACAGGTCCCCTGCATCAATATGTGAGTACAGTTCACTTAATTTCTCAAACTTTGGTCCCCACTCTTTAATGTCATCACACACTAGACTCTCACCCAGTCCAGAGGAGCTCAGGGTACTCAGGCTGCTCGCAACCGAGCCTTCTCCTTCCGTGCAGAACACCCGCAGTGAGTCTTGGGGCACAGCCTGGGGGTGGCGGTCGGCATCTCTGACAACTTCTGACAAGTACCGACCAAAGTCTGCGCCAGTAAAAGAGAATTCTGTAGTCGCTGACGTTTTGGTCTGCTCCTGCATGCCTGGGGACGCGGCACTAAAGAAACTGCTCAGTTTTGTTGTTTTTTCTTTCTTGTAGAGGGAATAGGCCGGGCTGGTTTGAATAGAGACCTGCAGTTCTGCCATGTTGTATGCGTCCTGGAGTGAGAAACCATGTACGTTAAATTAATATTATCTCTAGGTCCCAAAATTTCACGTTCTAGTGGAAATAAAGAAGGAACAATCCTGAGGCAGTCCGTTTGGTGTGAACACATGAAGGATTGGCTTGTTCAACCAATTCTACTACCTGCAATGTGCCTAAGAAAGCCAAAACCCCCCCAAGCAGGTGAGAATGCATGAGGAACCCCCATGCAGCCTGCACTACTACAGTTAGGTTCAAAATCAAGTCTAATTTCATATTAGAAGCTAAATAAAAATGACAGAAATTCCCAAATTTTTGTTCTGAAATTCAGAGCTGAATATTTTTTCATCATTAAACACTGATACCGAGTCTGGCAACAAAGGTGAGAAAGGGTATTCAAAAATAGCATGTTAAAAGAAACCCTTCCGCATTAGTGGTTCAAACAGCTACTGTGATTTCTGTTAAAATTTTATCAATCTGTGGAATAATGGCTCGTTATGGTATATGGAAGAGGCCTGACTGTAAAAGCTAAGTAACTACCTACTACAAAATAAGAAATTAAAAAAAATCCCTTCTAGTGCAGAAGCAGTTAATGCTGTCTGATTATTGTGCTGTAGCTCCTGAAGTGCAACTTCTATCACTAAAGCTACCAGTACCGTACATGTTAATTGCATTAACTAATCAGAATCTTTACACCAGCTGAAAGAGAAGAAGCGTTGTCCCACAGCATCCTTCACCTTCCTGCAATCCAAAGGTTGTTTCTCTGGACTGACTTACAGGCCAAAGAAGAACATTGACAGGCTGTGAGAGACAGAATTCATTAGAGCACAGAAGTAATTAATTGTATTGCTCATGCTATTCATCTGAATAGTAGCCATCGATGACAGAGCCGCCAAATTGGCACTTTCCAAAAGACTACATTTATTCTCTCATGTGCTGAATTGTGCATAACCATTTTATGAGAGATTTTCCTAGGTAATCTTGGTGAGCTTTGCTGAACTTCGATCAGAGACAGAGAACTGCTTCAAAAAAAAAAAAACCCACCTGCAATCAAGAAGCCACGTAAGTGGCAAGACTTGGGACAGGCCTGTAACACACAATAGCTGCTTACTGCCATTCATCCAGAGACTAAATACTGTTAGTGATGGACAACGCGAGACCTACAGCGCAGATGCCCATCTTAGGCATGTTCTAAGTAAGCATAAGCTACCCAGAAGTCCCCGGAGTCCTACCCTCTGCTAACATTACAAAGACAAAACTCCAAGCACCCTCGTTATCCTTTAGTTAAGGTAACATTTAGAATACAATTAAGGTATTGTAATTCTGGGTATATGGGTGTTTTGGTTTTTTTTTAATCTAGAGAAACAATTAGGTATTAAAAAGGATACTAGAAAGTTTTAGCTGCAATCCCAGCAACTGCAAAATTTGAATAATTTAGGAACAGTATATAGAACCTGTAGAGGCTTCACTCGAAGTGGCATTTCTTCAAGACAGAGTGATAGCCTCAGATGAAGATCATCAAGTCACTAATTTGATTCCACTGCTTAAAATAAGGAGTGTATTTTAAGTACACTCCAAAAGTAATTAAACATGTCATACAGTAACTGTGGATTTCCTCACTCTATAGATCTTGTGGGTATAAAATTGCAAAGTACCGCAGAGGACGTTAATCTTATTAAGGAAAACAGGATTTATGCATAGAGCTGTCTATGTTATCACATGGAAAATGTCCCTGTATTTATTACGTTCACACTAATTCATCAAGAAATAAAGGATACTCTACAAGTAAGAATATTGTCTCAGGTGGCCCTGTAAAACACTCTCTGTATTTTATAACTAAAAATTCTTGAAGATATTTGGAATTTTGGGACAGGTCACATTTAATTTTATTTTTTTTTAATCACTGGCTTTTCTTGATCCATCACATCTGTGCCCTGACTATTATTACCTCTGCAGAGTCACACCACCTTTTGAATCCATGAAATGAACAAGTTTCAAAGGCAGCAGTGAAGTTCCTTACCTTTTTCAAACATAGCAAATGTCTATGGGTCAGCAAATAATCTATTTAAATTACTCATCTGTAATATCTGCAGTTTTCTTTCAAAGTTCTGGCTTAAACTGACATGTAGAAATCCTTAAAACAGCTAGCAGAAAGGTTAACATTATCTGGTTTGGGTATAATCTGGTCTACTGTAAGTATAAACACAGGTTGTGTTCACTAGTGTATTTCTCTCCAAAACAGGAAAATGCAGAAAGGTTCTTCCACAACCACCATGTGCTTTAGGGCTTAAGAGGCACAAACGTAGCACCTCGGTTTCTTAGCAAGTCCAGTCTGAGTAACCGCTGTTATGAACAGACTCCAGAAAGAGACCGTCCATAACGAAGAGTCCATGTCAGGCTCTTTGAAGCCCTCAGCGCTAGAGCAATAATTACCCCTGAGAACCTCAGTGGCTCCTGAGCCATGAAACCAAAACCATCAGCTGTTAGTTCTTTACTGCTAAACTTGCTCTACAAGCAGTTTTAAATATGCACATAGGATCACTTGCTTTAAGACAAGTAAGGAATTGATAGGCACTTATCTCTGCTTAAGAAACATGCACCCTTGTGTACATAACCTTGCAAAGAAGTCATCTACTAATTGCGGTAATGAATCGGCAGAACAAAGTCTAAGGTCCTGAGGTATAAAGGAAAAGCATAAAATACATTTTCATTAGCATGGTGAGCCACCAGTCCCCTCTTAATTGTGACATAACACAACGATCCTTACTTGGTCTTGTTCCCCGCCCCCTTCCTCATTGTAGTTGAGGATATTTTCTCTGATGTCCTCCAAATCCTCATGACGCGCAGGTACATGGTAAACTCCTCCATTCGGACCTTTGTGACTCTTCCAGCGAGACCACAAGAATACAGCACTGAACAGAGCTGTGTAAACATGCAGGAGCAAAACAGAACATCATTCAGAAACAAATAAAACATTATACCGATGTGCTGCAGGATGGCTTAGGCAGCAGCCGCTCTTTTGGAGTACTGCAGCACTGGTTTGCAGTCAGAGCCAGCAAGGCTGTAGTTTTGTATTTCTCAGCAAACGTTTGATTTTTGCACTCTTCAATGTAGTTACAAGTGAACATCAGAGACAGAAGGCCTTTAAAGAGCATTGTAAAATACACTTTAAAGTACAACTTTGAAGTTGTTAAAGAACTGAACAACCCAAGTGGTGTTCAGAGCCCTAGCTGTTTACTGTATTCAGTGAAACTTCGTAAGAGAAAATGTATACAAAGGGCTAGCACTCAAGTAACAACGTGTTGACAGTAACAGATAGAATTACACAGAAACGAAGCACAAGAAGACACGAGACAAAAGAAGAAATTACTTTTATACATTTTACTAGAAAAAAAAAAATCAGGCACATTCTACCTTAGCATCCATGAATTTAAACATTATTCTTAAATGCTTAGGTGCATTTTATAGACTGACAGCTGTAAAATTTCAATATCAGATACTGAACATTATGCAAACAGGAACTTATGTACCACTGTGTTACCAACTCTATAAAAATTAATAAAAGCTTATAGTAAGACCTTAAACCATTGGATACCACAAACTAACACCGTAGTGAGTTAAAGAGACCAGAATCTCTTAGAGAATATCCACACAGCAGAGCGCAGCTCTGTGGAGCAGCATCTGGATGACCTTGGGACTGAAACTGGTGTACGTGGGGCTCTATGCCCTGCACTGTGCTGTGTGGCTACACCCTTCAAACTGAATCAATGCATTTGAGATGTGTATTTACCTCTTCCTCCTCCATCCCCCAAATTTACAGAAACGTGTCACACAGATTTTCACACATGGTAACTTCTTGGCAAAGTAATTTTTTAGCTGAGCTGATTTTGAGATACTCAAGAAGTCTTTAAATGTTCTACATCTCTCCTATTCTTTTACTCCGACTGTTAATAAAAAGCCAAGACTTAAAATGAATATAGCTCATGTTCCAAGAGTGTAAACCAGAAGTACCCCACTGAAGACAGTATCTCTTCCATACACATACCAACAGTGTAAGCTCCTGACTGTCATTAAACAGTGCCATCATTAAAAGCATTCTATGAAGTTTGTTGTTTCTTTGAGCCATAGCATTAGTATTAGGGCAGTTGCAAGCTCCGAAGCACCACAGTGTCTGAGCTGAAGTCTCCTGGCAGGGAGGGGTGGGGAAGGCTCATGTGGTATCGAACCAACGTGAAGCTGCCCTGGTATTGATTTACTTGCAAAATGATTCCATATTTGAATTTAAAAGATGTCATCAGGTGTCAGAAAAGCAGCTTTCCTAATCTACTGTAAAGTTACAAATTTATAATGAAAATTGCATTAATTAATCACTTTTAAGTGCATTACCCCCTTCTGGAACCTGTGTAAGAGAAAGGGCATCTGAAATCTTGAGAACAAGGAATTTTATTAAAAATTCTCCTAACAAAAGTTACAGTTGTGTGGCAATACCATTGTCAACCACATCCACTAAAATTTTCACAGCAATCCACACCACTTGGTTAAAACCAACTG
This sequence comes from Anarhynchus alexandrinus, assembly GCA_008711295.1. NCBI lineage: Eukaryota > Metazoa > Chordata > Aves > Charadriiformes > Charadriidae > Anarhynchus > Anarhynchus alexandrinus. The sequence goes on along the minus strand of VUYV01000007.1, from coordinate 9,990,114 downwards.
TTTTTACCTTGTAATTTAGACCCAAAAGTTTAGCAGGATTGTTAGTTAAAAGACACTGTTTTTTCAGTCAAGTTCAGTCAAGCACAGACAGCAACACGAAGTCAGCTCACAATAAAACTGCTCTGGCACAGACACACACCCCCCTTTAACATAATGATCTCTGATCAATGTCCACTAACTGGGATTCCAAAAGCTGTGAAACCAGTTAGCTTCCCATGTTATTTGCTGTTCATATTTGCATGGCAAACATAGTATCTAGCAGAGTTGGGGAAAATGGTGGTATTTCAGGTAGCTATAGATGGATGCAAAGTAGTCCACAATACATTTTCATACTCTTACTATGACTTCTGAATGAAAATTAAATAACGCTGCAAGCCATGAGAAAAATGCTATGTCCTTAACTCAGGCAAACATTCATGAAACTTGAATAAACAAGAAGGACTCAAAGATGTGATCCTTCCCCACTAGTGATATCCTTCTTTGTCTTTTCTCTTCTTTCTGAGACCCAATGCCTAAGCCTGAAAATGGTTGAGGAAGCCAAAAGCAGGTGTTAGCAGCTGTGACCCAACTGGTAAGATGCAAGAGACTGCTCCTGTCTGACCAAGTGTATTCCAATCAGACAGCGTATCTCTCCTAGACAGAAAAATCTGTTTCATGCTCAGTAGTATTTCAGTGTTTATCTGGTAGCAATTTCCACTATTCCTGTTCAATTGAATTTGCTTCCAATTATGAATCTGAACAGTTCCTTAGCAATGAAGTGAAAATGTGCAGAAAATAAAACGGCAAGGACTTTCCATCGCTCACAAATGTTGATTCACTTAACAATATGTGCACACGGGGATGATGTTACTGATGGAGCTGAGACCATGGCAAAAAAATGAAGGCAGAGTCAAGTCTCCATTAGGAAACTGAGTTTTTCAGAAGGAGGATGAGATGACGACTATTCAGGACAAGATGGATAAATGAGTTCACCAAAGGTAATACAAGATGTAGTTGCCATAACTACCTAACAGCGCCAAAAAGCAAATGCAGATGGCAAACATGGAACTAAAGCTCAGGCCTGTATCCTTGTGAAAGATCGCCAGTGTGATTTCACAGTTACGTCCAGTATAGCCATCAGGGCAGTGACATTGGAACTTGGTTGGTGACTGCGAGATGCAGGTACCATAGTTACAGGGCCTTTTAGCACACGCAGTGTAGACACACTGTCTACCAGTGGCGTTCTCCATGATCATGTGTCCCGGAGGGCAACTGAAAAGACGAAGGCAAAATGAAACCATTAAACTTTGAGAAAAGTAGGCATGAAAGACAGCATTTAAGAGTTTAGGACAGTCTTTGATGACACTTTATATACAGTTTCTGAAGTAGCTACTAGAAGTTACTTAAAATAATTACAGGATTGTAGTCTTTTCTAAAGCAGTCATACAACAGTGAGCTCCACAACTTTAAACCCTTACATCTGGGGCTTTCAGAACTCAGTTAGTTCCACTGGCTTCTGCAAGATTAGCCATGTGAAAAATAGCTGGACTAGGGTCTGCAGTTCTGCCTAGGCAGGACAAGCTCTGCCATGTTCTTTGTGTTTCCATCACAGTGAATTTCCAGAAAAAAATACATCTCTAGAAAACTCCATTTGTGTGGACAGTGGCAGTCAGTAATGCTTGAAATGTACATTTTCACAGCACAACTATCTGGAATTAGCGTTGTCCTAACCTCAGCCCCAGCCACACACAAGAACTCTGAGCTTAAAGATGTGGTGCTTCTAATGCAACTTGAGTGGCCTGTAAGGGAACAGAGGTCACAGCTTAAGACAGTGCAAGAACTCAGACACCAACAAAAGAAAGCACATCAACATTGCACAGCACGAGCTTCAACAAGGCAGCTAGCCATGCTAGTGTTCCGCTCCAGCTAACTTACCCTCTTTTCCTGGTTTTCAGGGGTTACAAACATTCTGAATTTGCTGCTGTTCTTTAAACATTTTCAGTTAAGACAGGCAGCCAAAATTGTTACAGCACCAATGGAGATATGCTAATGTACATCAGCTAAGGGTAGTACCTAAAAGGACAGTGTTCTCTGAGTAACCTGATGCCTATGCAGGCATCTAGCTTCATGTTTCACACTGGTTCAACTGATTTGATGGGATTGCCAGTGGCACAGGTTGCACGCTTCTTCAGCATCCACCCTTTCTCACCTGAATCTGGAGGGGTTTGTGCTTTTATTTCCACCAATTACCTGCATTCATGCATCATCCACAAATCAATACAAATAAATTCCTGGTTACAAGGGTTATTCCTACAAGCCTCTGAAGAACAGCCTTCTTTGATGCCTTGGGCACTTAATACTGACACCAGCTCCTTCACGTGAGTATCCAGAGGGATCCTGTAGTTATTAAATCTGACATCCTTCATACATCCTGAAGCAAGGCACAAAGAGACTGTTTTAAAAGCCATTCAGCAAGAATGATTTGAAGCAGCTGTAAGATTTGGCAGTTTATGTTTAACAAAGGATCCAGGCTACCAAAGTTTAAATCTAGGACTGAATTTAACTAAACTGTCATAGCATTGCTCTCCGTTTTTTGACTGAATTTGTTAACGTTTTCAACAAAATTGCACGGTGTTTTCCACAAGAACCAAGTGCTGCTGCAGGCCCCTATTTGCTTGTGTTCAAGACAGCAGAACACATACGCCTTCACTATGTTTTCAATAGAAAAGTCCAAATATTGTGGAAATCCATTATATTCTTCAATCTGTACCAGTATAAATTGTGTTTGGTTGATTTTTAATTGTAGTTTACAGCTTAACTTTATAGAAGAGCAAACCACAAATAATGGTGAAACAGCCTTGGGGCATTAATGGAAATTTTGTATTGAAGATGTGTGGCACTAATTTTGTATGCACAAGATCCCTCAGCATAAAAGCATATACCTTGATGAATTAAGTACATTTTGTAACTTCAAACTCATTAAAGTTTCAGCTGCTTAACAGCAACATTAGTTATCATAATTAGAATGATCTTCATGTAACCATTTGACTTCTTTCATCTATTTACTTAAAAACAATACTATTACTCCCATAAATAAAAATTCAAAAAAATCCCTAGTTCTCAGCATAAACTTTAGTTATTGGAATACTTCTAGTGAAACAATAGAAAACAATCTTTTTCTAAACAATTTGTGATACACTTATGTTGCAAGTTGTTATTCTGTTTAATGCATATACATTTTATACATTTTCTCCTCACACTTTTGTGTTACTGAAATACTTTTATCTGGTGACAACATTACCACCTTGTGTCAAAGGGATTTACCAGCATCTGGTTAAAGAGGTGAAAGGCATGGGAGAGAGAGGGGACAGGCAGATACCAGGCGCATTTAACCAAGTAATGGTGTATGACTTCCTTGTCAATATAAAAGATGTGCTGCATAACTGTGCATCACTTATACTGTGATTTTAGGCAAAGGGTGAGCTGCCAACTAAAGACAGAGCAAGAAGCTGTTATGAATATCTTAAGCTTACATTTCTCTAGATTTCTCCTTTGTGTAACTATTCAATTTCCATCCACTCAGTTGCTAAAAATTTAAATTCTTAGCTCTAATTCAATAAACCATTTCTATTTTTAGTTAATGCTTAAGCAGAGTGACTGTAAAATCCAGTAATACGAAGGTAGTGCATAAAGGTAATAAGTCAGAGTTTGTTGTGTGCTATGCAATGCACGTATAAAATGGAAATACTGCTTTGAGCGCAGGGACAGTTGTATTTGGTAGGGAACGACAGCTGCTGAATGGACTGGATAGAACCATGCAATGAATCAGTTCTGTGTATCTAGTGCAATGATCCATCCACAGTCCACTTGGGAGGAGCTTGTGGATCTCCAGTTACAAATACTCTACATACAGTTGTGTGAAGAGGTTCCCATCTTTGTTCCAAGTCCAGTAGCTAACAGTATTTGCACATAATTCCCTGCTGTACCTTTTTCCTAGCCAGAACAGTTTATTTGTCCCTTTTGCAAAGCCAGAGAGATGCAAGAAATGTCATACAAGAAATCTGTTTACTTTGGGCTCTACGTAAACATGATAGCTTCTCTCAATATGCCCATGTAGTACCAATAAACCTTCATTTTTACACGTGCATATTCTAAACAGTGAGATGAAGAACTCACCTTGAAAACTCTTGTTTTGATTGAATGGGTAGGTGTTTCCAAGGACCAAGCTGCTGGGGTCAATCACAATCTCTTTGTATATTCCTGCTGCTTTCAGAATTTCTCTCTTCCCACCTCCTTCATAAAGGCGAAGAGTAAATTCATTTTCATTTCTTTCCAGTGTGATATGATGCCATTCACCATTATTAATGTGGTAGGAGGGAAGGCTTACAGAATAGTCTCCATCACCCAGATTATATGAGACCACTAAGAATCCCTGAACAACCTTGTGGATAATTGACAAAGTAGTGAGAAAAAAAAGAAAAGTCATCACCTGACATTTCATACTGACCTGTAACTGTCACATTACTTGAACTAAGACTTGTACGTAATCATCAATCTTAAAGCATTTGTTTAAATTTACACTGCACATACAGTGTCATACAAAAATACTTCAGGTGCTACTGAACTAGACAACCTAAATACTGGTAGCGGTGTACTCACAGGAGTACATAATTCACTCAGAGCAATTTTACCCTGCTTCTCTCTTGGACACATTTATGGGGCTCTTCAAATGGTTGGGAATCTGGCATATCACTTCTACACTGACAGCTCAAACCAGCTTAGCTGAAGAGGGGACTCACTCAGTGGTACGTATAGAATGAACATGTTGCCATTTTGAGAATCTGACATCATTAGAACAGGCACCTTTCTTGACAGGGTCTGAACTATGCAGAATCAGCCACTCGTGACCACGGCTGAATAAGACACCAGGGTAGACACACTACTCCTCCTATTCTGTATAGCAAACTATACTGCACTGCAACTGGCAATAAATTCCTTTGAAATCCAATGGGATACCATGGTTGTGCATCAACATTTTAAGTAAAGGATCAGATCTATAAGTGTCCATAAAATGAATTCCAAAGTTTTTGTGCTCAGCATAAGATTTTCAGTTCTACTTCCAGCTCTTAAGCCAATGTTTCTCTGGGCTCATGGCTCACTGGTGCTGATTTAACTTTATGCTATTACTGTCTGGAATGCCTTGCTCACCTGTAGGGTGATGTGTTCATCCTTATTTCGAGATGACATGCTCGTGATGACACTGTCAGGCTGCCGTGTCCTAATCATGGCTTCAAACAGTGTCCTACGGGCAGGCACGCTGACGGGAAGCTGATAGCGAATGTGACTTCCTGGCCCAAATGTATATTCTTTGGCAACTAAAAAGACAGGATAAAGACCTTTAAATCATTTTGTAGGGACATGGAAGTATTATTGTTTCCATTATTTTCACAATCAGAGTTGAAAGTAAAAAAAAAATAATAAAAATTGGAATGCACAGCATGGATCCATGAGACATAACTTGTCTTTTGGGACACGTCCCTTTATCTAGTTCTGTAACTTCCACAGTCACTCTCCCACTTCATCTTCCTTTATAAAGAGGTGATCTCCCTCCCGACTTGATTCTGCTAATGCTTCTCCTTACAATGGTCACACAGGATGACAGCAGGAAAGCAGAAGCTCTGACCAAGACGAAAGAAGAGACTGCAGACAAAGTATTAAGTACCACAATCAATTTTCCCAACCTGCTATTTTATAGTTGTCTTTTTGCTGCAAACGTTGGCTCCATGAGGGCTAAAGAAAAGATCCTACTATACTGAAAGCACAGGTCCTTAAGCCAATAGAGTCTCTTCCAGACACCAGCAGAGCAGTAATTTCTAATTCCAGTTGTGTAGTTCTAATTCTGCACAGTAAGTTGTACTGGCACACTCACATTTAATTTTTAGGTTATTAGGTATCTCTGAAGGTGTAAACGGATGCAAATTCAAAAAAATTGGTATGAGAACAAGTAATTTTGTTCACAATTCTTTTGTCATGCAGTCTCCATTGTACAAACACCCTCAGGACTAAAGAAATTATCTGATACTAAGGAAGTAATTTCTCAAAGGGAATTAGAAAAGAAATTGCTAAAAATCGCAGGCAACTACACTGAAACATGTTTTTACATAACATAAACATCAGAAACCACCTCAGCAATCACTACCTGCAAACATTTTAAGTTTTCTGTATTGTAAATTTTACCAGCCTATCAACAATGTAACAGAAAAACAGACTTCACCTTTATCACACCGATAGCCATAGTAACCCGGCAAACAATGACAAGCAAATGAGCCCCAGTCTCCAAGACACCTCCCATGAATACCACAGGAAGAAGACCCCATGGTCTCACAGCTCCCATCCGTCAGTGTGCAGCCAGGGAAGCTATTCAGGGATTCTGCAGGAGACTGAAGGTCGTATACCTTCAAGAGAAAATTGTATGACACCGAAATATTATTTAAGAAATACTTATGCTTCATTTTTAAACAGAAATAACTACATCACATAACAGTCTGTTCTTCACCTGCATTGCTTAAGACGTTAAGTTTGCTTTTTGACATTCAGATTTCAACTTATTGTATCAAGATCATATTTTACCTTTGAATAAACTCAACTGACTATGAAAGCAAAAAAAACCTTAATATTTCCTAACAAAGCAGGCAGCTGGCATAAACATACCATCACACAACTGCCATTCAGAAGTTGTCTGAATGTGCAAAGAAGCTTGGAAGACAGCTATATGAAGTAGGAGATAAACAAAGGCACAGTTTCTAGCTCACAGATACATCTGTTTGTAATTGAGAAATAACTTTTCAAGGTAGTTATTCTAAGTATAAGAGAAAAATCAGGATTTTCTTGTATTTTACACTGATGTATATGGGCATTGAATAAATTAATGGAAGCAAAAGTTTCAGGTATAATACAAATCTCCCAAAAATTTAATATAGAAGTTTACTCCTTTACTAAAGCAAAATATTACACTTCTCTTACCTGAGTATCCAAGATGAAATTGCGCAAACAACCAGAAAAGTGTTTGTGTAACAATTGTGGGTAGGAATATGGTAACGATTCTTTTACACCACCCAGCTGTAGAACATGGTTCACATTCAAATACCTTTGAAATTATATCAATAATAAAAATAGATGTGAATTTACATTCAAACATAGGCATTATATATTTCTATATATATTATATAATAAGGCAGGTTAATAAACATCTACATTGCATTTCCAAATAATAGAGGCTTTATAAAATAACAAAAGAATGCAACTGTTTTATCTACTTCTTTCTCTGAAATAGAGTCAGTCAGTGAACAGAAGCTGGTCCTTTAAAATAAAGGGTAATTTATTTTTTAAACACGACAGTGAAGCCTATTGCAAGTTTAACTGTGGGACACTACTACAATTCAGGTAAGTTTGTGTTCAAGTCAGAACAGCTGTGATATTCTAAACACCACATTCTCCTTCAAGTGCTTCTGTGTGTGCACATTCATCCTATACAGTGGGAATACTACAACAAAGACTGTTTTGTGTACGATAAAGGCCGGAAACCTAAAAGCTGGGTCAATGTGGTCTAAAAGGTACAGTACACATGTCCAGGCTCTGCAATGTCTCCAAATCATCTCTCTGAGCCAAAGAATTCCACGTATTTTAGTCCTCACAGGGTTTCTTTTTCTGAGTTACCAGCTCAATTTTTTGTTTTCATTTCTTCTTATATTTTTCCCTTTTTTGTGTGCTCATTTCATGACCAGGAGGACCTCCATGCAACTGCTTACAAGGCTTAATCCCAATGCTGATCAGCACACTTGCTGGGACTATCTATTCCACAGCTCAAGTATCTTTATTAGTACAAAGGTTTCCCTAAAATATAACCTGAATATTCCTCACTGTAACTTAAGGCTCTGTACAGAAGAGATTGTCTAAATCCTCTTTGTAGTATTCTTTTATAGACACTTAGAGTTACCACATCTCTCCTCAGTTTTCCCTTCTTTCAGTTAAACGACCTCAATTCCTTCATTCTTATTCTCAAGGCAAGCTGATTACAGTCACTGCTCTTCTCTGGACTATACCCAGTTGATACGCACCTATCCTGCACTGTGGTGCACAAACTGGACCCAGGACTCCAGCTGAGGCCCAACAGTGCTAACCAGAGTGGAAGAATTCTATTCCGTATCTTGGAGCTCTACACACGTTGAGGTAATACTGTATAGTGCTTGCCTTTTTCACATTGATGTGGTGTTGCTGACTCACTGTCCCACTGCCATCCATATCTTTTACTGATACATAGCAGTTGTTCCCTTCTCTCTATTTGTGAGGCTGATTATTTCTGCCTACATGCAGTACTTGGCCTTTTGCTGCAGTGGAAAAATACAGTACATTTCCAGGTCCTATTTTCAGTTTGCTGAGATCATTTTTAATTCCAAGCCATGCTCTCCAACATACTGGTCATTTCTCCCAGCTTGGTGTCATCAGCAAGGGCAATAAGCATCAGTCCAAAGGACTGAATTATACTGAATCCAAACCCTTGCAGAACACAGCTGAACACATCCTTCTCTGTTTAATGTAATAAACACTTTTTTAATAAGATTTTCCAACTTTTTCAGTTTAAACTGAGGCTAAGGGCTGACCCAACAGTACAAACAATTTAAGCCACCAGAGTCATTATTGCACCTTGGCCGTATTACTTTGCTGGAAAACACACACAGGAGGATTGTATGTCTCATTACAAGACGCTGCAGCCAAAATCAGGCACCCCAGCACCAGCCTACTTTAATCAGCAGTTTATACGAGTACACCAGGCTGTGAAGTGAACAGCTGGGGTATGGATACACATGCACTTCCTCTCACTCTGCTATAAAGGCAATAACCTTGGATCCAGTGGAGACCCTGACGTGTTAGTCTGCCTTAATACATTCACCAAAAGTTGTCAGTAGGAACCCTCAGACTTAAACCAATCAGATAGTAAGATTGGTTGAGGATCCAGAGTTATTGCCATTAAAAAGTTAACTGGCCTGATTTCATAAGGTTTTCAAGAACAGGCTTACAGTGACTTGATAAATAAAGTGAGAGAAAACCTGTGGGTAAGGGATGGTACACAGTACGCACAAAAGCTCCGGTATTAGCCACACAGTGTTCTGGGGTTGTCATTTAGTCTTTCAACACTACTCAGAGGAAGACTGGTTCCTTAAAATTTGTTTAGTGCTTTACGGTCCAGACTTGACCCTTAAGGTCCTAGAGAAAAGCAAATACTTTTATGCTTCTAGTCATTAATAATTTTACTTTAGTTTGATAGGTACATTTTCAAAGGCCTTAGAATAAATTGTCTTTCAGTGAATCTCCAGAAATGTACCTCGCTCTTCGTGGAACAGAACCAAAGACTTCACAATTTGCACGATCTTCAGTGGACAGCCATTTGCCTACTCCTTCTATCTCTGAAACAACAGCTGCACTGCAATGATCCAAAGTGAATCGAACATCCTATACCAAAACATAGGATTATTGAATTAAGAACTTCTGTAAAATTCAATAAACAAGTTATATCAAATTTTCATCTTTTTCTTTTTGCATACCATCAAGCAAAAAGGCTTGGGTTTTTTTTCCTGCTCTGTTTTCAATCTTGCAATAAACAGTAAAGCTGAAAGAAGGCACTTAACTCTGCATTTAATTCATACTTCTGAGTAGTTGAACCACTTTCACAAAAACTGTAACGGCATTTGCAAATAAATAATTATCTGCTTTGTGGGCATAGGTAACTGATTTCAGTGTCCAAATGCCTACACTGAATGTGCAAATTACAACTAAGCCTTTATGCACATTCCACATGTGTTGCAGAGCTTAAAAAACAGGAAAAAAGATTCCTCTGATCCTGGAATATGGATTACAACATAGGTAGATTTGGAATTAACAATGCTGTCTTCCCAAAATTCGTATTATTCATCAAATCTACAGGCACAGTTAGAATAACACATATAATTACCCAGTCTGTTTTTTCTACCCTCCTGTATCTGCATAGGCAAATGCTACTGGAAAAACAAATATCCTGATTTGGAAAAAAATCAAATAACGGACCTGACCATTGGTTCTGACTTCTAGTCGATGCCATTTTTTGTCTGCTACGTTCAGGTGACTTGGAAACTGCAGCATCACAAAACCTGAGCCGTGGCTCATCTTCAGCACAGGAACACCACCAGAGAGTTCTAATGCAACATGAAAAAAGATTCAGCTACAAAAATCTTTCCATTTTGGATGTATTAGCAGTTAGTGAATGTACTCATTTAATGGTTATTGCTGGTCACATCAAGTGGGGTTCTCTACAGAAGTAACTAGGATTATATTCTATGACTTCTATTATGCAGAAATACTTATTCAATATAGCTTTTATTTTTATACTTTAGATTGTGCCACTTCTTTGTCAAAACGCTGGAACTAATTCCTGATAAGCAATCTGCAATTTTATAATGGTCTAACACAATTAACACATGCAGGTTTTACTCCCTCCCATCTTCTACTCAAATTTACAAGTAACTGCAAAACAAAGCAAAAAAGAGGTTAATGATTAACAATATCCAATAATATAACCATTCAATTAACTAGGAAAAGATAAAATACCAACCATACTGTGCCTCTTGTATATTAATTCACAAAAAATAAGCAATAGTAACCTTTTAAATATGTGTCAACATAAAGCAACGAGTTCTACTTGTGTATAAATTTTCCTACAGTGGCATGCTGGGGCTGGATTCATCCATCAAAATATTGCCTGTTTAAAAAACATGCAAAAATGCCCCAAGACTGAAAGCAGCTTAAGTGGATTTCTTTTCTCACTAAACCAGATACGAGTGACATGCAACTAAGACTGCATTAATCATGTAATACCTATCTTCAAAGTACCTAAATTCCTTTATAGCACTACAGTTTCCTAGGGGGACTTTTTTTTTTTTTATACATATCAGTCTAGTTTGCTTTCCCCTTGATTTCTACAACCCTGTGATGGACCTAAAGCCATAGGTGCAGGCTACAAAAATAGACATCAAAGAAGAAAGACCTATTAGGAAATGTTTCAAAATATTTTCAAACCAGAAAATACATTACCTCGTAAGATGGAAAGACAGAATTCATACTCTAACCACTACACTGTTCACAGGCAACCCGTTCCCAAAAGACATTTAATCTTTTCACACACTTTTGCAGAAGTACCTATTGCAATGAAATTTTCTGTACTCCCAGGTTCTGGATTTGATAAAGGACCACTATATAGTAAAAGTCCATCTGGAACCACAGTAATAAACTCCAGAGAGAGAGCGCTTTCAAAGCAAGGCCTGATGGGACGAAACCATGCATAACCATTTCCATGGAAACTGTGCTTAGTCTGCTGGCACTCTGGTCCATGAAACGAAGCAGGACAAAGACATCTGAAAGAGCGCAAACACAAAAATAGTCAAAATTCCCCAGTGTTCAACTTTTTTTTGGTTTTACATGCACCAAATGTAGCACTTACATCACAGTAAAAAAAAATAGCAGTGAAACAATAAAGATTTTAGCAGAGTCTCAGAGGTGCTTGGCAATTATTAAAACGCTTTAAGAGTACAAAGCATATTTATCCACTATATTCTCTCCATCAAAAAGAAGGATTTTTGAGGCCGTGTTTTTGAGAACAATGACTTATTTCACTAAATAAGTAACACAGAACATTAAATATCAGTTGGTCAATTTATTACAGAGAAAACTCAGGGAGATTAATTCCCAGCTAGAAAAAAACAGGATAATTTCACTAAAGGAATACCAGTGCATGCCAGGTGATGCTATAATACAGCAGGTTTGCTATCCAATATTTTCTAAACTCCTTATTGCCTGTTGTTTAAACTAAATTTCACTCCCCCTACATCCCTGCTGCTACCACTGATATTCACTTTTATCACTACTTTTCTGAAAAGAAAAAGGAAAAAAACAGAGCACACTTCCCATTCCTTCATACTGAATTAGGTGCTCTTAAAAAATGACACGTGTTAATTGTACCACTGTTTCTTCCCCGGTGTTTTCTTTCTTACTCACACACTATTTCCACCGCCTTCAGGACTACAGCACCATTATGGGGCCGTTAGTAAAGACCCTGTTGTCATTAGGTTTATACTCCAGTGCACTCGTGGGGTTTTTTGTTTCTCCTTCAGTCAGAAGTATATTTATGATTTTTTTAGACCTGTATCTTGTAAGCTCCACTCGACACTTTAAAAATAGAAGAAAAAAAGTAAGACAATCTGCAATACAAGTTTCCTCACCTGTAACCATTCAAAGTGTCAATACACATCCCACCATTGAGACAAGGGCTTCGAGGGTAGGAGGAACAAGACTGATGAACTCGGTCCCTGGCTGAACACGTGCAGACCGCTTTGATGGTGGTTGCTACTGAGACAAACGACACGCTTCCAGTATCCATCACTGTTGGGATGTCACTCACGGCAAGGTAGTTTGCACAGCCGTTGCCCTCACTACAATTTGCACTCCTACATTCATCTACATCGATCTGGGAAATGTTCAATTGTAAAGCTGACTGGATCTAAGAGAAAATACAGTTTAACACATCACCAGTCTCATCCTAACGAGTGCTTTTACTTACTCCTTAATTTCTGAAAAATCTAAGCCATCACAGACTTAATGGAATGCTTTAGTTTCCTGAGCATTAATTAGTAACATCCCTGACTATACAGGCAAGCAAAATGATTTGACAAATACAGGAAAAATTTTAAAAAATTTACAGTAGCAGTATTTCCTAAAAACTTAATCACTGACACAACTGATTGTGATTGTGTTAAATCTGTACTGGCCTACTAATATTGTTTCCAAGGACCAAAGCCCTGACAGCAGTGATATTCCACCTTCCGAACTGTGTCGTCTGCATCACACTTCTTTGCACCCCGATAGCAACAGGCATGCTTTAGCTTTAAGCCAGGATAAAAAGTCTTCCTTGTGAGCTATACCCAGATATTATTTCTTACATTCTCTTGCACATAAGGATACAGACACAGGAAAATGCAGGGCTGAGCTGCATTCAATAATAATGTCCACAGAGAGTGGCCTGACAAGACCACTTTGTAGCAATTAGGATTCAGTCTACTAATTCATGCCCCATAAACTTACATTTAATGTCAAACTGTCTGAAACAAAATGCAGTCAACTTAGCATACTGGATACTATATTCTATTCTACATTGATCTTTGATAGTTCATTGTTTTTATCATTAACTGGGGTTGCACCTGAAATCCCAAATACCCAAATAAAGAGAAGACCCTCACTGTGTATATAAAGTCTTGTAACGTAGTAATAGTTTCTCCGCAGTTTGCAACTTCTAATCCAAACAGAACAAAGAAGAACTAGCAGAAAGCACAAAGAAGGGAAGTAACCTGTTCACAACAAGCCTGAGGACAGTAACAGGGCTGCCAATATTGTTTTGGGGGTTTTTTTTGGTTGTTTNACAAGCCTGAGGACAGTAACAGGGCTGCCATTATTTCAGACCTTTTGTACTTCAGCCAGTAGCCTATTCACTGGACTAAGTTATCACTAAGTTTGTTTCCTGGCACAAAAGATNTCAGGGTAGGTTAACGGTTGGACTTGATGATCTTAAAGGTCCCTTCCAACCTCACTAATTCTATGATTCTATGATTATTTCAGACCTTTTGTACTTCATCCAGTAGCCTATTCACCGGACTAAGTTATCACTAAGTTTGTTTCCTGGCACAAAAGATTTCTTCCTTCTACTTGTTTGGCGATTTTGCACAGGTGCCTATAAAGCTTCAGAATTTGATTTGTATTTGATGATTCGAATACATTAAAATGACATGTATTTAGTGTCCAAACCTGAATACAAGAGACCTCACTACTCTCACAGTGGTATACACTGAGATATACAAATGTAAAATTAACATATCAGACTTAGACTCTCTTTATTTATACATTTAATATGTATTTTTTTCAAATTATAAAATGTATAACAAATATTTTAAAAATAAGCTTTGAAAAGACCAAAACAAATACATAAATACTAAAGCGCTGTTTTTTAACTTGCACAGTCATCTCAATTCACCACTGTAAGAACTTTGACCTTTATAATCGTCAGCATATCCTCAAATATCATAACATGTATTGAAAAACATGTCCCCAAAGGCATAAAATATACTTTATAATGACATGATGCATCCTGTCAATGCAGTTTTGTGTCTGCTGCCTACATCTATCACCATTAGTGGAGAGTCTATAATGCACACTTAGACAGCTATGTAATACTGTTATAGAAAAACATAGCATACATAAACAACCCTGGCTCCTTTACAGTATTAGAATAGATTATTTTTCTGCTAAATAAAAATAGTTGTTGTAAAGCTATATCCCAAGGAGCCAGTGCAAACATATTATTTATTTAGTAATTCAATGAATAATTCCAGTGCTAATTACTTATTTTCTATATTTATAGTTAAACACATGTACAAAAACTACTGGAGAAATTCTCCAGCTATGACTGATTTTCTGAAAACTATTGGTGATTACTCACTAGAGCTATTCATTAAATATTGAAAGGTGATATATAATTAATACAAACATATTTTTTCATTAAAATATGTGAAGCAATCCCCTTGTTACCACTTTGATGAATTCACCTGCCACATATTATGGCACAGAATATTTGAAATCTATGCAATTTTCTATATTATTGTTGCAGTAATTCAATAAATATGCAAAAGAAGCAGTAGATATGCTTCATGAATACTATCTGTCTCTGATATTTCCTACTTGGTCACTCTGAAGAGTCATAATCCACACAACTACTTAAGACACAGCAAGATGTAGGCAGGTGGTAAGTTAAGCCATTCCTGTTTGGTTCCCAGAATCAGGCAGACCCCAGCATATTCACACAAACGGAAAGTATTGCTTTCTCTTTAGGAAAAGTTCCTCCAGAAGATGTACCACGTATTAAACTCAAATCTGCCCCCATAGCCACAAATGACATGTTAGGAAGTGCTGCCTTGTCCAGGGCAAGTTACAAGTCGAAGAGTGGCATCGTGCCTTTGAGCAAGGCAGCAGCCTTAGCGTCTATTCACCAGCATCTGCAGGACTTCAGCAAAGCCAAAATCCGGAGGACTACAGAAAATAAAAGTGGGGCCAAGACAGACTGTGCCTGGGTAACTGAGTTAGAGGGCATGCAGGATCTAGTAAGAGAATAGGACAGTTAGGGAACATCAGAAAGAGGAAGAAAACAACATACATTCAAAAAATATTTTCCCCTTAACAGTAAAAAAAGTTGCGAGATGGTATCACCTTGTATTTAAAGTTGTCCTTTGGCAAGTTAAATACAATCATAAAATTGGTTGTCTCCATCTCACTGATCTGCTGTAACTGTTCTTCTAACTGCATATTCCTTCCAGCAGGATTTTTTCTATGGACTGTCATTTCTTTGTACAGCAGAATTTCCATCTGGGTGGCATCAAGCCTCTACTATAAGTGTCTAACCACAAGCTGATGATTTGGGTATTTCCATCAGCATCTGCAATGTCCAAAAAGCTGTCATTTTCAAGACATTCTCCATACTACAGTACCATTTTGGCTTCTAGGGATTCTGTTTTCATATTGTGAAAAGCCTGATAGATTACACAATGAAAGACTGACTGGAGAAAACACAGGCAACTTTACCATGATGGGAATGGAGGACCATCTTTCTGCAACTAAGAAGTGGTTGTATTTATTGAAGCAGAAGCTAGTACAACCATGTAATTGTATGTATGGGACTAAGGAGAAGGGACAAAGCTTGCGTTAAGCACTTGCTTGATAAGTGTTTCTGTCCTGAGTGAAGCAAAAAACCTTATCTGTAGATATAGCATATTCTTCCACTGAGGTTTGGGATATATACCTCGCAAACTCAGTATCTGGGTGAATGACATAGATGCATGATAACCCTAGAGAATATACCTCATTTTTAAATGCTGCCATCTCAGCATGAAGTTTCTCAGGTCTGTAATATGCCGATCCATCACGGACTGCAAATCTTACATCTGTCTTTTTTCCATCAATGTTCATCACACCGAAGACAATGATATCACTAAGCTTAGCAGGTAACATTTTTGCTAGTAATTCCTTGAACTTGTCATGTCTCGTTTTGCCATGTTCATTTCTCCTTATGAACTCCTCTGCTGTGACATCTGATTTTGGGATTCAAAAACAGATAAACATGAAATACTGGGAGATCACAGGTTAATTTCTGAATTTAATTCTTATTTAACGATATGGAAACACACTAGCAAGTGCCCTACAGTGACAAGTAAATCAAGTATTTATGTAATAACAAATCACATAATCATTCAGTTATAGAAGCAGTTGATCTAAATTCTCACCAGCAAAACAAAACTAACCTGACAGACGCACAGTGGCTGAGTTTTGTATGGCTTCGTTTTCCAGCTCTTTGACGTGGATTTCTACTGTAGATATAACATCAGGACAAACTCCATCAGAAACTCTAACTTTTAAGTTGTATATTCCTTGAGAAGTGTTATCCACCATCATCAAAGAACCAGTCCTCTGATTTAATCTGAAAGACCTAGACATAAACATTCTATTAGGAAACATTAATAAATCAAAATTGATAATTTAATTTATTCATTAACATAATTCAGAAGGCCTTAAATGTTACTACGAAGGTTATAAGATTAAAAATTATGGGAGTTAGCAAACAACCTCAGAAAAGCACCAGAAACACCTTAATTCAGAAATGACAATCTGCAGAGCTTATAAAAAGATGTTTCTGGCACTCCCAAATCCCCAGACTTTCCCAATCCTGAATAAAAGCAGTGTGCAGCTGAACTATGGGATTCAACATAGACATTGTGGGCAGGTCTATGAGCTAAGTAATAGAAAGTGACAAAACCACACAAAGTTGTTCCTGATGCTCATTTATCTATCTGGAACAGGATGAAGTCTGTATGAAATCTCTGATATCATCTTCATTTGCCACCTCAAAGGGACAGTAATCAGTAATTATGGAAATATTCCATGAGCACTATTATGGAACAGTAACCTCTGAATATGGAAACAAGCCCAGGGGCTGCTGACAGACAAAGTCAGTCTTTAATTTTGGGCCACATAAAGCTTTTAAACTCTTATTCACAGCAAAGACAAAAATTCACATTTATTTTCACATCCATTTTCTGTATTTCAAACAGCATACCATTATGCTATATACTGTCTCATTTAATAATATGAATAAATAATGTAGAAGGAGAAATTAAGGATGAAATTCAACATTTCAATTGACAGAAAAAACTCTACTAATCTAAAAGTCATGGGTTTTGCACGCAATTGTAAATTTAGCCATCAATGGAGATCACCAAATTCCCTTCCACTTTTGATTAAATGATTCCACTCTGCCCTTTTAAATTTGAGATTTGTATTCCATCAACTCTAACATTTGAGGGCAAGTATTAAAAACTCTGCCTATTTTATAATTAGATCTTACAAAATGCACATTTTTAAATAAATTAATGATGACATCTGACTAAAAATCAACATCATGGTGTGATCCTGCATTCTCTTGGAAAAAATATTTCATGCATTAATTTCTTAACACCTAGTTACCCAAGTAAAAATGAAAGAGAGCATTCAGAAAGTACATTCCTTAACACGCTCAATAACCCTGGCTTTATGCACATCCTGAAAACAGAGAAATACCTGGTGAGTAAAATAATTACAGAAGCATAAATATTACTCATTTTGACACAAATACAATTCTCACTTGAGCAGTTTTCCTTCAGAGAGAAATGTTTTATTGTCCCAGTCATCTTGATCTGGTGCAAACACCTCCCCAAGCACTGTTGTTGACCATTTTCCTGTTGAGATAAATTATAATAAATTTGCATTTAATTTTTGCTTTTCAGTGCACTTTATATTCTGCTGCATTCATTACTGCATTTTTTATTTTCAGATTCCTGCTCAATTTGGTGATGGTTATGATCCAAGATTCTTAAAATAATGCATAGCCTGTCATATGATTTCTGCCAGTTCAGGAAAGGTGAGTACAGTATGGATGCCACATGAAAGAAACGCTGAAAACACCACAAAACATAAATACATTAAAAAACATAAATACATAAATACAAATCTATATAAAATTTTCAGAAAAAAAAAAATCACCACATCAGGAGTTAATCTCCAAATGTTTCATCGCTACTCTACTACTTCAAACAGCACTCCAGCAGCAAAAGAGGGAGAGCGTCTTGTGGGGTGCAGCTGGGAGAGAGGCACATGACTGAGAAAAGGAAACGGGCAGGAAGCCACCAAGCTGTGCCAGTTCTTGGCCCCTTTTTCAGGCCCTGTGGGCTGTCACAGAAGTGGAACATCCAAGCAGCTGTTCTAAAATAGCAAAAGGAGCAACTCCAGGGAAAGGAGACCTTTGAATTCCATAGCCAAGATCTAGCAACATGGGAAATTTTTAAGGTTCAAATCTGGATCCAATCCACCCTAGAAATTTCATTCTTTCATTTATATGGTAGGATCTGGTCACATCTTCTAATTTAGGCATACTGAATTTAGCAAAAATATCTCATTGCAAAAATACCTTCTGTAGATTAATCTTCGCTATTATTTATCAGAAATTCTACTACTGCAATGATAACTGAGATATAGCCTAGTCTATCTGGAATGAAATATTTGGGGAAAGGTGTAATAAACTGTGCTTAATAAGGGCCACCAGGACTAGTTTAAGGTCAAGTTCTACAGGTAATTTCAGGAAAAAGACACAGTAATAGAAATTCAAGAAAAAATTTAGAAAATATTGTTAAGCCGTCCATCCTCTTCTAAACCACTACAATGAAAAAGCAAAAAGCATTCACTTAATGAATGCATTTGCTGTGCTCTCTCTCATTATGACATTAAACCTCATAGTACGGTGGCTGCTATCACAGAGCAGCTCTCCTGCTAGTATTGCTTGAACTAGGTACCCTGCACCACTCGAACACATCCAGAATAGCATCTTTTCTTTTTTTTTCAGTTCAAAGACTACTTGTTCCAGGAAACAGCCACTTAGTGCACCCCAAAGATTATTCTCTCCCTAAAAAATCACTGACCCAGCTTTCCCTCAGATCCTTTCTTGCCAGCAGAAAACCTCCCTCCTCAAGATTTCTATCCTGCTCAGCCACACAGTGGCTGTCACAACAGAGGTGGGACTGGTCTACAATTTCTGAGTAAGGCTCATCTGTGAACCTCCGTTTCTCTAAGTTGCTTTGGTTCTGCCATTCTCATCTCCAGATCTCTCAGCGTCAGATACTTTCCGAATCATATGTGCACACACAAAAAACCTTTCCTCTGTGTAGGTGAAAACTAGTGAATGGAAAATAGATTTTACTGATTTATAAAAATATCACTTTTTCTGCAAGTGCAATACATACTTGTTTGCAGATAACAGATCATAGTTAGTAGATGATCTTTTACACACCAGGGTCTGAGCTTTGCAAATATACTTTACTCATTCCACTTAATATAGTAGTTTATAGAACTGGAGTTTCAGTTTCAAAATATGTAAACCCCATCCCTGGAGGTGTTTAAGGCCAGGCTGGACGTGGCCTTGGGCAACCTGGTCTAGTGGGAGGTGTCCCTGCCTATGGCAGGGGGGTTGGAACTCGATGATCTTCAAGGTCCTTTCCAACCTAAACCATTCTATGATTCTATGATTTAAAAAAAAAAAAACAACCAAAACAAAACAAACAAACAAAAAAACCAAATTGAGAACTGCAAGAGAGAAATTATGTGTAAAACTGTGCTATATTCACGCATGTGATATATTATCCAGATAGCACTTACCTTTGTAACTGTACACATAGACTTCCTTATGGCCAGCTTCATGGCAGTTGTCATTTTCATCACCAATTGTTATAGTTAGGGTGTTTGTAGAACTCATAGCTGGAATCCCACTATCTCTTATAACTACTGGCAGATGAAAGACCTTCTGCTTTTCTCTGTCAAAGGACCTCAAAGCAGTTACAGTTGCTGTGTTATTTCTGTTATCAGTAAGAGAAAAATCCAAAGAATTCTGATAATCTGATGGCAATGAAAATATAAAGGGTGGCCCATTTTCTTCACTGTCCGGATCAAATGCATGAAGCAGTTTTGATGTATGGTTCATAGACACTATTTCAGGCCTCAATATATTTTCCCAAACTACAGGCATGTATGGTGCCTCAAACCTTGGTCCATTATCATTAACATCAAGCAAGTTAATCAAAACTGTTATGCTTCCAGTGTGGGCTGGTGTCCCTTGATCTGAAGCTTGTACAATTAAACTGTATTTTTTAATGACTTCACGATCTAGTTTATTTGCCACAACCACGTGACCATGTTGGTCAACCACAAACTGTCTCATAGGATCCGAATCTGACTTTATAGAATATATAATGTTCCCATTCAAACCAGAATCCTTGTCTGTAGCTCTCACTGTGGTTACTGTAGTACCTACAGGCACGTTTTCAAAGAAAGGGCTTGTCTGAATAAACTCAGAAAGGAAAACTGGGCTGTGGTCATTAGAGTCTTCAACTTCAATCAGGCACGCTGCGATACTCGAAAAGTCAAGATCTTCCACTGTAATAGTAAGATTAAACTGCCTTTCACGTGCATTCTCAAAATCCAATTTTTTTTTCAGTCGAATAGTGGCACATTGCCATTCTTTGTCATTCTCAATATAAAACTTCTGATCTGGGTCACCCCCGATGATACTGAATATTAAGTCAGCATTTTCCCCAACATCTGCATCTGTAGCACACACTTGCAGAACTTCTGAGTCGATGGCACTGTTTTCAGGAATTGTTGCCTGCCACATCTCTTTTGTGAATTTAGGTACGTGATCATTGACATCTGCAATCCAGATAGTGGCAGTGCCAGTTCCTGTTAGCCCTCCCCCGTCTCTTGCTTCAACAGTAAGAAAATAATTTGCAGTCCTTTCTCTGTCTAGCATTCCCCCCGCTACGTGGATTGTACCGGTATTGGGATTGATATTAAACATGTCAGTACCAAACTCATTTTTTACATTCTCTGTTATCCTGTAAGTGAGGACAGCATTAAGACCTACATTTGGATCATCACGATCAACTGCACCCATTTCCATGACTAATGTGTCTGCAGGAGAATTTTCAAAGACACTCCCGTTGCAATCATCAGGCATGCATGTGAACATGGGTGTATTGTCATTTATGTCCCACACATTAATAATTACATCAGCAAATCCCGTAAGTCCTTCTCCACCTTCATCAGTAGCCAATACAACAAATCTCCACAGTGCTCTCTCTTCCCGATCCAGCATCTTGTGTGCGTAAATGCTGCCTGTTTTCTCATCTATTGTGAAAATATCAGCTGCACCATGCCCATGCAATGAGTATCTCAAATCTCCTTCATCCACATTGCTATCAGGATCATTTGCCTTAACCTACAAAAGTTTTGAACACAAAGACATAGAAATTATAAAATATGCAAAAATTCCATTATATCTTGTATGCTGCTACAGTCTAAAGGAGTCCAAGCAAAAAGTATATGACTGCTATACATATGTGTGTGCCAGATGAATGGCAAATGAGAGGCAGCTGAGGAACAATTCAGAGTAGATAAATACACTTTGCACTACAATAACAATGTAGAGATTCTAATACTAAAATAATATTTTGGTTTTTCATATTTTAGAGGTATTCTATTATGGCATTCTGATAGCTACTTTAAAACTTTAATGATTTGCTTTTTAGGATCACAAATGATCAATCCTGCTTATCATACTTATTCTCTTTGTAATTACTTTTCCATAAAAGTGCATTTCTTTTCTTCCACTGACAACAAAACTCAGTAAAACCAAATTTCATCAATATATCTGTGCTGAATTATTACTAACATAATTGTACCAGAGTAATCTGTGCTCTTTCATTGATATATTATAATCTCTGAAACTGCATACACTACCTGAAGTACAAAGACTGGTAACCCATCCAGTTCCTCAATTATACTTCCATAGTATTCATTGATGGAGAAAACTGGAGTCTCATCATTTTTATTCATGACATTGATGACGATAACTGCATTATCTTCCCATTTCCCATCAGAGGCCAGCAAGTGAATCTCAAACATTTTTGTTTCCTCATAATCCAGTGGCTGGGCAATAAAAATGGCTCCTGTTTCTGGTTCTACATCAAGTACTCCTCCTGTGTTTCCAGCTGTGATCTGATACCGTAATTTAGCATTTGTTCCTGTCAATTACCAACAGTGTCAGAAAACACATATTTCTTGAAGTAGATTAAAACATGGGATGAAGTACAAATCATCCGATAAATGATTTTTGATATTATAGTTTTTTTGTATTTTAAAATATCCAGCTATGTCAGATTACTTATCAGCATTCTCAATTCTGGTATGTCCAATTGTAATTTGTGTCTAATTATAAAATGTGTCTTTGCAACCAAGTATTAATTCTGCTTTTACTTATGATCCCTCGAATTCCCTGAAGGATCAATATGACTGGCCAAGGCTATGGGACCAAAAAGACAAATTCTTATTTGCTAACATCCAGCATGTAAGAATGAATTATCACAAAGTATGTCATACCATAGAACCCTTCTGCACTCACATTCATTTATGCACAGACTTTACCAACAAACAGGATAATTATGTATCAAGCCAGAGAAGACAGTCCTAACAGAACTTCTCAAAATTTCAGATGCAATACCAATTTGCTGATGGTTCTAGATCAAGTGAAGACCTTTACCCTTTCTGCAAGCTCTACCTTCACATTACCATTCTTCTCCCCTGCTTTCATAGTTATATCTTTAATAATTTACTTTATTAAGAGGACAGAAATGAAGTGCCGTACATCCATCACATCAGGTCCCCTGATCCAATACTATGGAGGAGATTTACAGGCAACATAAGTAATAAACTAAAAGTTCCGTCAGTAGGTAAATCCTTCTTCAGCACAACTTAGCCACATTTGCGTCAACCTCCTTGAGTGGGTTGGGAATCAAATGCAGCCAGGATGTATTTGCACTTCACAGACATGCTGACAGAACAGTCCTTTGGGACTTGGGCAACAAAAAAAGTGTGGTTTCACCACACAACAAAGTGCACCATGGCCAAAAGATGGAAGTCTGCACCGTTCCCTCCCTCATTTATGAGCACTGGTTATGTACTTAGTTGTACATAATTTATGGCTGAATTTCTGACTGATTTGTAGATAAAGCATATGCCTTTAGGAAGTCCAGTTTCAAATATAAGAATGTGTACAAAAAAAAAAAAAGAATACAACTATACTGTCAATAGAGAAAGCAAATGAATCTCACTGAAATCGAGTCTGATTCATTCTAGTTAACCAGGACATTTTTATTTGCGCTCATTTGTAAGAAAATTATTTAATCTATAATAAATTTGTATTTGCTGGCACAGAAATTATTCCCCATCATCCCACATTAATGCATTGCCTCCTAAAATAAGTTATTTGACTTATGCCTCACAGCTCCATTATGAACTAATGTTCATGTCCGATCAG
This sequence comes from Anarhynchus alexandrinus, assembly GCA_008711295.1. Taxonomy (NCBI): domain Eukaryota; kingdom Metazoa; phylum Chordata; class Aves; order Charadriiformes; family Charadriidae; genus Anarhynchus; species Anarhynchus alexandrinus. The sequence goes on along the minus strand of VUYV01000007.1, from coordinate 9,966,557 downwards.
TTCACAATTAAAGAAGTTTTAAAATCTAGAGACAAAAAGACATTTTCCTTTCTAACATCACTAAATATGTCTTAGTGTGCTGAAATTAACTCATTAATATCTTAGACACAGCTATGGGGAATTCCAATACTTTACCTTCATCTTCATCGTTAGCACTGACTGTAAGGATAGTCGAACCCACATCCTGGTCTTCATCCACATTTACTTCATAGACACTTTGAGTGAAGACAGGCTTGTTATCATTCACATCACTGATAAAAACGCGCACGTAGGCCGTGTCTAGAGAGACAAGAAACAAGAGATTAAAATACTCAGCTGTGCCACTTCTGTCAGCTACAATTCCTTAAACTGTCTAGCTGCACATTAAATGAAGACGAATATGCAGACAATACAGAAACAAACCCTTAGGGTTGTGGACAATATATATACCAACATTATTCAAAAGCACTTTGATATCAAATGAATGCCACATCCAATTTGTTTAAACAGATAATATGTGAATAACTGATGCCTAATATGGCAATTGTACAGTTTTTAGTCATAACTTTTTGTCCTGAAGCCACAAAAGCCAAATTTTAAGTCTTTCTTTAAGCACAGCCATCAGTTGAGAATGGGATTTTCTATCTTGAACTTTCCAGCTTCATACTTCATAATTACTTTTGACTGAATACAGCACCATATGCAGTGCTTTGAGAAACACCTCCGCTACCCAAAGATCTGCATCCTATGGATAATGGATGCATCTTTGCTAGCTAGGAAATACTCTCTAAACTCTGACTATGAAGTCCTAGTTTTCTTTAAATTTCAGAACAAAAAACTTGCCTGATCACCATATAAAATAAATCTTCCAGCTCTGACACAACTGTTGCACAGACAAACAGTACAAAAAAAAACAAAACCAAAAATAAAACAATGGCCACTCTTTCACAAGTACACTTGAAAAAAAGGAAATTAACATTTAATCTTGCATTTCAGAGCTTCTGCTTTCAGAGACCAATCCAGGTAAGCTCATGCTTGTCACAGACATCTGTCTCTTACCAGAGTTTGGCTTCCCATGTTTTCCAGGTCGAGCTGATTCAGAGCCATCTACTGACTTGACTTCTAGAAGATAGGACCCCTTCTTCTCTCTATCAAACACTGAGGCGGTGTATATTGAGCCTGTCTGTGAGTCCAAGCGAAAATGTGTATAGTCTCTGCCACTGTCATGTAACAGGCAGTAAGTTATCTAAAGGATTAAAAAGAAGTTGTTAATCTATACTTTCCTTTTGTTGGATATTTCACAACTAAATAAGAACTTAAAGAGAGGAAGAACAGTCTTGCGTTTGAGAACTTGAACAGGGCCAAGACTGGGTAAAACTGCCAGTTTAAGCAATCTAGTTTATTGCATACTGACTGCCGATGTGTAAATGGAAATAATTTTGTCTTGTCTAATCAGTTCCTGAGATCACTAGTTCATGTTTGCACAGTGCTTGTGCAATACCATTCAAACTCAGCTAAAGATCCCAAGTACTAATACAATAGCCACAGGTGAGTCGAATTTGAACTTGCTCAGTATCATGGACCAGGTTCTAGTCTCTATTATATATATGTTTTGATGCACTTGACTTCAGCACGCACTCGTGTTCTAAGGATATGTCTACTTATGATTTTTAAAATCGGTAACGAATACCTCCACTTTTGGTGCTAACTTGACATATTTTCTAAGGATTCAGTTTTCAGTGTCCCCAATGATTTACAAGTCACAGAAACTTTTAACACATTTTTTCTTCCATTAATTTATCCAATCACACTGTAGGTCTATGTAGACCTTTCCAAACCAGAGCATTCTATAGCAAGTTTTTCACCTGAACTACAGGCTGTATAAATGTTTCTTGTTTTCTGTCTCACACCTACTAGTTTTAGTTGCCTTTTTCACATGGCTAGACAGAGAAACATGTAATTAACAACTTTATTTCATCTCATGTTTCCCTATTAATCATCCTTTTTCTAGGTTGAAGACTTCTAGTATATTTAGCCATTGTTCACACAGAAGTTATTCCATACCTTTCATCACAGAAGATGTAGGCCCCCACTTGCTTACCTCACCATTCTGACCAAGGTCAAGGTCGGTGGCAGAGACCTGAACAACAAATGTCCCAACACCAGCTCCCTCTGATACCGAGGCTTCATAAATAGATGAAGTGAAGAATGGGACATTGTCATTGACATCTAAAACATCAAAAAGAGCACATGAAGAGAATAGTATAGAACTTTGAAGAAAAAGGGGAAAAAAAAGTACAAATACACCATAACATCACTGAACAGCTTACACACCTGTTACATTAATGTAGACCATAGCAAATGCTGCCAGAGGAACTGCAGCAACATTTTGTGCTCGAACCCTCAGCAGAAAGCTCTTTGTTGTTTCATAATCTAGTGGCTCAGCTACCAGGATTGAAGCAGAACCATCATGTCTGTTTGGAGTCAGGTAGAAACGAATTGGCATGTTGGTCTCCGGAACAAGTCCCTCTTCTAGGTTATAAGTCACACGGGGATCACCGAGAGGAGAAGTTGCTTTGATTGTCTGCACAGTTCAAAAAGTGTGCATAATCAACACTTTTATAAGTACAGCAACATTTCTAAAAGCTTTTGTGTGTTGACTCTCCCAGACCTTCAGCTCTCAACTGAAAACACTAGGACAAGAATTTCCTGATACCAAATCTTAACCCTGCTTGATACATCTCCAGGCCACAAACACCTGCAGCCAAAGGTTACCAGTCATTGCATGTTTGGTTACTTGCGCTTTTATCCTAAATATATGTATTTTAGAGTTACTTCATAAAGCTGTTTGGATTACTCACTCCAAGCAATCAAACTGAATAACTCTAAGTAATTTAGGCCCAATAATCAACTCGGGTAATGCAGCAGCATTCGAAAAACTGGAACACCTACAGTGTGTTCCAAATGGGAAGGAAATTAAATAGTGGTTGCACACATTTAAACTAGAGCAAAAATGCTGGTTACCATTAGCATTTCTGAAAGAAAACTGATAACAGATCATTGGTCCCTACAATACACAAAACTTATAAAAGCTCACTATATTTAAGCAAATAAGCTATGTTCAGTTACGCTATAGCCTTAGAGCTATAGACAGACAAACGAGTTTGTCCCAACCTTACCAGAATTGATGCATCTCGTGTAGTGTTCTCTGGAATAACAACTTCATAACTGTCTCTTTCCCACTGTGGAGGCTGGTTTTTTGCACTGGTAATAGTTACTGCAAGTTCAACTTTACTGCTCCTATTACCTCCATCTGTAGCAATAATCTCTCGAATTATAGATGACCTCTGAACAGTGAAAAAGGTTTCGTTAGAGTGGGTTTTGATCAGGGCTACTATGAGCTTTTTTTTTTTTATTTTTCAAAATAAATGAATACATAAAATTAAAGGCACACTTAAGAAAACCTGCACAGAAGGAAAACATCCACAACTGCACAAAACTGAGCTCAGAATATTTGAAAATGTTGCTATTTGTCTCCATAAACCTCAGCAAATTTCACACAAAGTTTAAAACAAAACCAAAAAAACCTACTTTGTGGAGCCCCTGATTTCTTAAGCTTACCTCTCAACAGTTTTTGTTAAGGTTCTTAGATTCAATAAAGAAAATATATTAAAAGGATACACCTTCACCAAAGTTTTGCGTGTCAGTTACTTAGAAGTTAAATTTCACTATTAAAAATACCTATTAGATATTTAAAGATTGACATTTACAACCATATTTTTGTTTCAACACAAATTACTTCACAACTCTGAAAATATCAAAGTGCTTATGTAGGTATCTAGAAGTGGCTGAAACTGGTAAATTTTAGATAACTACATGCAACAGTGTTGTTCATTATGCTATCACCTTCCTGAGGGATAGCTATGCTTAGTCCACCATGACTAACATGTATCAAACCGGGAATCTGTATCAGAATCAAAATTCCACGCTCTTTCACATTCAGGTTTGTGTCTTACCCCATTGCCTGTTAACACAATGAAGTCCTACACCTGGGTTCTTGTTCCCCTGCTTACGGTCTCAGCCCTCCAGTCCTTGGTATTAGTATGCCAAAGCTAATGAAATTGGAAGAACAAGTTCTCAGAGGCAGTGCTGTCAGCTGCTACTTTCCAGCTGAAAGCGGGACTGGCTTATATGCAATTCACAGTCAATGAACTGAACAGCTAAAAGCTTTAGACTCATATTTAATTTAAACATGACGTATCGATCCTTCAATGTGAAGGGGTAACATGGATGTAAGGACAAACTCGTGACCTCAGTTCCTCCTAGCATATATTGAGAGAGCCGGCTTAAAAAGGAAAGCTAGTGTCATACCTGAGATATGGGTTGGTTCACAAACACCCAGCCTGTAGCAGGATTAATTTGTAAATAATTCGGTTCTTCATTTGCTAACGAATATGTAATGGCAGCATTTGAGCTGTAGTCATCATCGTGGGCTGCAACACGAAGAAAGCTGGTCCCAACTCTTGTGTCCTCTCTTAGGAAATCTAATGTAAGGAAAGGATATTTCAAACTGATCATTAATTCACTAAAGTACCATGAATATCTTACTAAGAAATGAAGAAATACTAAAGTAATAACGTATGGAAGCTATAACTTTATATTCCTTGGAACAATGGCCATAAAAATCAAACTGAATATTTTAAAGAGCTGCTATCATTCCAGAGCTATAGATCACACTTGAATGTCATATTACCACATTCATAACCTGTAATTCTCATTTCTCATAAGATACTACTTTTTTTCTGTCTTGTATTTTTACTAAGGTACTGATTGCTCTGTATGAAATATACATAAATGAAATCTTAATTTCTTGCATAATACTGGAAGAAAAGGACCACATTGTCAGAAACTACTTCCTAGGATTTGCACTGTGTAACTAACTGAGAGTTATCAGTCTTCATTTTTTTATGAATATCATGCATGCCTCTGTTTATCTATAAAACACGAAGAGGTTTTTGAAGAACCAAGAAGGAAAAGTAAAACAACAAACAATTAAGAATGATGAAATCCAAATGGGAAAAGGAAAAGTGTATAATCAACAGTTATGACAAAAATCTATTAATCAGAAAACAAAGGATACAGTTAGTGCTCAGCGCTGCACACTCACATGCTTATCACAACTTTCACATCTCTGTGTAGCGCCACAGACACTTGGTATACTCAGGTAAGGAAAGATACTGACATGGCTATTGTTTCAAGGAATTTTCCTGTAACAACACTCAGGAAGGCCTACGAGTCAAGATTGTACTTGTTACATTGCACAGAATAACAATTCTGCAATTAATTAAGGTAAGTGCATCTCTAGCTAAAATCACATAGTTGGTCACAGGATCTACTGCCAGGAAAGACAAAACCCAAAAATCTTAGACGTCAGGTAAGCTCACACTCAGGGCACCGAAACTCTATCCAATGACTCTCAATTACATTCATAGTGGGTGTTTTCAAATCTGGGATCATTGTCATTTTCGTCCAGGATGATAATATTTATCTGACATATTCCAATGAGTGGTTCCGCTGCCTGATCTGTTGCTGTCACAGTGACAGGATATTCCCTCTGTTCTTCTCGATCAAATACCTGAACAGTTGTCAGAACTCCTGAAAAGAAATTAAATACCAGAAAGTTAAAATACTACGCATTTGACAATATTCTGCATTCAGATGTTTATTTGTCTGCCAATACACTGAGATACAACGCATAGTTAAATACACTTACAATGTGAACTTCAGGTTCAAGGATCCAATCACAAGATTTAACAATTTCAGCTTAAATGGTACTGCTCAAGCAGACACAAACTTCATACACACTTCCATCTACACACAATTGGACTTAAATTTAGGAAATGGAGATAAGTACCAAACTAACTTTAAGAGAATGAATTTACAAAAAATATTTCTTTTGAAGGGCAGTAAGTACAGGGCAAAGGCATGTTCCATGTCTTTTATCCTCCAAAAGTTCAGCCTGAATTTAGTTTTGGCCTTCCAAGACTTAGTCTCTTTGTTGTTTGTAAGACTACTGTCATTTGGATAAATCATTTATATGCCACGAGCAATGTTGCAAGATAATGTGCACTTAAAATATAGTGGGTTTTTTTAAATCTAGTTACAAAACCCCACAAGTTATTTCACACAGCAAAACTTCCACGTTTCAGGGAAAACATCAGTTCTAGTATGAACATGTATAAAACTAAAGGAGAATATTTGTTCATGCAGCTAATACAGTTTATATTTCGTCTGCTATCAAAAAACTGCTATGAAAAAGCACAAAGTCTGATTTTATTTAAGCTTTTTTTCCATCAGTGTAACAAAGTGGTTTTTATATTCCAGTATCAGTTCTGGTATTTGCTTTACCTGTGTCAGGATGAATACTAAATGCTGGTAGGACACCACTTCTGTGCATCAAGCCATATTTCACTACACCATTGGCTCCTTCATCAGCATCAGTGGCTTCAACCTGCAGTACAACTGTCCCTGAAGGCTGGTTTTCCAATACAGAAGCATGTTCACGATAATACTGACACTAAGAGAAGGGAGGGAGGAAAAAAAAAAAAAAAACCAAAGAAAAAAAGATTTAGCTACACTTACATTCACATGCACTGATGTTAATGTTTTATCTGTACCATGATTAATTTACAGACTTCACTTGTTATTTTGTGGTTATATGAACAACACACAACATGAGGCCACTGAGCATCTCCAACTAATGAAAATATTTGGAGAAAAGTTACAGTTGCATATACTTCCAAATGCAAATATTCTTCTATATTAGCAAAAGTCTTATAAAAAAGAGGGCATACACTTGCCTAAACCCCAGAACTGCTTTAGTTCTAGAAAAGGGATTGGTTGTAGAAAAGGGATTTCTACACGAAGTAACTTTGTCAAGGACAGATTACAGTTTCCAAGACTGACATGAACAGTCATTGACTTTTCAAAATATGCAGAATTACCCATCAACATTTTAGCCATCAGCATCAAACTTGAAATTTTTAGACAACAGATCTTTAATATGAATTAACATTCTGAAAACATATTCAAGCATTTATTTTTTACAGTACTTTACAAATTAAGCTAGAACACCTTAATTCTTCTCTCTTTCATCAGTTCCAGACATAGAATCCTCAAAAGAAGCCTATGTAATTTAAAGAGGTATTTTGGAGTATTATGGAACAAGTCCACTGCATAGATAGCTATACCTATCGATTCCTCCTCACATATGTCACACTGAACCTCCAAAAGTTATTCACTCAACTTTATCTCCTAAAATGCCAGAGACAAGATGTTGGTCAGGGAAGAGAGAGTGCTCACAGGAGCTGCTCTGCCACAAGAGGAGAACAAACCCTGTAAGTCTTAGGAGAGGAATGGAAAAGATGGAGAAGACAGGAGCATCAGGACTCAAGGAGAGATGAAAGCAGACCACTTCTTGAATAGCTCATCTGCTGCATCACTTGCAGTGACAACACAGTCTTAAACATTTACCACACAGTCTAACACAAATGGCCTCCTATATTTACCTTCTGAAAGACAGGTTTGTTATTGTTGACATCATCAATTTTCACAACAACCTGGGCAGTACTTGTAAGAGAATGAGGCCCTCCAGAGGCATTATCATCAGTAGCTGTGACGTTAAGTACATAGTCTGTCCCCTGCAGCTTAGGAAACGGACTTGAACGAAGTCTAACCAACCCTGTAAAAACAACAATAGGTTGTGGGGTTGGGTTTTTTTATTACATTAACCAATTACTCTTATTCTTCTCACTAGTAAGCATGACAACAAACCATTCTGTTTTACCCATTCACCTATAAACCACAAGGCTGCTAGGGTTTAATTTAACTATGATATTTTTACTGCAGTCTGATATTAAAACAAAATTAAGACAGCACAACAGGTTTGTCTCTCTGCAGGTATACCTACAGAGCTAAATGAGATATCAGCTACGACTCAGCTGACCTGCACGTCTTAGCTCTAGTCTATCTGCTGCAGGAAAAAAAAAAAAAAAAGGCAAAACAAAAAATCCAGAGAACCATTGTGGCAGACTTCTGTTTAACCTGCACCAGCCCCACCAGTGAGCCTGGCTATGTTTCTGTATCATTAATGCAATGAAGCATGTGTCACCACGTCTACTGCTGTAGCTGCCAGTGCTAGCTCAACTGAAACTAGCACAAGTTTACCTTCCTGCAGCACAATCATAGCAGCATTTAACTATATAGGCATATCCTCAGAAACCTGTATTTCGCTGCTCTCCCAAGTCACCCAAATGATACACCCTGCTGGATGGGACACAAAGGAACTGTCAGAGAAAGATGTATGAAAGATTTGCCACAAAAGCAAGAGACTACAGCTATCTGAGACCACGCAGTAAGAAGCTGTCATTCTTTTGCTCCATCATCCATCAATCACCTCTGTTATTCATCAGGCATAATAGCAATTGTCATTACAACAGAGTATTGTCACAGCATCAGTGTCACTCAGTTTGCTTGCAAATGTATTGTTTTAGCTGAAGCAATTATTTTTGACACATCTCTACTTTACCTTGGCATTTCTGCGACAAGGGGGTACAGACTATTCCCCTGACATCATTTCCGAAAAGAAACTGCTGCAAGCGACTGTATCAACCTTTATAGGTTTATTAAGCAACAAAAGCCCAAAAGTGTTTTGAAAAAAAATGATAATGTTTCTAAAATTAAGTTTCAAAGACAATAAAAATTAATTGGTAAAAAAGTATAAAAGTACATATACATGATTATCAATATTAAGACTATGGAACTAATCCCAAGAGATGCTATCAATCAAATGTTAAGATTCTTTGATAACTTACAATAAAGATTTTCAGAAGCATCAGATATACTACCCCTGTGGCAATTAGACATTTTTAAAACCATTATTCCTCTTCAGGTGTAAAAGTATGTTTAGAAATTTAACTCTTGGAACATACAACTCTATTTTTAAATCAGAAAGGATAAAAAGAGCTCTCAATAAATTCAAGTTCACACTTCCACACTTGCAAGTTACCTGCAGACCATATTTTTGGGAACATTTCAGAACCTAACATTAATATTGCAAAAACATGATTTGCATTGAAATTAAAATTTCATGCTAAGTGAACTTTATGAAATAAAGAGAAGAAATAACTTAGGGCAGCTTACTCCTTCCTGTAAATTCAATGCTTGTGCTTTGAAAAATACAAGTTCAGATTTTGATTACAATTCAAAATAGGTTAAATATAAAGTAGTTTAACTGAAGTTAATTAAGTTATTTCAGTCGGAATTCCGACTTCAACAGAATTTCAATTTGGTTGCCTGTCTCTGTCTCAAAAGATCCTCTTTTGTTTTTTCAAGCAATCACCAGCAAATAAATCCTATTAATTTCAAGTGATATGTCAGCCTACTCAGATGATGTGTGCTTGTGCATTTTTAAATTTTTTTTTATTTAATAAGGACACAAATGTTGTGACTGAAAGCAAACAATGAACAAGTAAGAGAGGTCAATTATACAAAGCTTTTAGGAAAATGATACGGTTTTTTTAACATTATAAGAGAGTGTAGAACAATTGCATCTTTTTCCCGCACTTTTTAAAATTAGAACCATAGAATAGTTTGGGTTGAAAGGAACCTTTAAAAGTCATCTAGTCCAACCCCCCTGCAATAAGCAGGGACATCTTTGACTAGATCAGGTTGCTCAGAGCCCTATCCAACCTGAACTTGAATGTTTCCAGGGATGGGACGTCTACCACCTCTCTGAGCAACCTGGCTTAAGAAGTTAGCCTCATGCACTCCAGGAGTCTCCTGGATTACTACAGCTCACCATGCAGATGTCAGGGTGGCTGAAGTCCCCCAGCAGGACAAGAGCCTGTGAATGTAATGCGTCCTGTAGCTGGAGTAAGAAGGCTTCATCAATAGGCTCCCCTTGAGTGGGCAGCCTGTAGTAGACACCAACCACAAGGCTCCCTTTGTTGCCTCAGTCTCTGATTCTTACCCATAACCTTTCAACCCGCTCATGGCTATTCTTCAGAGACAGCTCTTCACACTCTACCCATTTCTTGATGTAGACGGCAACACTTCAAGCTGCATCACATCAGAATCAACGTTATGACTGCAGCAGCAAAGAGCTAAAATATTATTACCTTTCTTAGGGTCAATAACAAAGTTTCCTTTTTGATTCCCAGACAGAATATCATATGTCACACCATCTCCATCAGGGTCAACAGCATTAACTGTAGCAATCAGTGTGTTTGGGCCTGCCTCTTCAGAAACAAAACTCCTGTAGCTGTTAAAAGAAATTATGACAACACATTTATGAATTTAGACAGAAAATAATACTATGTTTTACAACACCTACTGAATACCTCTACAAAGGGTACTGGAGAGATTTGTAATTTATTAATACAATTACACTGATAAGATGCTTCTTTGTTAACCAGTGAAATGATAGTATTGATGACCTATCCAAACATTCATGTCTTTCTGCTGTTACCTCCCATGGATTTCCACCACAAACTTTCAGCAGTGTTGAAGCTTTGAAGCTTAGCTTCACAACAAGACTTTGGCTAAATTCAGAATACACTTTTTTTTTTTTTTAATTTTAAAAAATAAGTTGCATGATTTACAGAATCAAAGCAAACAAAGCATTGTTTGTTACAGTACAGTTTCTGACACAATCTGTCAAAATGCTTTCAGTGTAGTCTTTGCACCAGCATGACTAAGACGAGAATCAGATGTGAAGGATATATGCGTAATGTCAGTTTTACAAAAATCTCTTCTCAAGTCCAGACACATCACTGACATTGTAAGCTCTTAAGAGGAATTATCAGCCTAAGCATAACGCTCTCTGGAGTAGAAAAGCCCCCTGCTTTAGCAAAGTCTCAAATATTTATTATTTTATCTGACTGGATTGAGCATAGGACAGACTAAGCATACTACAGACCTGTCCATAGCTGTAAGAATGAACTACAGCTGGCTATATTCAACAATATAGATAAAATACGTATGTGCCACTGGTTTCAGAGGGCTTACGGACCCACTCTCCATATCCTGAGAATAGGAAAAAAAATCAAAGAAAAAGAAAATAGATGCACAGAAAACCTCTCCCTTCGCTTTTGCTCTCTAGATATATGTGTTTTCATGAAAACCTTTGCAGAGACAGCTTTGTTTCTTCCTCCAATTTAATATGCAATGAAGTAGAGAGAAATAAATTATTTTGGTTTAGCTCAGTCACAACCCTCAGGACTCTGTCTTAACTCTGCATCTGGAAAGCAAATGAATAGTAATTCTGATAATTTTGAACATGAAATACAGGGACAGAAGAGTTCAAGTCATCAGAAGAGGTGTCTCAAAATGGAGAAAGTAAAAACTGACAAAATGAAACAGAGTGGTAGCCTTAAGCATTTCATAACTGAGATACAGAATAACTGTGATGAAAGAAAGCTTGTGGCAAGGAATCATAAGTTTATACTGGACTGTAAATCTATTTAAACAAAGGGCTAGAAGGACAACATCATCATCTTGATTTGTATCAGTCTGCCACAGAGTATAATATTAATTGCAAACTAGTCTCTCAACAGGACCTAATTTATGGGTGTCCATGATGAATCTATTTCACAGAAAACTTCAACTAAATTCTGTCTGAAATTCATCTTTGGGTTCATTTTTTTCATAACTGGAAAGATGAAGTAAAATCAAAGCCTGGTTAACCTGGTTAAAAAAAAAAAAAATTGAAATAATTTGAATTCCGGGAGCTGAATTCAATTCCAATGCCAATCTATACACATATACAATAGCAGTTTCCCTGCTATTGCATAGGAAAAGAAAAGCTTCTTGTGAATGTTTGGTAATTTAAAATAATGTTCATTTTAATCATATTCTTCAGTAAACTCTAAATATAAGAGCTAACAGGGTTTGAGGTTTTTTTAAACTATGTTTTCTGCTTCCTATTTGTTAGAGATGTCTACAGCATCTTTAATACTATCACTCATTTCTGATTAAAAATTAGGAACAGATACAAGATTAATATTAAAACAAATAAATATATGAAAAATAGGCATAATCTGAAGAGTGAGAAACTTAATCTGATGTAGTATTTGAAAATGCATAGAAATCAAATAAGAATTTACAAAAGATCAACTTTCCCAAGACATATGTCCTAATAAATGTTTAGGAAAGAAAGGAAGGCACAAGATTTTGAAGCCAGAGGTTACTTTTATGTAAAAAAAGGACTGTCAGAAAGCTTTGATGTTTTGTTCAGCTAAACCACAGGCTTAGCATTACTGAAATCTCTGCCTGGGTTTTGCTCTGAGCAACTTCTACTTTTAAGAGTAGAAAGCTGATACAGAAGCCGACTGGGAATTCCGTTACTAAGCCTCTAATGCAAATACAAGTTTATAGTACTTCTGACATTGCTTCAGATGCTTCTGGGCCCCAACTATGGAAGAAAAATGCTTACTGATGCTTTAGGGGAAAAAAAAAAAAGTACAGTTTGTAGGGCATGGGAGTAAGTGAAATTAAGTGAACTCCACTTATTGACATTTATCTTGTGGTTTTTATAATTCAGTGGTCATTTAGGATTCTGTTGTCTAAGCGTTTTTCTTTAACAATTATATACCAGGGATGCAGACTGTTGACTCTATCTAAGCTTAAAATGCCTAATTAAAAGGCAAAATTCCACCATGTACTCTGGATGAGGGCTGATGACAACGCTGAGTTGCTTGCTTTTTCTGCTTGATTTCCTTTGGTGGTGGAGAGGTCCCTTTGAAAAGTATAATCTGAATTTACTGCACCAGCTGTTTCAGTACATATTGGAAAAAACATAAGTGCAAGATCTGTCAAAAGAGGCTGTCTATATACTACCCCTATCTAGCTAGATACGTAAGTCCCACTATACATTGAAAGTATGCCTAAACCTTAAAATTAAGAACCAAATGTAAAGCTTTTTTTTTTTTTTCTGGTAGTAACAGAGTTTAAGAGTCAAAAGATCATCCCACGTTTTTCAGTCTAACTCTCAGATTTGATTGAATCAAAGCCAGTTACCATCCTGTAATGATCAGCCTTCCAACCAAAATAAAAAAAAAAAGCAACAGTAATAGACAAAAAAAAACGGAGTTTTAAGAATGTGTATTTACATTGTCTGGGAAAACTCAGGTGCTTCATCATTGACATTTGAAACATGGATCCTAACAGTTGCTGTCCCAGTTTTCGGCTCTTCCCCTTTATCTACAGCCATAATTATGAACTCATAAAGATGGTTAGGTCGCTCATAGTCTAACTGTGTTGCTGGAAAAATAGTACCGTGAGAAGTAATACTGAAGTCTTGACTCAAAGCGTAATATAGTATTTCAGCATTCTCTTTTGAATCGCAGTCAGTGGCTGTCACTATTAAAAGAGAAGAGAAAGACATTGTGTAGATCAAAGTTTGTGAATTGGAATGTTAAGTCCTTTAACAAGAGAATTAGCGTGTAGTATAAAACTGTAATAGCATTTGCCTTGGCATGTGGTGCTTGAAATAATTCATAAAACTGTGCCATCCTCTATGCTTTTTATTGAACTAACCCTTACTTCAAAATAAGTTGTTTAAAAAAAAAAAAAAAAAAAGTTAAGTCAAGTCCCGGGTTGAATTCAGCCACTAGATCTTGTCTTTGTCTGCTGAATTTAAAGAGCCCTGTGCTACCAAGACCATATTCCCAGAGACGTATATTCTCATGTCCATCTCATCTATACTGCTGACTTAAGATCACTCGGACAGATCACATCCTGTGTGATTAAAGATGAAATATTTACATATATTATTCAACTGATGCAAGTTAAATTAATGCATTTGTCAGATCCTACCCATAACCTACAAAAACCTATGCTAAAAGCATACTTACCAGAATAGTAACTGACAGACTACCATTAGTACAGGATAAATCGCTAAATAGAACAGTAGGAGGTTATAAAATCCTGTTTAATAGGGAACAGCAATTTTCCTGTAGTTTAATTTCCTTTTTCCTCTCAAGATTTATAAAAAGTTTATGTAAGGGTTAAAGATTAATATAAGGCCCTTCTACAACTGTTTAGTTGACGTAAATTTGTTTTATTGCCAGGACCTCCCCATTTCTTTATGAACATTTTCAGTGTAAGACTTTTGTGGTTTACATAATCAAACTTTACATAATTTACACAGCACCATCATTTAAAGCTTAAGTTATTAGTTACATTGGGAAGAAGCAAAGTCTTTTTCTCAAACAAAACTTCACATACAACAGTTAAACCATGCAAGAGGCTTTTAACACAAAAGAGCAGTATTCTCTACAGTAAGCCCACATAGGACTCAAAGATGGGCAAAGAAGGTAAGCTGATGTGTCTATAATTTCTGATCCAACATCACTCTCTTCCTTCAAAAAAAGAAACGTTGCAAGATTGCTACTATAAACCTGCTGCTATAACACCAACCACAACTGAAGTCCTGTTACTTCAAAATCCTACAAAGATGATTTGTTTCCTTTGTCTCCCATCTCCCAAAATTGTTTGGGCTGTGGCAGTAGTAAATAATTATGACCCAATTCTACAAGGTGCCATTTGCCTTCAGAGTTGCAATGACCCCTGCTGGAACAGGTAATTTTGCCTTCTGAACTGAATTCTAATTAGTGGGAGGAACAAAAATACTCGTACTGAACGTAACAAATAGTTTTAGAAGTACTAACCTTGTAGAAGCGCAGTTGTCATAGTAACTGTTTCAGGAACACCAACTTTGCTGTAAATTGACTGATGAAATTCGGGGGCACAATCATTCACATCTGTGATTACAACCAAAACCTGAATGGAAAAAGACAGGAATGTTAAACAGCAAAGTGAATTAAGATTTCACTGGTCTAGAAATATCAGATGGAGTAATTTCCCAAAAACATCCTTAAGATCTTCAGAAGCTACAGCAGACAGGATAAGCCATCTTTCTTAGATTCCTCTTTTCCTGCTGAGAACCGTTGAAATATTAGATTCCGAAATACTAGGCTTTGCCAAGTCCCAGTCCTCTATAGCAACATTCAGCACTCACCTTTCATCTCTGTTGATTATTTGCTATTACTAATTTAAAGGAAAATGGCCCATCTGCTTTCCAAGCATCCTTTTTCCATTATCTTATCCTCCAACACTCCTGTGATTTGTAACACTAAAAATTCTACTGCCAAGCATATTACATTTTAGCAGTATAAATCTCCAAGACCAAGTTCTGAATTCAATTACAGCAGCATAAATCAGATGTAAATGGAACTGATTATGGCAAAACAAGTCAGAAATACAATTCTGCTTCTAACATCTTTAAAAATGTTTTCTTATTCCTATGTCAAATATGAGTCCCCAGTTGCATTGTTTACAATCCAAACAGTAAGAAGTGTGTTAAAATAGCCTTTATTAAAGTTCACACTGCTACACTTCAGACTGTCTGAAGTTGGTTGAGGTATTCTGCATCACAGTGCAACAGGTAGACGCATAGTCCATCTACCCTTACGTAGGTTCATATAAACTGGGAGTTTCTCTCTCCTAACTACCGAGGTTTTATGAGTGTAAAGCAACTACAAGCTAAACTACATTTAGGCTAAATGTATTTGTAAAATCATCTCGTAATCCTCTTTCAAGCCATATTCTACCACTCTTGTAGTATGTAAAAGGGTCAATAGAAATTATCGGTCTCTGGTGTGCTACAGCTACTGTTTGTTACACTGACACACTGTTTCACTGTCTCCCCCTTGTTCCTAATAATTCCACCTTCTGTTCCCTCTGTAGCGCACATCTTATTTCCTGCAGCAGGAACAAACTGTTATATTACATGCATTTCCTAGCTCAGTGAATCCTTGAATTCAAACAACTGTAATAACTATATTTAGAAATTTTTTTTGCTGTCAAACAGCTTTCTAAAACACCATGAACCATCATCTCTTAATATCTGAGTTTTTATTACTTTCTCTCTTTACAAGTTCACTTTGTGTTCTTGACACTAAACAAATTTTCTGTTCTGCTTTTGTTTTAAATTGGAACAATCTCAAATATACATCATACTTTATGAAGGTTTAGAGTAAGACACAGCCCCACATTTGGCTTGGCCACATCTGTTTCCACATCTTCCCAGATGAGGCCTAGAACCTATGATGGAATGGTATATTGATCCCTCAGAAATAGCCTTTTCAGC
The DNA here is from genome assembly GCA_008711295.1 of Anarhynchus alexandrinus. Lineage (NCBI taxonomy): Eukaryota > Metazoa > Chordata > Aves > Charadriiformes > Charadriidae > Anarhynchus > Anarhynchus alexandrinus. The sequence continues at coordinate 9,950,368 of VUYV01000007.1, read as the reverse complement.
ATCAGCAATAGTGAACTTTAAGAGTACCTAAGCCAGCCCTCAACATCTACCCATAGACAGAAAGACTTTTAAAATGGACAGTATAATAGACAGCGTGAACTGAGAAAAGGGGAGCCACTAGTGAATCTGTATAGAAATCTGGGAAGGCTGAAGGAAAGCAGAAATACATACAGACTGCCAGAAGTGAACACCTACCTCAGCTGCACTACTGAACTGCTGCTCATTTTCCTCTGCTCCGACCAAAAGAAGATACTGGTGTTGGCCATTCTCATAATCCACACTCCGAGTTAAACTGATATCTCCTGTTGCCCGATCAATACTGAATAGACCACTAGGATTTGTTAGCAAACTGTAGCTCAGGGATTTCTGTTGATATGATACAGCAGTGACTGTAAGAAAGCTGCATTAAAAAAAAAAAAAAAGAGGACTCAAGCACATAATACAACATACTGAAAAATATGACAAAAGTTATACATATCAGAAATAATGGTGCTATCCTGTAGGTCTGATCAGAGCAGTAATCGCTGAAGTTAGTGATAGCTGTACCTAAATACCAAACTCAAACATTTTGTTATACAGTAGTACTATCATCTTGAGGTTAAACAGATAAAGATAGGATTCTTGAAGGCAGAATACAGTAAGGATCAAAAACACAGGAACAGAATTTTTGCTGCAACTGCCTACTCTAACTTTCTTCTATGGTAGTGATGGTTTTCAGGCAGGAAACTAAAAGATTAAGTAAGATGCAAAAGATTCATTTTAATAACAGCATGGTAAGTTTGCTGTTGCAGTCATACCATCCTAAAGTTTCAACAGACAACTGCAAAAGGATAAAAGCCAGTCACTAACAGCATGCATGTTACAGGTTAAACAAGACGGATGTTTTTAGCTCTTTTTTCCACCGAAGTGTTTAAAGTCTTCAAGTGGGAAAAACAGTTTCAGTATGAAGTAAAACAAGAAATTAAAAAATATATATTTCTAAAGGGTTTAAAACAGAATACTAATTCCTCAAGTGTCTGTTGCGTTATCACGCAGGTTTCTTAGGAAAAAGAATTCTGTCTCCCAGTAGAACACACCAACATGTATGATCTAGTGACAACTACAAATCAAAGAGACAAAACTCTGTTTGTTCAAACACCTTTTTTCCCTTTGTGTTTCCATGCTGCTGTCTTCTCACTTCCCCCAGGTGCAATACCTAAACAATGGAAAAGGTTGCTGTAGGTCATTATCTCACTTTAGTCTTTTTCTGTATTTTCCTATGATGTGGTTTCAGCCAGTGCCAAGACTGTTCCTGCCAACAGGAATTATTTTGTCCTCTTTCTAGCCTGACTGTATGTTCACGCCACCTCTCCTCTCCTGTCAGCACTAAAAATCACAGGGCCATGCTGTGAGCATGTTTAACAACCTGACTGATTTTTTTTTTCTTTTTTCGGCTTTGTCTTTCATTGGATCAGCCTGCCCATGCAGCTAGCGTATTAGCAGTAGTGGCAGAGCAAAGGAAGAGAAAGATTTCGTAACATTCCTCTGCTCAGCAGCAGTCTTAATTCAGCCTACAATTGTGAAACCCCAAACCCAGAAACCCGGTGCATGACAGCAACTCTATTTTCCTGCATACTTGTGCAATTGGTCCAATTTAAATATCAGAACTTTAGGATTTTACACAGATTTTCATGGCTATTTCTGGTCAACACCTAACAGGAAACTACTTTAAATCGGTGCATTGTTTATACTCAAATCTCTTCTGACATAGTAACAACCACATTAAATACTTCATTCCTTTTGGATATTATGAAGTAATTTGACTAACTGATTAATCTACTATCATCTTAGGTGTGCAAACCTACTTTTAAACAGTGACAAAAGATAAAGAGTTTGATTATTTTTAATCCTAAACATTATTGAACCGAAGATGGCAGATACCTGTTAGGTATTGTAGCATTTCACAGTTCTTACATTTCTTTTATGCCTGTGCTATTTAAGTTTATTGCAGTTTTAAAGAAAAACCTTGTCATCTACTATTAGCAGTTGCTATTTTTTTTTTAATCTTAACTCATCTTGGTTATTTAGACATTGTAAAACTGAATGTTGTAGGTTGTACAATAAAATACAACACCACAGACAATATAATATGAATAACAGTTTGATGGCCACACAAGGAAGACCTTTACTGGATAAAAGTATTCTCAGTTCGACTAGAAGGGGAAACGTTTGCCGTAAGAACAAAACAGTTTGGGGCAGACAGAACTGAGTACTCAGCTGGACTTGTGTTACTAACGTTTTCTGTGATATTTAGATCCACATGGTTAGACAAAGGATGGAAAAATAAAATGACAAGTTCTGTGGCATCTTCATTTTTGCTCAGTTTGTCACCGTGACGAAGACAGCAAAGACAGTCTTTTGTTTTTTCTGATTTTCATTTGATGGAGAAGGCATGTCTCGAAATTTGACACACAACATTAATATATTCTTTTGCACCAGGATGTCTTTCCTCATGATGTAAGAGTTCCAATTTGCATTCTGCATTTTGTTTGAAAATTAAGACACAATCAACATCTACTAATACTTTCCATATGATTTTAAAAAAGCAAGAAATGGTAACTATTCAATACTGCTTTTCTGTATAAAAGGGTGACTAAAAAATACATCAATCAACTGTATCTTGATCATTTCTATTAAGATACCTAAATTACTACTCACAGTATCTGTTTATGATTCACAAACAATACTGAGGCTTTGGGGAGACAAAATACATGTTAAACTAAGAACACAATCTCACTGCATTATTTTTAACTGTTACTTACGATTTTCCTTGTGGCATACTTTCAGGAACATAAACAAAGTATGATATGTTGGTGAACTGTGGTGGTCGAAATCCAGCAATTACAGAAACAGAGGCCGGAGACCCTCTGCTTCCAAGTTTATCTGCTGCTAGTACAGTCAGTAAATACTCCTTGTCCCTCACCAACGGCAAACCTGTTGTTTTAATCCAGCCAGTGTCCTTCTCAACTTCAAATCTGTCTTCACCACCTAAAAAGAACAGATCCACAAATTGCTGTCAGCAAGAACATTTTCACTTGATTAAAACTAAAATGAGAATACGGTATCAATTCCCGGCTTGGTTTTGGCTTAGAAACAGCATGCACACAAAAATTCAAAAGTTTGTTTAGAAATTAGAAATCAGTAATTACATTCATGATTACACTTCTAAGTTGCATTTACTTCTCTGGACAATTATCACTCTTCTTCATCCTTGCATACTTTGGTGGTGTTTGACACTAAATATCCCTTACCAGAAAATACCATGATAATCTCCTGCCCAAGAGGAACAAATTCACCTCTGGAGCAGTATTGCTACTCTCCTTTTGCTTAGACAGTTTTGAACTATTACTGAGGTTTCTTATAAGACCCCCACAAAGAAAATTATTAATGAGTCTGTAGCAGCTTTACAAAGTTAAGGCACAACCCAGACCCTTAAAAATTTGTTAGAAATGAACCAGAAGCATGATTCCCGCAAGGGAAAGTGAACATTAACCCTATCCACCCAACAAACTGTGCTCCAATACTGCCCTATCTCATAAACAGGCAGTCCAGCAGAGAGGTGCTGACCACTGCTGCCATTGCCACCCATTGCCAAAGGCCTGAGCAGTACTGACTGCTCCAGTCCCCACCATCCCCCAGAGGACAATTAGGGCAGGAACCCAACTTTGCAGCGAGAACGCACTTCAAATCTGGCAAATTTATCCATACCCTCAATAAAAGTTGATTTTTCTCACACACAGAGCTGAAGGCTTAAGAACCTTTTGCAGGGGGAAGGGAAGATCTTTCACTAACGAAACTGAGGATAATGGATAAAAAAGTCACAATAGTGAAGCCTAATAGGGAATCAGAGGGTTAAGATTTACCTTCCAAGAGAAAATATTCTACAGCTCCATGGATCCCTTCATCTGCATCCACAGCAAGCAGTTTGTATACTTCAGTACCTCCCGGAGCTTCAGGGGAAACCACAGCCAAAAACGGGAAGGGCTCCATGGCCCATTCAGGTAAGTTGTCATTCACATCTGTCACAGTAAGTGACAAGTGCACCAAGTACCAATCCTTCCCTAATGGTCACAGAAAAATGAAGAAATACTCAGACAGCTACTTAATGGCACTCAGAGTAACAGAAACATGTATCAATTCCTGAGCATGTATTGTCTGCAATATTGTTGGCATGTAATCCAGAAAAACTTGGGGTTTAAGGCTCTTCTGCAATTAACAGCATCCAGACACAATGGAGGGAAAAAATAACCAGCACAAGTCTTGCTGAACTGCAAGATCGAGACCCCCCCCATGTTACATTCTACTAGTATCTCTTTTTAGGAAAGATCTCCAATTCTTAAATTTTCAAAATTTAAATACATGTTTTCTGAAAAGTTTTTTTGCTGAAGAAAAAAAAAAAAAGAAGTATTAAGAAATATTTTGTTTATGCAATGATTACAGCAACTCTAAATTTTGAAAAATAAAAATGTGTCCAAAAAATTCTAGCCAATCTACCCTAACTAGTGATTTTCCTGGTTAGAAAGTTCACTGAAATCCTAATATGGTCTTCATTTCCATTAAAGATTAAATGCTGTTAAAAACAAACAAGCAAAAAAACCCCAAAACAAACCACCACAAAATGGAACGATTTGGTTCTCTGAAACTCAACAACAGAAGATGCTTAAAAACTGAGCAAAAATTATGTTAGACCTCTGCTATTACTAAAACAACCAGTGAAGACAGTAGAGCTCTTAAACAAGTAATAAACATCAGGCAGGCATGGCTGAAAAGGTAGCAGAAAGGAAAAATGTCAGACTGAAGAAACTGCCCTGAAATCTCCAGGAATGGAGTTAAGCATGCCTGTTAAAGGAGGAAAGAGTGGGAAAATATTCTGGGTGAAGGCAGTTTCTGAACACAAGACCAAAAGACAGGATTAAAATCTTCGCATTCCAAAGAAAGCAAAGTGATACAGAAGACAGAAAGCCTTTTTCTCCTTAGTATATTTATGTACTATTATGTTATAGTCTGGGTGGAGAATGGATTGAGAGCAGCCCTGCCAAGGAGGACTTAGGAGCATTGGTTGATGAGAAGCTCAACATGAGCCAGCAATGTGCACTTGCAGCCCAGAAAGCCAACCGCATCCTGGGCTGCATCAAAAGAAGCATGGCTAGCAGGTCCAGGGAGGTGATTCTACCCCTCTACTACACTCTGGTGAGACCCCCACCTAGAGTACTGCGTCCAGCTTTGGAATCCTCAAGAAGGACATAGACCTATTGGAGCGAGTCCAGAGGAGGGCCATGAAGATGATCAGAGGGCTGGAGAGCCTCTCCTATGGAAGACAGGTTGAGAGAGTTTCGCTTCTTCAGCCTGGAGAAGAGAAGTCTCCGGGGAGACCTTATAGCAGCCTTCCGGTACCTAAAGGGGGCCTACAGGAAAGATGAGGAGGGACTTTTTACTAGGGCATGTAGTGGCAGGATGAGGGGGAATGGCTTCAAAGTGGAAGAGGATAAATTCAGATTAGGAAGAAATTTTTCACTATGAGGGTGGTGAGACTCTGGAACAGGTTGCCCAGAGAAGTTGTGGCTGCCCCATCCCTTGGAAGTGTTCAAGGCCAGGCTGGATGGAGCTTTGAGCAACCTGGTCTAGTGGAAGGTGTCCCTGCCCACGGCAGGGGGGTTGGAACTAGATGATCTTTAAGGTCCCTTCCAATTTAAACCATTCTATGATACACTTTCAACTGAAAAAATGCTTCCTTCCTTCCTGATGCTAGTTCAGATTTTGAAGCAACTTAGTTGGGGTAACACAAGACTGCGACAAAGCGCATTTTTTTTTTATAACTGATAATATTTATCAGTAACACAGTACAAATATAACTTGGGCCTTTTGGCCAGTTTGGTTCCAAGTGAACTAGCACAAAAATTGCAAGAAGTTTTGCTACAGAAGCCAACTTGAATGTTCCTCTAGTCCATATTTAATGCCTCTGGCTCCAGAAAAGCTGTGAACGCACATCCAGTCTGACTCTGAAAGCAGTACAACTGCATCAACGTGGCACTGTACCCCAGCTAACAAGCCTGGAGAAGTAAAAGGGAATGTGGTCCAGGTAAAAACAGCTGTTTACATTTACGACACGATTTATCCACAAGTTTAATAATGGATGTAAAGTCAGAATTTTTAAAGTTGATGATGTTAATACTTGATTTCAGTGTGTATTTATTTTTTATACATACATGAAAACATATCTACACACACGCATTTATTTTCAAAATAGCTTTGCATGAACAGAAACAACATACAAGGAGGAACACCTAAAATTATGTTTTAATTTAAATCCAATTAACAATACAAAGAAATTAGTATTTAAGACTCTAAATAGAAATTGTTGCCAAAATGTCTAATCTCGCAAACAGCATTATCTTGCTAAGGAGAAATATTCTCCCAGGAAGGTGTGCGACTTAGGCTGAACAGCTGTACTCTCTCCTCCTCTCCACTTCTTTAACTGCAGTATTACATCCCTCTTCAAAAGACACCCATGTTCCAACTAAAATATGCTATTTTTGTCTGATGTATGCATTTACTAATGTTATCCCTTCACTCCCACAGCAGTGCTAATATCTTTCACATCAGTCTCTTGCAAGCTTCAGCTTTTCATAATTATGAATCTTTGTCTGATGGCAAGTGGCATATTTAGTACACCGTATCATAATCTGCAATCTATAAACAACCAGTAAGTGGATTGTCGTAGAGAAAACTCCTTGGTGCTGTGATTAACAAAGTCAAATGTAAGTTTCTTAGTTTAGATTCCTGAGACTTAATCCATCATGACCTTTGAGTACTTTCTGTTCTCATCCAGAAAATTCTCTTAATAGAAAAATCAGCATTCACCCAAGATAATCACAGAAGTTCTTAGTTAAACTTGCAAAACTGTATTAATTCATCTGAATTTTAGAACTGTAACTGTGAGTACATCGCTTTTTTTCTCTTTCTCTAAAGAGCAACAGAAAGTGTATTGACAATAACTTGTTAAATCCAAATTAATTTCTGTACTCAGAATCTAATGTTCCCCAGAATATAATATTAGCTTAAGATAGCACATATGTAAAAAAACAGTGGCTACAGCAAAACCAAACTTCTAATTTATCAAACAGTAAATCACAGAAGTGATCAGTTTCCTGAAAAAGAACCTTAAACATGCCTTGTACCATCATAGAACATGGATACATACAACATGCATTTTTACATTTTCATGGAAAAATTCTCAGTTACCATCTACATCTAAGACTTACAGTCTTCTCAACTCTGAGATTAATTGTGTGTGTTATGTATTGCACTTCTGCAGCCAGAAATGTTGGGAGACCTGGTGTATGGATGCTCAATTCAGCTTCTCTAGCTTTTATAACATTGCATGTGAAGCCAAAGTTTCCCAAGACAAACTTGAATTGCCTCATTACAAAAAAAGACTGACACTGAGGCAAGACTGCTGTAGCCCACACTGCTATTGCACTGTTCTCGTAGTCACCCAGGTATAATTCCCTTCAACATCTAGACAGACTCTGTGAAAGCAGCTGCATGCTTTCTCCTCTGTATAGCACAAAAGAAGCCAGGAGGAGCACCAAAAAACCATCCAAAAAATCACGATGTAAAAAGCGGCAGCATGGATATTATTTCCCACTACCATATTAAATAAAACTAGACATGTTTCAAAGAGATATGTTTCATGTCAGAATGTGCGTTCCAAAAGTCCCAGGACAGCCAGTCTGAGACACCTGAAAAAACTGCAGGGGAGGGAACTTGTTAGATATTGAGCTGAGTCTGAGGTTGAAATACCCTGTTGTGCATTGCCCTGGTGTAAGTTCTAAATAAGAAGTGCCAAATGAGATCAGTGTCTGCTTGAATGCTCCAAAGATCTTAATTAAAAGCTTGTCCAAAAAGAGTAGGTGCAAAAGGGAGACATTAGTGTCAAAACTGCCTGTCTCTTCTCAAAAGAATGGGTCTTGTGGAAGCTGTCACAGGTTTGTAAATACCCACTATTAGCTTAGTTTGCCTGCGCATACTGCAGGCTTAAAATAGCAAGCACTAAATTAGAAGCTGAGTTAAGACCCTTTGAAAATCTGCCTCTATAATAGCAAGATCTATTGAGGATTTGAATGCCACCTTGGTAACCCTGCCAGGAGTGGAAAGGTTACTGACTTTTGTCTCTCTAGAGTCTGGAAATCAATACCCTAATCAACCCGTGAACTCATGCTGTTCCTAATTCTGCTAAAGTTCTTAACATGCATGTATTCCTCTATCAAAAAATATGTTACAATCGAAGAATAATTGATTTTATTGAAGAAGCAGTAATAAACCTAGATACAAATTCCACTCTCATCATTTAGTGATTGTTAGTTCACTGAACATTAATGTGCTGGTCCTTAGTACATAATGGTAACTGAGAAATACCTCTTGTAAGGGAACAGGGGAAAACTGCATCAGGACTGAAATTAATCCTCACATGCCCTAGCAAACTTTATTAATCAAAAACTAAAAGAACCTGGGCATGTTCCTCCAGGTACTTGTGTTTTAATAGTTAAGAGACCTTAATGTCATTTGACATCTTGGCAAGATCAAAGCTTTCAGCAATACATTGGTTACCTCTGAAACATCTGAATAGTCTAAAGAATTTTGTTAGGATAGTCAGCAGGAACTGCAATGCACATAATCAAAGAAACAGGCACAAGTGCCTCTCTTGACCAGTACACATATCCACTGCAGATGACCTTACAGATCTTACTGGTATGTTATCTTCTTCCATCAACCATAGGCAATCTGATTCACAAGCAGAAATACTAAATAAATCATCATGATTTCGCTTTCAGATAAAGGCAGTCTGGAGGAAAATGACTGTAAGTAAGTTTTCCCTTGACTGCGTACCATATATCAAAGCAAAAACTATAACAGAAACACCGAACAGGACTGTACTTCTCTGCACAGAGACCTACAAATGTGACCTGACAACTCGTAGAAAAAACATCAGGGTGTCCAATGAAGCGTGATCGGACAAGGACTTGCCAGAGGACAACGAGTGTGATGAAGAGACTGACATGGACAATAATGTGTAATATATGTATGTCTAGCACGACAACACATTAAGAATTTCAAAGTATATGTTCATCAATGTGATTTTTTTAAAGCATAACTCCATATTCCAATGAGCACAGCAAATACTTAAGTTCTTCATTTGCTGTAATTATCATTGCATATACATTACAAAAAGCAGTCTCATATTTTGTAACTGATACAGCTGCTTTCCTACAGAATAGTTGTTTTCCTACAGAACGGAGCTTAAACCAGAATTTTAACTAATTTTTAACTCAGTATATAAAATTCATTTTCTCCCCTATTAACAACAATGATTTGTGCTTCAAGACAGTGAAAGGAAGGAAATTTTAAAAACATACATCTCTTGATCGTTAAGATGTCTCAATGCCTCCTTCCATCAAAACACCCCCCATATGTATCTTGCAGATATATTAATTACACATGTACATCAGTATATTAACAGTAGTAGTACATTATTATGTATCTGCATTCATATATTATGATTAATAGTAGTTTATTAGTAGTATATAAGTAGTACACGTGCAGTTATATAGCTACACTATAGGAGAAATAATATGTTACAATTCCACTCAAAATCTTAGCAGAAACAGCTTGAAACTGTTAATCCTTTGTGGATTTGGGTTAAGTCCTACAAACACACAGACAGGTTCTACTTAAATTATGTTTTGAATACTAGGCCCTGACAAGTGGAGATACCTGCAACTATATTCAACAGTGCAAGTCAAGCTACTACTGAGATCCTAAGTCAGGAATCTGACACAGGTGTAATTATCCCTAAAAGAATTTTCAAACCGTTTTGTAACACACTACCAACAAGAATTTCCTCAATATTAAACACTACATACTTGACTTTCAAGCCAGGCACACCATAGGTATCTTACACAATGTCATCTGTTCAAAAAAATCCTACCAAAAGAATAGTTCTGCTCATTACATTGTTGGCACACATGCAGATTTTGTATTTGACAGATTTTCTTCCCTAGGTTTAGATAACAGAAAAATTTAAATTGCTTTCTCACAGATACTGAGCAACAAGACATAAAACTCAAAATGGTTCTTGCTGCACATAAACATGAAAGTAACATAATACTTGAAACACCTTATATTAAAAATTAGTATTTTTAAAAGTCATATAGAAAATAGTACTTCATATTCAAAAGGGTAAAATTATCTTTTTATTTGATCAGAAAGTATTTTTTCCTCTTTTCTTATTTTTCTTCACTACAGAAACTAATGAAAACAGGTTCTATGAGCAGATTGCTTTCCCTACATATTTGCAAACACCACTTATTTGTCCTTTGCAATATCAAAACTAAGCCCTCTCTACAGCTCTCTTTTCAATTTATACAAAAAAAAAAACCAAAGTAAAATTATAAACTCTAGTCTGGAGGTTTTTCCTACTTTAGCTGCTTAATTCCCTATTAGACTCAATTTGTGTATCATCAAAAATCCTTCTTAGGGCAGCTCATCCTAGAGTCTGCTTTTTCTCTGGTATTCCCTCCAGCTGGAATTACTTCCTTCTAACTTAATATTACTGACACAAGCTGCAGCGCTGAAATTCATTCCCTATCACCAAAATCAATCTTCATAATCCACAGCTGAGATCTCATCACAGGTATCTATCTATAATTGCTTATTTTTCATGCCTATCTGTGGTTGAAAACTGATAAACAGAAAGATTTATTATTATGCCTTACTCTGAATTCCAACTACATTAGGAGACGTAATACACTAGCTGGCCCAAGTTTCTGCTCACAGGAAATATATAATATGCCACAACTGACAATTTCCATCCTTCGGGAAAAAAAAAAAGACATAAGCAAAATATTAAGTGACTTGCTGGGAAGTTTAACCATAGCAAAAAATGCTCTTTAAAAGCAGCAATAAGTAATTAAAAAAAAAAATACAGAAAGAGTTTCTAAAATATCTTCTATCCATACAGCTCATGAAATCAGTTCTCTACCAACACACTCTGTGTAAGAATTACACATCAACACAATCCAACTGTTGGTTTCTACAGCAGAAGCATTTCAAAGAATGCTGCCAGCTTGCTCGCTAGATTCCTTTTGCCAAATCTCCACGATCAAAAGGCAGACAGTGCGTCATTAAGCACAATTGTTAAGAATGAGAAGCTTTAATAAAGGCAGAGTTAAATATATAGGAGAACATACAACATTTTAAGTTAACTATTCAAAGTTAGAAATTTGATCCTTTGGTGAGATACAAACCACATTTGTATAATAATTTGTTCTTATTAAAAAAAAAACCCACCCACAAACCTTAATACTGATATACTATGAAGAGTGGGTTATATATTTTGTCCAAACAGCTTAGGAAAATTTCTAATAAATTAAAAAGCGTGTCATAAGCTTGTAAAATAATTAGTAATTTTTCACGACAAATTTAATACATATACAGGGACTTAGTATTTAGAAGGAACAGAAAGCCCTCTCAAAATCATGAACCTCCGGGGCAGTCCACGTTAAAGACTTGTCAAAACTGAAGAACATACTGAAAATTACAAGAAGCAAACAAATATCTTTATTGGATATTGGTTCCTTTCTTCTTCAGGTTCTTCACCAGTTCTTTATGGCTCTACCGAATCCAGATTTATCTGAAAAAACTCTTAATTTTATAGGAAAGGGTTTCAACACAAAGTAACATGAACTAGCTCCTCCAACCTGGTATTGAAGCTGGGTTACAAAGATCCATTGGATTGCGCATAGATACTGCAAACTAATAAATCTTGTCATTTCATACAGCAACTGGAAAAAAAAAATATTCTGCCACCTACCTATATTGTTACACCAGGGGTGGCAAGATAGAGAAGAGGGCTTTAATACTTAATCATACAGTTCACAACAACTTTTGAATGTTACAATGGTTAAACCAAGCCTTGAAAATCATGCATGCTGAAATAGCTTGATGGCAATTTCAAATAATGTAGGTTGGAGTTGCCTTTAAACCCATCTCTTTTCACCACATCAAATTATAAAAGATGCTGTCAATCTGTGAAATCTGAAGTATTCTCAGACTTCTGATTTCATTAGGATTATATGACTGTCTTTTCTCTTAAAAAATCCAATGGATACTTCTATAAGACAGGACTTGAAAATAAAATCCTTGTTTTCGTTAAAAATGTAGGCTTCTCTGAATCAGTGTAATTGATAAAACTGACAATGCCAGACATTCTGATTTTAAAAATCTGACAGTATAGAATATGTACTTGACTGAACATGTCTCTACAATTGTGGACAAATATTATCCATTCCCTGAATGTACTGAGGGAAGAGGTATTATATTACTATGATTAAACAATAATGGGTGAGAAGCTAGGTTGCTCCTGGCATTTTCAGGTCATTTCAGTTTATTTTTAAAAGGAGATTATGAGAGCGTTAAAAGTCTTGCAAGCCTTTAGGTCAATATCTCTATTACATTATGATCTATGTCTATTAGCAAACTAAGTATTCAAGTTAGTATTTTTCTTTTTGTTTTTTAAGATTCTTCAACTTCTAAGACTTTTACCTTAAATAGACAAATGTTTATTGAAAACTCAGGGCTTTGTTATTTGTTTGGGTTACTGCAAGTAAAATATTTTGGGTTTGGTTGAGAGGACTTTGTTTTGAGGAGGCTTTGCAAATATCATACTGACCTCACTCTATGATATGTCTTCATGTAAAATATCTACTGACTTAAAGTTTGGGAAGATACATTTCCAGAAAAAAATCTTAATGTCCTGAGCCTCTAGCTACAATCAGGAGAAATCTCTGTTCCCATTTCCATACCATACCATGAAATAAAAGCTACTGGTTATTGTTCCCAGTCCTACTGTATATCCTTCAAAAAATAGGACAATTATGCACAAACATTTCTCTACTGTCATTTCTGAAAATTCATGAGGTATATGATAGGCTACTTTTAAGTACAGTAGTTTGCTCATTCATAAAACATAAACCTTCTAAAGAGATAACTTTGATGGGCTCAAGCTGTGGACAGCCCACATTCCCTCCTAATATGCCTTATCTTTTTTGTAGATAGAATAATGACAGTCTGTCACTTCTCTGTTCTTTACCCTCATATGGCTTTTAAAATAGAAGTTAAAGCAAACCAGAAAACAAAAGTAAAAAAGTAAAGAAAGCATCAGAGGAGATAAATGAGCATGGCAGAGTGGATCTTAATACAAACTACCAACTAAAGAAGAGTAAAGTGATGACCACGGTATCAGGGATTTCCCAGTGTGGTACCCATCTGCTATGAGTGGCAGACTGAAAAGCCAAGCATGCCCAGATATGAAATAAATTACTACAAATTAATAATCACAACAGACATCATTAAATAACAAAACATGTGTCTTAAAAATGATTATTGATTGCCAAAAAAAGCATTATCATAAGGAGAGAACTTAGGTAAAGAGGTAGCAGCTACTGTACCACTGTAAGACTGGAAGTTCTCTTGAAATTTTCCTTAGAGTTTCTTGGACAAAATCTAGTTTGTTTCTCTGTAGCCCATCATGTGCAAGAAAAAAAAAAAAAAATCCACCACAATCAGTAGCCTCACCAAAACAGCCTGTTGTACTTCTTTGTATCATCATGCACAGAAAGTCTTTTAAACTAAATACATGGACTGCAAACCTAAAAACATGAAAGACAGGAAATCATTATTAATTTTAATTTTCCAGAAAAAAGAAAATGAAAAAGAGAAACCTAACCATGGCACATCACGTATCAACATTTATATGCACCTTCATATATGCATCAACTGAAGCCTACTCGTACCACACAGAACTTCTGTCATTAGGGCTAGGAAAAAGCAATAAACTGGTGTCTGTCGAGTGCACTGTTATTACGGGGAGAAAGGACACTAGGCTGTGAGATTTCACAAACATTTTTTTGCAGCAGGGAAGAGAGACTGACAAATCTCAGCTTCCATTTCAAACTGTGTTGAGGAGCGAGCTGACACACAGACAAAGCCTTCCTTATCTATTTCAACCCTCTTTGCTCTATCGCCCCCAACTGTCCTCATCCCAAAGCTGGCACTTGCTTAATACTGACTTCATATGTAATTCCCATTTATAGAAGTAAAATTTTTTATATGCCTAAGGTTAATCATCTAAGGCAATTATGTTTTCTTTTTAAGAAATTATGACCTCGTTTATGAGGAAAAGGAAAACCAAAAGTGTCTGAAACTGTATATTACTAGATACTGTATATTATGAAGTGAATCAAAAGGAAACTGTCTTCAAAATACTGCATTTGTTCCCTATTTACACAAAAACACTTTGAAGTCAAAGGAAAATTTACTGTGGGCTAAGTCTCAGTCTCTCTTTTATTCTAAAACCTAAACTCAAACGATAACAAAAAGGTTTAAAGAAATTTGATCTACGAATTTGGACACTACACTTCTAAGACTAACTGAAAAAAGAGAGGTTAGAAAAAACTGAAATAAAACTATTTCATAATCAAATAGTGTAACATAATTGCCATGTCAGCCAGAGAATCAATGTCCAATTGAAGATGTTACAAACCAGCTTTGAGAAAGATCCTATCCATATGTTCTATAATTTACTACTTCCATCAGATTAACAAATTTCTGCTGAAATTTAGTTATATCTTAAAAAAAAAAAAAAAGTTTATTTTGCAGAATCCGGATGTTTGAGATGATAAACAGACAGAAGATCTAAACAGCTTTGGTCTTTAAGTCCCAGTAGTCTCACAAAGATATTTTTAATCTGACTGGAGTAGACAGCATATAGTATCAAAACATTCTGACTGAATAAACATCAACATGGTGCTCTAAAGCTTCCCCAGACATTCCTTTCTACCACAAATAAGTAACATTCCAAACCTGTAAACATCTATAGTTGTCCCAAATGCACACAGAATGTCCATTTTCTTTTGACCTAATAGCATGAAACCCATTGCAGTTCAATGAAACACATCTGCTGGATAATAGATGATGATTTCAACTTAAGCCCAGCTTGATGTGTAACTGTTAACATGGTTGTAATTCATAGAAGAGGTTAATAAGAATTGTAAAAGACAAAACATCACCCAGAAGCTACTTAATTCCTAAGGATGATACCCACAGAATCAATACACAGCTAGTAAGGAACTAAAGCCTCAGGTAAAATTAAAACAAATGATCCTTGGCTTCCAAGCATGAAAACTTTCAAGGTTTAAAATATATGTATCAATAAAATTGGTATCTCCACTCTATATGTCAATTTAAACAGGACAAATGTACTTAAAATATAAGTGACTGCTGTTAATTGTGTGGAAGGCATGTCAAACACCACCCTTAGTAAATCCTCTAATAAGAAAAAATGAACGACGGGGGGATTACAAAGCTAATGCCCATGGATGAAGTAAGGTCAAAGGAGCTTGAGATGACAGAGGATTAGAGAGACAGGATCTTTCATGCACTTCCCCCAAGCATTAATGGAATAATAATGGCTCTTTCTCAAATTAAATGCTAGCTCTATGTTAAAATATTAATGTCGATGACAGTCTAAGAAATTTTACCTTCTGTTATTGGGTAAAAACTTAAAAATAGTACTACACTTTTGTCAAGAATAAATAAATGGTGTCCCTATAAATTAAACGGGATAAAATACGAAATGCTACAGAAAATGTGAGCATAACCATCACTTCTTCAGGCAAGGTTAACTGAAGAATATAGCCCAGGGCTGAGTAACCAGTGGGGTCACTAGAGGAATTTGCTCATCAAGGACCATGTGTCAAAAACACATTCTCATGAAGTTAAGCCCTGAAATTTTGGAGTTCTGTTTAGCATCTTGTTGCTCAAACTAACGTATGAGTTTTTCCTTGTGTTTCTCTTTGGTTTGGGGCTGTGGGGTTTGTGAGGGTTGGTTTGTTTTTTTCTTTTGGCCAACATTTTTGTAAATTATGAAAAATTTAAATATTGTTGGGCCATTTTTCAATTTCAAATGAGTGGTTTCAGCTCTCAAGATTGACTTTTCGGTCCAATGTCCAGGCAGAGCAACTTAAGCTCTCAAGGTAGTCAGGGTACAGAGAATATTTTATACAAATGTATGCATGCTGCTGCTGAAGCTGCAGAATTTAACTGCCAAGGAGCAGCAAGGACAAGCTGCTCTGCGGGGTAAGGTGAAATGGGAGCCAAGGGTGACAGGAGGCAGGCAGGGACCTCAATGTTACAGAACAAGAAGAGCAGAGCAGGTCCCAAGACATAAACCCGGTTCATCCAACAGTCCAGTGGTCACCAGACAGATTTGCAGTGATGAGGCAGGTCTCAGGTCAAGCTGGGAAGCCAAGTCAGCAAGACAGCATCAGAGTCAGCAACGTACGTGGCCAGGTACAGCACACCCCTGGGGGAGCTCGGGAAAGGACCTAGGCTTAAGCGCAGCTCCCAAGACATGGGGCAGAGGCCACAGACAAGGCTTGTGACAACTAACTGTCTGATCCAAGGTTAGCCAGCTGCATGGTGTGGGAGCTGGCCGTGAACATGTGCAGCCAAACGCAGGGAGCTGCAAGACCCGTTACTGCACTCGAATGCCTGAAATCATGTTGGGCAGGTCAGCCCTAATCTGAAAGGTAGTGTCCTACCAATCTGTGAAATCTATCAGGCTTGACTGATCTGTGATCTGTTCTCTGATTCTTAAAACTGACTTCTGCCTGGTTTTAAACCTTCCTTCTAAGAATTCATGCAATGAACTCACCTGAAGTTGAACTACAAAACAAGACAGTATCTACCCTCTTTTCTAGGGTCTGGAATTATTACTCTCCACAAGTACAGCAGAACCCACATCATAAATAATGCACTTTGCAATATAGGTCCAGATATTCCTGTTGCCGCTTTCCAGTAACTAGTGTTTCCAGAAAAAGTATAAACTATGTTAAAAATAATCTACAAACTATCACAAAAAGATACACAGTGAATAAATAGAACTAGTAACACACTATTTCCTCTACAGATTGCAGGTAATTTTACTGTAGCACTAAAATATATAAAATAATTATTTATTATTTCAAAGAATATCAAATTGGACTTTTTTTGGCATCTACATTAAAAAAAAAAAGAAATTTAGAACCAAAATATCTCCTGTCAAAAAATAACTACAGCATGTAGCTGCACAGGTAATGACAATAGTGGTAACAGTCATTTGTCCACATCACTACAATAAATGACAACAGGCTGAGAGAGTTGGGGTTGTTCAGCCTGGAGAAGAGAAGGCTCCAGGAAAACTCTATTGCAGCCTTTCAGTACTTAAAGAGGGCCTACAGGAAAGATGGGGACAAACTTTTTAACAGGGCCTGCTGCAATAGGACAAGGGGTAATGGTTTTAAACTAAAAGAGGGAAGATTTAGACTAAATATAAGGAAGAAGTTCTTTACAATGAGGGTGGTGAAACCCCGGAACAGGTTGCCCAGAGAGGCGGTAGATACCCCACCCCTGGAAACATTCAAGCTTGGGTGGATGGGGCTCTGAGCAACCTGATTTAGTTGAAAATGTCCCTGCTCATTGCAGGGGGGGTGGACTACATGACCTTCAAAGGTCCCTTCCAACCCAAACTATTCTATGATTCTATAAGTACTACAGTAAATCTTAGAGCTTAATTGCAGCTTTGCCAAAAAACTCAACCCTGCATGCCAAAGAGTTGTTCATGCTGCAAATGCCTCTCAAGTGCCAAGCCTATGGTCACACCATACAGTTCTAAGAGATACTCTATGTAGTAAGGAGTCAACCTGTTACACTGGTAGTTACTTCTCATGCCAAGTTGAGTGAGCCCCATACCTTCAGCAAACTTTGACTTAGAGTGAGAAAACCCTTCTTCTTCTATGAAAACGTGGAAGATTATCTGGATACTGAGATGCTAAAGGTCTGGCTGGAACAGTATTTACTTCAATGGAACACCAGCCCTCGACACACGGCCATGTTGATTATCCAGGACAGAATTGAGAGAAAGCAAACAAAACAGTATTTAAATTCTATTTGAGCTGAAGAGAAAAAAATAAACAATCATGCAGCCTGTTACATATCCTTTGTGCTCCTCTGAATAAAAATTAATTCAGAAACAGGACACCTCCTACAAAGTCCCATTTATGAACTAAAGCGTGAGGGCTGTCACATAAACTAGGAAGAAATGCTGCTGAATGTTGCCTTATTACCATATACCAGTCATCTTGCTGCTATTTTGAGAATACTCCATTGGCCAAAAAAAAAAAAAAAAAATCAGTTTTTCTTCCTATAGATGTATTAGGACCACTTGTGCCACAATGCTTTTAAGCATTGTTTACTACTTTAGATAATGAAATGCACATTACAAATTAATCATAATAAACTACACTGAAAAAATAAAGGACAAAGAGGGTACACTTTCTATGCTAAAGCATCTAAAAAAATTGTCTTACCCTTGACATCATTGCCTGGGTTGAAGAAGAGACTAAAGCCAGAAACAATTATTGCTTAATTTTCAATTCTCAGCTACCAGGCGGCAAGAATTAGGGGGTTAGAAAATGAAAAAATATATTAAAGGAATTAATACAGCTTGATACCACTTGAACAGAAATCAACATCTGATACTATAAGCTCTAATACCAGAAAACCATAGCTGCTGGAATATTTATGGTTATAAATAAGCCAGCACAAATGTTCAAAGCAAACAAACAAACTGGAGAAAGAACATGAACTTACACTTTCATTCACAACAAAATTCAGTGTAACCATCTCCACGCTTTAATTCATCCTGAAAGCTCACTTCTGTAAATACTGTTTTTGTTTCTGGACCTTTTGCAATCTTCTATATCTTCCTTATTTCAGACTAATTAAAACATCTAGTTCTGCTAGCCATCTTTCTCCCTCTCCTATCCCATCCTTTTGGTTATCTTTTGTCACATTACTGAAGTTTGGATTGCGCATAAGGAAAGAGATGTAACTTTCTAAATATGTTTCAAGTACCTATGTATTTTAACTCCTTTAAAATAAGAATATAAACATCCTGCAACTTAAAAGATTTTTAAAGGTGTCAAGTCATTATTAACCTTTATTTGATGAAAAAAATAGTACTAATAAAGGCGTATTTTTGAATTTAGGCTCCTTTAAACAAAGAAACTTAGAATCACTAGCATCTAAAGTACGCCATTTGTACTGTTCAAAATTAATTACCATGTCTAGTATCTGACACTCAGAATCTAGTTCTACGTATTTCATAGAGATTATTATCTCATTATGTCATACTACTAGCAGTAACGTATCAGGCTAGTGGAAAACACTCCATAATCTTCAGTGAAACTACAAGATGGTGAAAAAAATCCCTGAAAATAAGTTAAAGTTGATTCATACTTTTTAAACTGGGTTAGCAAGCAGTGCTTTGGAAAAGAAATCTCTGGCATGACAGAGTCACAAGCTTTGTTCCAGGCAATCTCAGACTTCTACATTCAGACTAGATAAGAGTAAAAACCATCACAAAGGTGAGACTAGCAGTAACCGGGGGCAAGGTTAGCTACCACTTTTCCAACATCTTCTTAATCCTGACAGAGGAAGCTGTGACACCAACAAAGGGCTGAAACTTGAGCTACATGACAGAGTGGGTAAACATCCCAGAAGGATACTTAGATTGACCTGGTAGATTTTGTCATTGACTCTGCGTAATGACATCCCCTTTGGCATACAGCCTTGCTCAAGATTGAGCAGCAAGATAGGACACAGAAAGCGTTTGTGTCTTAGAAATTGTCTATCAGCCTCCTGGTTAGCAGCCAAAGCTCAGGCTGGAACACAGTGCAAAGGCAGTCCAAGTGACTGACATCAATATGCTACCGCAATAGGCATGACAAAAAACAAGTGGGAACAAGAGAAAGATCTGAGAGTTGTTCCTCAGGACCGGAGTGAAACGAGCTGGTGATCTAGCCTGCTTCACAGAGGGAAGTATCCATGTCACTGAAACTGTCAGCACTAATTAGAATCCCTGCAGGCATCCTCAGGGATTTAACAGACACCAAGGAATAAACTGCCTCACTCCTATGGGCTGCCCCTCAGTCAGAAAACAGATGAGATGAGGGAAGGAATAGCGTGGGAAGCTTTTCATCTCTCCCGCCAGCGCTTCTCTGTGGCTAACAGAAGTTACTCTAAGCAGCTGCACTACTGAGAAGTTAATTGCTTTCCCAAGCACTGGAAGTCACATAAAACAAAACCCTTTCTAAACTTTTCCAAGATGAAATCAAGCCAACCAATGCATTTCTGCTGATACAATTTTCTCCAGAATACTCACATTCTAGACAATCTTCAGAACATTGTTACAATCACAAGTAACATGAAAATAACAAGAGACCTGGTGAACGTACAGATATCCACCATCCAGTGAACTAAAAATATGCTTAAACTAAGGTGTATTTTCATAGGTAAAAAATATTAACCAAGATGACAATTCAAAACAAAAAAAAAGTTTAAAAAGTAATAGATGTAATCAGCCATAGATAGATTGAGCTATTCTATTTAACTTGAGTAGGACCCTGTGAATGATGACCATTTAAACCATAAACATGCCATTTTAATGGTGCACATTGGACTCCTTGTATTTTTTCAAAAAGAGCAGCCACATAAACACGAAGACATCAATCTTGCAAAAACTCACATCATGCTTGTGAGTCAAACATGCTTGACTTTAGTAACAACTCAAAACTCAATGACTTCAGCTGCATGCTTCAAGTTAAGCATTTACAGGATCAGAGCTATGGGAAGCATTTTAATAGAAAACAACACTTGTGCATAAGAAGCATGGTATATCTAACATGCATTGTCTCAACGCATATACAACATAAGTAATGCTCTTTGGTTACATTACACATTTTTCATGCCGCTCATGAATAACTAAGAATTTTAACAGATGATCTAGTTAAACTCTGATAACTACTTTACTGCTCCAAGCATTTTACGCAGCTTAGTGAAAATGGACTGTACAGCTACGTAATGCTTCTTGTCACCTACAGCATTTTAATATTAACAATTTATACATTTAAAAGATCAAAACTACATTCCACAATATAACAGCACAGGCCACCTGATGCTAAACCATTGTTATGTGCTTGTCACTTGGGGACTTTTTACTCCTTAAAAGGCAAACCATCCTCCAGCTTACTGACGGGACAAGACCACTACTCTAAGACGCAACTTTTTTTGCAGCTGCGACACGGGGGCGAGCGCAGCCGCCGCCCGTGTCCGCGGGCAGCCCGTGTCCTCACGCCCGCACCTACCTTGGCGCTCCTGGACGCGGACGACGAGCTCCCAGGCGGCGGCCGCCTCCCTGTCCAGCGCCGTGGCCAGCCTCACCTCGCCGCTCTCCCGCTCCACCCGCACAGGCGACTCCTCGACGGGCGGCGACACCAGCTCGAACCAGGCGGAGGCGAAGCGCCCCGGGGCCAGCGTCGCCAGGCGGNGGCGGCGGGCGGCGGCGCGGGGCGGGGGCAGCCGCTTGGCCTGGGGCAGCACCTCCAGCTCCAGGGGGTCGCTGAGCAGCGCCGGCCGCCCGCGGTCCCGCGCGTAGAGGCGCAGCGGGATGGGGGCGCGCAGGTGGAGCAGGGAGCGCACCAGCACCACGCGCCCGCTGCGCGGCACCACGAAGAAGTGGGCGCTGCGCGGGAGGGCGAAGTAGCGCAACTCCGCGTTGGCGCCCGCGTCCGCGTCCTCGGCCCGCGCCTGCCACACCTGGGACTTGAGCGCCAGCGTCTCCTCCACGCGGAGCTGCGTGACGCCGGGGCGCGGCCTCCCCACGAAGCGCGGCGCGTTGTCGTTGTCGTCGAGGACGCGGACGGTGAGGGCGGCCAGCTCGGCGGCCGTGGGGCCGCGGGGCCGGCAGTGCTTGCAGCACAAGCCCAGGCGGAAGGAGTAGAGCGCCCGCGCCTCGCGGTCCAGCGGGCGGCTGGTGCGCAGCCAGACGCGGGCGGTGCGGGCGTGCAGCGACACCTGGAAGTGCGAGTGGCCCTCGCCCAGCAGCTGCAGGTGCCAGCGGCGCCCCTGCACCTTGGCGCACCAGGGCTCGGGCCCCAGCCGCGTCAGGGGGATGCTCAGCCCGCGCACACGCGTGCCCGCCGGGCGGTTCTCCGCGACGTGGCCGCCGAACGAGGGTTTCCTGCGCGGGGCGGCGCGGGCGGCGGCCAGAGCCCAGCAGAGCAGCAGGCAGCCGGCGACGCNGCGGGGCAGGGCCGGGACCGGGAGCAGCGCCGGGGCCGTTACCGGCAGCGGTGCGCGCGTCCCGAGTTCATGCAGAATAAACTGTCCCGTGCATCTGACTTAGGATGTCTCCGCTGGGTTACCCACTTCTTCGCCTAAATTATCCTTCTGATGGAACAATCTCCCTTCCCTCCTCAAGCCCCCCACCTTCCCCGGGAGCCGAGTTCCTCTTCTGCTCACCCCGGGCACCAGTGCACGGGTGATGTCCTGCAGTCTGTCACGTGTGTCGGACAGGCTCTCACGGCACTCGGATGTCTGCTGAAAATACCTTCTTGTTCATTTCTAGAACGTATTCTATATTCTACGTATTATAAAATCCCAGTTTTGCCCTCAGCTTGTACTTGAGCAATGTCACTGGCCTAACATTACACTTTAGTCACAATTAATCAGCTCCCTAATGCCTCCAGATTTGTAAAGGTAAAACATTTTTTTTTTTAAACTGTAGCTTAACTAGAGAATGTTTCTGGTAACAAACAGAAAGAAATAGAATCCAACATTTATTTGGCTATGTTGGATTTTTGGCATAAGTGAGTAAAACTAAAAACCCAATAAAACTAAATTTCACCATTAAAGTTAACTGACTACATAAATCAGATATGTTGCAGAAAAAGTTACTACATTAAGCAGTTCCTCTTCAAAACAGAATTGTGCTTTCAAGAATAAAGTCAAACAATAAAACTGGTGTTAGCTATATTTATGTAGTACATAAATCACTTATTTAATCTTAAGAATCATTCTGAGATTAAAGAAAAGCAAAAAACAAAGATACTCTGTATGAGTCACATAATTCAAATTTTATGAGACTAAATAATGGTTACTTTTCTTATAAAACAGTGCAGTTGCCTTACACTTCCCACCCAAGACTGTGAAAAACCTTTATAAACACAATATTGTACCTTCACGATATCCTTTTAGAGAAACTGGTTGCCTTTATAGGGAAATAGGAGTCCAGGATCAAGCAGGAAGACTATAGGAGACTCAGAATGAAAAATCCAAGTGCTCTACTATTACCACATGAGTGATCTTCTCCAGTTCATCCTGAAAGTTATTAAGGAGATATAAATTGTCAGCTTCATACATTAATATATTATCTCCATTTATGCCTTACAGTGTGTCCTCTTTCAATCAAGCGGTATGCTATTGTCAGCTGTAGAGTAGCTGTACTCACCTCCCCTTCCTCCCCTTTCACACCAACAGTCAGTAGCAATTTCAGACCAACACATTTCTTCAGGATCCGGGGCAGGATTACTCTTCTATTCACCCACAGAATGGAATAGGCACAAGAACTTCCAAAAATAAACCATCTATCCCTAATATGCATTGAAGCACAGAAGAGGGGGAAAAGAGGCTGAGGAAATGCTATCTGAGGTAGAACACTGCTACTGATAAAGCTCTAGTGGCCCATCAGAAAGGCAGAATCATGTAACTGAAACAAAAGAAATTAATCTACAGTCCTAAAAAGGAATTGTTTCTCCCATGCCTCAAGTGTGCCTGGCATTGCAAGCATTTTCAATTCTACTTTGGCATCTAACCCGTGGTGTAACAAGTTGCTGTATCTGAATTCCAATGCAGGCATGGATATCTTGATTAGGATGAAATAATAAATGGGTCAATCTTTCATCCATTTATCTAACAGAATTGAATCTCCTATAATAATAATAATGATGAATATACCTTCTTTAAAAAAAAAGATATTACAGTTGTATTGATGTAAAAAGTTGAGATTATGCAAATTCTTCAGTTTTCCTCACAGAATTAAAATAGCCTTAAAATCTCTGTATAAAAGCACCCTCCTATATAGGATGTTATCTTCAGTGCTTTGGTGGTGGCTTTTTTTATCTTAAAAAAAGAAAATTTGTGAAGTCTATGGATCGCATACAGAACAAAGGGCTATACAGATTGGGATGGGAAGAACCCATAACTTGGTCATGAAGATTTATATGGCTTCAAAATAAAAGGAACTTTTCCAACAGTTCCTTAACTGGTACGATACTATGAAGAATCCCCAACTAGTATTTGATCAAAATTTGATCAAACCATTTTGTGGGATCATTTTAACGAGTTCTGTTTTCTACATCCACTAGGATCTCTCTCTGTAAAAACATACCAGGAATGGAACTACATTTTGAAAGGTCTTTCATTTCTGCATCAAAAATTCAACAGACATTTTAATTAACGTAGACACAAGTGTGGTTCTAACTGACTTTAAAGATGAGCCTCATTCATGGTTTCAAATGCAGAATTCAACCTACTTTATTTTAATCAGTATGTAGACAGAAAACTCAGAGATTACACAAGGGGTTTTTTTTAGGAAAATAGAGACCTTATACTGTTGTTTGTTAAAAAATAAAAGGTTGTTGATTTTTATAGTTCACTACCCTATGGTAATCGTAGACAAATACTTGAGACTGTAATCCTATTACTAACTCTGCAAATTAGAGGGAATCTAAGTTGGTGCTCTGGATACTTGGTACAGTCAAAATCTTTCTAACTTCAGCCCATCTCCAGAAGTCTTGACCATATGGACACTGACTTTACAATACAAGCTCCTCAGCTCTTCTACTTCACAAGTTTATTGAGATAGCAGATCTAGAGAGTATAATAAACCTTACGTATCATTTGCTTCCTTTTCCTGACTGTTCAACAGCACTCTCTGAGGTTACCTCAGGGTTCTCTGAATGTTCCAGACCATTCTCCCATGTACAACAACTCCCTTTATTTCTGCTAGGTCTAATTTTGGATTTGGCAGTTAAGAAGCACCACTTCTCACACTAAAGCAAGAATTCTTTTCTTGCTCCTGCCTTGAATTACCTGTGTGCATCTTTTAATACAGTAATTCGAAGTTTCCCTCTTTTTTCTCTGTAAAAGCCAGAACTTACAGCTCTAAGGGTATACCTACGTACCTCAGAACGAGCTCACAGGCTGTACAGATTGCTTGCTTGCAAGCCTGGAATGCAAGGTAAGCAGAGTTTCCAGAGACCTCACATGACCGAAGATATCTAGTGGTTACGCGCAGCATCAAGCACAACCGACCTGCTGGTTACTGAGGTTCACCTGTGTGATCAGGTGATGGCAAGGCTAAGACAAAAATCATAATCTCTGTCAAAAATGATTAATTAATGTTTGAAAATTACTGAATTATAGTCTTTGTAACTTAGTGATTCATCGTATTAACGTAAATTTTTACAGAAACATCACACAAAGTATTTGATGCAGAATTTGCATTTTACAAATTAGATTTCCTTTGAAATGTGAACAGGAAATATGAAATATGAAAAATGAACACTATTTCTGAGGAAAATCTTGCCTTAACCTTATGGAACTGCACTGTAAATATTGAGGCAGGAGAGAAGAATGACGCTAGGCATTTTTCCTGTTTTAGATATATCTTTAGCTGAAGGGCAGGATGGCTTAGGGAGAAGTGGCACAATTTACTTTGCTTTTGATCAAAATGCAAATATGCCTGAAGCAGTGAGTGCTCTTGATTGCCACATACTCAATAGCTGGCTTTCAAGCGGGAGAAAGGAACTGGAAACCCCCTAGGATCTTATACTATAAATAACTATAAATATGTATCAATAACAGAATTAATATACTCCTCTGGAGCAAGCTGATATATATGTCATCTGGTACACCTGACAGACATTACTCTCAAGCACTAGTTTAAACTTTCAGGAAGCGTTCTGCCCTGCTGCACATCTAGACAAAGGAAGCTCCTTCTACACTATTTACTTCCCACTCATGATTCTACAAGTGCCTTGGCACACAGCTCTGCAGCATCTAGCCCAAAGTGACAAGATAGTCCCTGTGCTATTTTAAACAATTTGTACATTGTCATTTTTTATAACACTTGTAGCTCCATTTTCTCCAATGCCAGTATAAGTGATAATCCTTTCCTGTATAATTTTGCAAACTAAACCTAAATTATTCAGAAGTACAGCTGCTGTTGTCTAATCCTTGCTAGCTCTTTATGCAGCTTTCTCACTATACTTCACAATTTTTTCTTGGAATCTAGCAGTCAAATGAGTGCAAGAAACACCTTCTGTCATGCTAAGAGCAGAATCCTTCCTCCAAAACTGAAAAACTGATGACATTTTCAATATCTTTCAGTATTTTATAACAATTACTTTCCAGTTTATTTCAACCAGCTGGAAGACCCTTTCTGCTGTTAAGCATACTGTGCTATATACAAGTCCAAGAAGGTTAGAATAAGTGTTTTAATTACAATAATCTATGTAAGTGGACATACTTCTTATGCAGCCAGAAACACCTCCTACGTAACTTACAATCAAACTGAATGAGCTATACATACATATAAAAAAGTGAAATCTGAGGTGTGTCGAAATCAGGCAATACGGTAACAATAAATTCTCACTGAGTAACACTAATGGTATATTCAGTTTTCCCTGCCTGGTGCCTTACTACTTAGCAAATTAGTTACATTATTAATAATCTCAGTAAACAGCTTGAAAATCTTTACAGAAAAGCTCCTCTTAAAAATACTAAGTTTTGACATGATAAATTTTTTCTATTAATCAGAATTTTTACTTATGTGACTGACACAGTCATCAGTTTTGTTTTTTTTTTTTTAATAATGACCTTTGTAAATTACTTTATACTACTCTCTAAACATCCATTTTTCTCAAAACTGTGGTTCATCCCTGTAATTGCCTTAATAAAATGTCTATGTGAGAAGCAGACTGCTGGTTTTGCATTCAATACATTAAACACAATGAATGCATATGCCTGGCATTAAATCTTAGCAAACCTTGCTTAGAGTATTTTTCAGTTATTTGTATACATGCAGCATGCAATAAACAGAAAGAATCAATTCATTCTTGCTTGTATTTCCTATTTGTAAGCACAGTTCTCCAGAACTTCAATATCTTTTGTTCTGGTCATCACATTTCTCTGTGTTTCAGAATCCCAAACTATTTTCACCTCAGCAGAGCTAATCAGAACAACACAATTTGCAGATTTTGCAAAGTAAACATATCTGATTTAATTCTGCCCAGGTTCCAGCAGAAGCCAGGCAGGTTTCTGCTGAGCTTCTCAGCATCCTGCCTAAAGGGCTGTTGAGAAACCTGGCTTTCCAAATTCTGCAGTTCTGGGAAGCGCATCATATGAAGTGCGGCCCGATAGCTTGGGATGTTAAGGCCTTCAGGGTCTGGAGCAGGCAACTGCTACAAAATCAGGGAGCCCCCATCTGCCAAGGTCAGAAGCCCTGAAAGCCACAGATGGACTGACCTAGATCCAATGTAAAACTCTTCCATAGAGATTTTCTAGACTTGAGAGTGGTTTACTGCTAAGTGGTACGAACCAAATTTTTAGGTATCACACATCAGCACATTTAACAAAAAGGTACTTACAAGGTACTTACAACAGGTTTACAAAGAGTATCCTTTGAAGATAACATATGTTTAAATAACTATGAACAGTGTGACAGTACCAAACACTGGTGTCTCTCTGTGAGAGCACTGACTGTGATCATTTGAGGTGTCTTATATTGTACATCAGAATTAGCATGTGTGTCAGTCAGATTGACAATTATTATAAGAAATATTCTGGTTTAGTGAGTAATAAAGAATAATATACTACCTACAAAGGCAGAAAGCACCTTTAAAGTTTTAAAGTAATAACTTGTCTTTGAAAATTAATAAAGCTCTTAAGTGATACAAACCTAAACTAATATTTAATTTGGCTGACTTCCACTTCAAGCTCGTACACGTTAAAGATACTCAACCATGTTATTGCTGGCAATTTAGAAACCAAAGCTTATGGCTGCAATCAGGGCATATTGAAAACCTATACAAGGGAATACAGAGAAAATATTCTTCTTTCTACAGCTCAAGGACTCAGTGAGAAATGATGCCTCCATGAAGGATTCATCATCTTCCTTCATGTTATATGAAGGTGTGGTGAGACAAGCTGAAGACAGTCAGTCTACCTCTTATTTAATTCTATTGTAAATAATTCTAGGTAAAAGGCTGCTCAGGCAGCAGATTGTCTGCTCTCCTTATAATACAATTTTAATATTCAATTTTGTCCTACTTCCACACCCTTCCTCAGAACAGCTGCTGACTCATATGTGTGTGGAATATCTAAAATGCTGCAAGGGTCAGCTCAGATTTTCTCACCATACCTTGACCTAAGCAACAGTAAACGACAAAACTAAAAAATGAGCAAGCGCTACTTTTTATCCTAGTCTCACCTTTCCTTTCCTAGCTCTAGTCTTTTGGTCACCTTCTTCTGTAGCATTATGTGGAACATGGCCTCCGTTTACTCTTCTGTCTCTCTTTTCATGTCTGCTCATGAAACAGCAGCCTAAAGGGGTAGCAGACAGTGATTTAAAATGGCTTAACTTAATCGGTTTTGACATGCATTTTCTATTCTATAGGTTCTTAATTAAATAAATAATTAGAACAAATATTGTTCCATACCATTTAAAGTAGTTTCTCTTTCATAAGCTAGAGCAAAATTTAATCGTTGGAATGCAATAAATACTTCTTTTAACTATGAAAAAAGAAAAGAACCCACAAACCTAGTACACTTCTTGTACCTGTGTCATTTCCAAAAACAAGTAAAAAATAGTAGTTTATCTATCTATTATCTATTAGTAACTGAAGAAAGCAGATACTCAATACACAGGAGAGAACTGCTAGTTTAATGCATTTGCTTTTTACATCGTAGTATGTTTTAATATTACACACTTTAAATTTATCAAATTCAAAGGATATGGAAGGGTATGTTTGGGGTTGTTTTGTTTTGTTTTTTAACTCAAAAATTAATTTTGGTGGACAACAAGGGTATACACCGTATCTAAATTTAGCAAGAGTTCTAAAAGTGTTAATTTAGGAGTTTTAAAAAAGTGAAAGTATCTACTTCTATTATATAAAACAATACTACTGGTAACTACAATAGCTTTACTTTAACTTAGAGATATTTCTAAACTGTCTACTCCATTATTATTAATAGTTCAGTGATTAACTTGGGAGCTGTGGAACATGTGTTTTAGAACAAGCAATGATCAGCTAAGGAAGAAGCACAGTCCTAACCTTCTCTTTCCAGAAGTGCTTAACCTGCTAAGCTAGGCTGAATACAATGGTTCTAGACTGTAAATACAGTTGTTCTGTTCGAATTAATTCCTGTTTTGAATCTGAAATATGGTAAGAAAGTCCTTAAGAAGAGACAGTAGGACAATACAGTCAACATTTGTCATTAATCAAACCAACAAATAAGTGACTAAGTACTTCATCTTGTAGAAATTTTAAAATACAGTAAATACTATTATAGGAGAATATAATGATACATTACAATTCCAAAAGAAAAACAGCAAATTGTTTTAATCCATAGTCCATCCCTCATTTCATACATGTGCTGATAATGCAGAGTTCATGTTTTATTGCCTTTGCTGTGCTCTAGCTCATTAAACGCAGCTGCTTCATATGGGCACAAATACATCACCCAGAAAGAGAATGAACAATCCTGTGGAAAGACTGTCCAGGAAATCTGAAAACCTGTTTGAAAAACTGCCAAAGCTGCTGGAGCAACTCAAAGACGACAGGTGTTACACCCCACCTGTACAGACCCGTATCTCAGCTATTAGGAGTAAGGGCTTTTCTGCTCAAGAGAGAGCATACAGAGGGTACACACCACGAGGCACCCTGTGGTTTTACCTGTGTGACCACGGAGAGGATGTGAGGAAGTAGCATGGTGAGGAAGTAGGATGGTGAACCTACATCGACCCTAGAGGCATGAGTATGAGAGTTACAAGGAAAAACAATCACAAATGGAAATCTCTTCTGGGATAATTGCTGCTCCAGTTTCCAGCGAGCAGTTCCTCAGGCAAAGTAGAAGGGCTTCTGATCTTCTTGAAGGAACTTGTCATTTGTATTTACAGTAAGTGAGTTAACAACGATGGGATTCGAACCCACGCTGGGCCACACACCCCCATTCATCGATATCGGATACTACAACGAGAACAGAGGGGCTCTGCCTCCAGCCCTGCCCACAGCTGCGCTGCTCTCCGAGGCGGCTGCCACAAGCGAGGCTCAGGCATGAGTAGGCGTCCCCACCGCTGCCGTTGCTGCCGTTACCCCACAGCCTCCCGCCGCCCAGCCCCGAGCAGGCACCGTCAGCCGCAGCGCCTGCAGCGAGGAGCGGGCTTCCGAGACGGGACCGCGGAGGAACCCCGGCACCGCGACGAGGCGCCTCACGACACCGCCTCCTCAAGGCTCCACAGCCACCGCCGCCGGCCCCGCCCCGCCGCAAGCCCCCTGCGCGCGCGGCGGCCGTTAAAAGGCGGCGGGAAGGCCCGTGGAGCACGAGCGCCCCCTGCTGGCCGGTTCCAGCCATGGAGCACGAGCGGCCCCTGCTGGCCGGGCCGCGCTCAGCTCTCGAGCGCCCCCTGTTGGCCGAGCGCCGCATTCCGCCCACGCCCCCCCAAAAAAGGCTGTTTTCAGCACCAATTCAAAACGCAGCTCCGTACCCGGTACTGTGCAGAAAACAAACTCTATCCCATCCAAAACCAGCACACGCAGAAACAAAATTTAAGAAGTTGTGGTACAGGAAGCACAAGAAAAAAATTAAAATGGGGACAGAAAATTAGATAAACGGACACATACAAAATTTTAAAAGTGATGGGGTACACAGAAGACAGGAAAACAATAAAAAATGGGGACAGCAAACATAACTGTTGACACAGAAAGAAAACGTAATAAGCAATGACATTAAGACAGACAAGAAAAAATAAGGATAGTGTAAAACATAGAGACACACATGAAAATATAATTTAAGAAGTGACAGGGTACATGACACACAGGAACAAACTGAAAAATATGGATAGGGAGCTTGATAAAAGTAGACATAGAATGAAAATCACTCTGAGGGTGGAGAGACACTGGAACAGACTGCCCAGAGAAGCTGTGGCTGCCCCATCCCTGGAGGTGTTCAAGGCCAGGCTGGATGAGGCTTTGAGCAACCTGGACTAGTGGGAGGTGTCCTGCCCATGGCAGGGGGGTCACAACTAGGTGGTCTTTAAGGTGCCTTCCAACCTAAACCATTCTATGAAAATTAAAAAAGTAACAGGGTTCAGGAAAGACAGGAAAAAATCTAAAAATAAGAACAGTGAATTAGTGAAAGTAGACGTAATAGAACAAAAATTTGAAAAGCGATTTGGTAAAGGACAAGCAGGAAGAAAATTTTAAAATGGGAAAAGAAAACTGGATAAAAGTTGACATAGAAAGAAAATTTAAAGAGCAAAGGCATTAAGGAAAGAAGAAAAAAATAAAAAATATGGGTAAGGTGATAGAGAGACATAGGAAGAAAATTATAAAAACAGAGGAATTAAGAAAAGACAAGAAAAAGTTACAAAGTAGGGAGAAGAACATGGAGAGACATAGGAAGAAAATTTTAAAAGCAATGGGGGTACAGGACAGACAAGAAACATAAAAAAGACAGTGAATTAGTTAAAGTAGACATGGAAAGAAAATATAAAAAGCCACGTGGTACCAGATAGACAGGTAGAAAACACACATTGGGAGAGCAAAGTAGATAAAATTTGACATAGAAAGAAAATTTAAAATGTGACAACTTTAAGGAAAGACAAGAATAAATTGAAAAAGTAAGAATGGGAAAAAACAGGGACACAAATGAAAGTAAATTTAAAAAGCAGCAGGGTACACAACAGAGGAAAGAATTTAAAAATACAGATAGACAGCTTGGTAAAAGTAGACATAGAAAATGAGGAAGCAACAGGGTACAGGACATACAGGAGAGAATTAGAAAATAAAGACAGTGAACTGGGTAAAAGTAGCCATAGAAACAAAATTTGAAACTGACATAGTATAGACAGAAGAAAAATAAAGGAGGAGGACAAGAAACTAAATAAATGGAGACATAGGAAGAAAATTAAAGCAACTGGGTACAGGACACAGAGGGAAGAATTAAAAAATAGGGACATGGAGTCAGATAGAGGGAGATATAGAAAGAAATTTTTTAAAAACAACATGCTACAGGAAACACAGGAAAGAATTAAAAATAGGAACAGGGATGAGAATAGAATGAAACACCGAAAAGAAAATTTTAAAAGCGACAAGGTATACAGAAGAAAGGGAGAGTAACAAGTTTTGGGGAGCCGGACAGGTAGGTGAGCCAGCAGAGAAGTAGACATAAGCAGGGACAGCAGGGAAGCAGACAGAGATGGACTGGGACGCACACAAGAGAACATGCGACTCACCACAGCTCCTGGCACCATCAGGGAACTTTCACCACTCCAACGCTTTCCTCTCTCCTCCACCGCAAAACTTCCCAGCAGCTCACACGTGCAGCTGACGGAGGCACCAAGCTGCCGACACCGCATGCTGGTGGTGCGTTCTGTCAGGGACGGCTCGGAGGGCTCCTTCATCACCACAGGGACTGGCCATTCCTTGCTGGAGGCACCTGTCTGTGGGACCCCCTTGGATTCACTCCTCAGCCAGCTCCCTTCGGCAGGCATGCCCAAGCAGCCCCCTTCACAGCTGGAGCCCCTTTGCACAGCAGGGCCAGCCCCGTCCTCAGCCTCACTGGCCACACCTGGGGCTGCCCCAGCTTCAGCCCCAGCCCCAGCTGGAGCCCATTGGGAACAGGGGCCATTGCCAAAGCCCCACAGCACATCACCCCTCCCCTGCACCTGTCCACAGCCAGGAGGTCTGCTCACACATCCAGGGGAACAGTGGGGGCAGGAAAAGTTTATTCATTAATGCACATAAGAAATCCCAGCAGCAAATTGGCTACAATGCTCAGTGCCCAAATGCAGCAGGACAGAGGGAGAAAAGGGAAGACACAAGCAGGAGGAAGGACAGAGGGACATAGACAAGAGGTGTGCGACAGGGAGTCGGAAAAAGGGATGCTGTAAACAAGAGAGGGATGGGGAGCAGGACAACAGCGCAGACAGTGGAGAGCTTGCACGAAGAAACAGGAACAGAGAGATGGAGAAATAAATAAGCGAGACAGGGAGCAGGAGAGAGAGGCAGAAGGAACTGGCAGGACAAGATAGAGACAAGACAAGGGACAGGGAAAAATTCTAAAGTGATAGGGGGAAAGAAACACAGGCAAGAAATAAAAAATAGAAACAGGGAGCCAGATAGAGGTAGGCGTAGAAAGAAAACTTCAAAAAGCCACAGGGTACAAGAACTAACAAATAGGGACAGGGAGATAGAAAGAAGGAGATATGGAAAGAAAATGTAAGAAGTGACAGGGTACAGGACAGAGAGGGAAGAATTAAGAATTATAGACCAGGAGATGGATAGAAGGAGACATAGACAAAATTTTGAATGACAGGATACAGGAATTATACACAAGAATTAAAAAATAGGTACACAGAGATGCATAGAGGGAGATGTAGGAAGAAAACTTGAAAAGTGAAGGATACAAGAAACACCAGCAAAAAATTAAAATTAGGTCAGGGGCACAGAGAGAGGGAAAGGTAGCAAGAAAACTTAAAAAGAAACTGGGTTCAAGAAACGTACACAAGAATTAAAGAGATAGGAATGGAGAGGTAGAAAGTTCATTTCAAAAGCGATGGGGTACAAGAAACATAGGCCAGAATTTAAAAACAGGGACAGGGAGCCTGATGGAGGGAAACTGTGGTGGGTTGACCTCGGCTGGTCACTGGGTGCCCACCAAGCTGCTCTATCACTCCCTCTCCTCAACAAGATAGGGGGAGAAAATACAACAAAAAAGCTTGTAAGTCAAGTCAAGGGCAAAGAGATCACTTGCCAATTACTGTTACAGGCAAAACAGACTCAGCTTGGGGAAATTAATTTATCAAAATCAGAGCAGGATAATGAGAAATAAGAACAAATCTAAAAACACCTTCCCCCTGCCCCTCTCTTTTTTTCCTGGGCTCATCACTCTTGACTTCTCTACATCCTACCCATGAGCAACACAGGGGGACAGGTAGCAGGGCTAATGGTCAGTTCATCACACCTTGCCTCTGCCACTTCTTCCTCTTCATGCTCTGCTCCAGCGTGGGCTCCTCTCCACAGGGCCACAGGTGCTGCCAGGTGCCTGCTCCAGCACAGGCTCTCCACGAGGTCACGGCTTCCTTCAGGCACATCCACCTGCTCCAGCGTGGGGTCCTCCATGGGCTGTAGGTGTGTGTCTGCTCCACCATGGACCTCCATGGGCTGCAGGGGGACAACCTACGTCACCAATAGTCTTCACCACAGGCTGCATGGGAATCTCTGCTCTGGTGCCTGGAGCACCCTCTCCGCCTGCTTCTTCAGTGACCTTGGTGTCTGCAGGGCTGTTTCACACTGAGATTTTCTCTATCACAGCCTCTGTGCAGCATTTTTTATCCCTTCTTAAAATGTCCATCACAGAGGCACTACCAGCGTTGATGGGCTCAGCTTTGACCAGCAGCAGTTCCATCTCAAAGCTGGAACTGGCTGTGCCCAACATGGGGGGGGCAACTTCTCACAGAACCTGCCTCTGCCTCTCCCCCTCCCCACCCCAGCTAACAAAACCTTGCCACATAAACCCAATATAACAGCCATCAGCTACAGGGCAGAGAAGAGTGACTGAAAAATAGGGAAATGGAGCCACAGAGAGAGAGGCACGGGACGGGGGAATAGTGATGGACTACAGGCTGGAGAGGAGGAAGCAACAGGGAACCAGACTGAGAGAGACAGAGAAAAACAAAGAATATTGATGGACCACAGGGCAGAGAGGGAGGAATTAAAAAAGAGGATGGTGAGGTGGACAGAGATAAACTGAGAAATACCAAAAACGCTCGATGAGCTGAAGGGGAGAGACAGTGGAATTAAAGAATAGGGGCAGAGAGCCAGACACAGAGAGAACGATAAAAATGAAAATGGGCTATGGGACAGAGAGGGAAGAAATTAAAATATAGGGACAGGGACCTGGAATGAGAAAATCTAAGAAAGAAAGAAACAATCTAGAATATAGGGCAGAGAGAGAGGAATTAAAAAAAAAATAGGGTTATGGAGCCAAAGAGAGGTGTGGGGGATAATTGTGAAGGGCTAAAGGGCAGATGGAGAGAAATTAAAAATATTGTGATAGGAAGACAGACAGATGGAGAAAGACAAAAATAGTGATGGACTGCAGGACAGAGACAGAGAATGAAAAAAAGAGGGACAGGGAACAGGACAGAAGTGCAGAGAAAAAGGAAACGGAGAGGTAGAATAACAGAGAAAGAGGGGGACTTGGAGAACGAGAGAGGGAGAGGTGCACAGAAGCGAAAAAAATGACAGCAGCAAGAGAAAAAGGTGGGAGCAGGGAGGAACTGGGATGCAGAAGAGTGATAACATGGCCCCAAGGGTCCAGGACTCACCACAGCTCCTGCTCTCAGAGCTGCTGGGAGAATTTGACAGTTCAGACGCATCTTTGTCTCTCTCTTCCTCTCCCTTCCTCCTCTGTAGCTCCCGTTGCTTGACTATCATCCACCTAAGAGCACAGATTGGTGCCTTACAACTTTTACAACGAGGCTTCCCAGATATGTAGCCTCACACACTACATGGCTGTACTGTGCTTTTGGTTACATACACAGACCCTGCTGTGCATGCTGGTGATCAGATCTGCTGAGGACTACACTAAGAGGGATCATTCCTCACCCGAAGAGACAGGCTGTCTCCTGTCTGCAGCTGGAGGCAGCTGCCAGCTGGATCCTCTTTATTTTATTCTTCAGCTGCTTTATCTTTCTCTGGCCTCTCCGGCTTCAGCCACAGCAGCTCCTGCCCACAGCCAAAAAGTGTCCAGCTGTCCCTTTTTGCCCATGCTGCTAGGAAAATGAAGCCAAAGGCAATGGATGCAAACCTGAGCCAGAAGCAGTCAACATCATCCCTGCAGAGGAACTGATAACAGAGTCCTCAGTGCTGCCTCTGGGAGAGGGAAAGAACAAGCAACTGTTATCCACAGTGATGACCATATCCTTCCTCAGGTGGGAACCCCTCCTTCTGCAGGAGCTGCTGGAGACACTGCTCCTTCCCCGAGCTGATGCTAATGGCACCTGCATTTATGGTGCAATAAACCATATTCAAGGGCTAGCTTGCTGCTGTGATGACAGTGTTTGGGGCAATCTGTGGCTATGGGACAGGCTTCAGGGTAGGTGCTAGAGCTGTGGACAGCTGCACAGGGTGAGCAGGGCTGGAGGAGTTTTAGTGAGTCGGGGAGGCACCCAGCACCTTTTCCAGGGGGTGGGAAGGCCTCCAGGTACCCAGAAGGGTGGGGGAAGCCATCTCCTGCCCCTCTTCCTGCTTCCTCTCCACCAGCTCTGAGAAAATCCCTGGGAGCTGCCCTGATTCCAACTGACCATCAGCCTGTTTCACCAGTGGGCTGAAAACATTGTCTACACTCTCAGGCAGGCATGCTCCAGCAGCCCCATCCCCCTGGGCTGCAGCCCTTTTATACAGAGGGGCCATCACCATCAGCCTCGCTGCCTCCCCGCCCCAGGGCTCCTCCAGCCCCAGCCCACAGCTGCAGCCACAGCCCTGACACCCACGGTGTAACTTGCTCCCCTGGACTCTCTGACAGCCACTCACCAAGTACAAAAGACTGCAAAAACAGCCATGAGTGCAAAGGGGACAGCAAGTGTTTATTTGTTAAAGCATGTGAGTCCCTAGAGTGAGTCTGCTATGGGGCTTGGCGCCTGTACGCTCACCCTTCCCCTGGGACAACTCGGCAGTCGTTACTGGAGCAGCAGATACAGAAAATGAAAATACAGCAATGGAGAGCAGGACAGAGGAACAGAAAGAAAAAAAAAAATAAAATGAGGGAGAAGGACTTAGGATCAGAGAAAGAAAGGTACCGGGGAAAGGACAATGAGATGGATAAGTCAATAAAAAAGGGATGAGGAGCCCTGCAGGGAAATGGCAGAAGAAAAACAGGGTCAGGGAGCACGACAGAGGGAAAGAGAGAGAAAATGATGAGCAGGGAGCAGAACAGACAGATTGAGAGAGAAGTTGAATGAGAGGAATAAGAAAGGAGGGAAAAACAGAAAAAGACAGGGAACAAGCCAGAGGGATTGAGGAGAGGAGCTGGGGAGGGAGAGAGAGAGAGAGATGAGGACAAAGAGAAGGAGAAAGAAAAACCAGCGCTGGGCTGCAGGGTGAGAAAAAAGGCCAGGGAGCAGGACAGAGGGGAATAATGGAACAGTGAGCTGGGCAGGGGGATACAGTGAGAAACGATGGGGCAGGCAGTGGTATGGAGATGGAGTGGCAGGCTGTCTCTTGGCTGCAGTGGGAGGCAGCTGCTGGCTGCATGGCCTTCGATTTCTTCTTCTTTACTTTTCCCTGGCCTAACCAGCTTCAGTCGCAGCAGCTCCTGTCTATAGACAGTAAGTGCTCTGTCTGTCCCTTTTCACCCCCATGCCATGAGGAGAGCAAGGCCAGGCAGAGACAACCGATGCCAGCCTGAGGTGGGTGCAGTCAACAGCTAGAGGGTAGAGAGGGAGGAATTAAAACATAGGGACAGGGAGCCAGGGTGGGCAGCGGGGAGGCATGGAAAACCAAGAAAGATGGGCTACAGGAAAGAGAAGGAGGAATTAAAATATTGGGATCCAGAGCCAGCCAGAGAGATGCAGAAAGAAGAAATTGAAAAATAGGAAGTGGGAGCTGGCCAGAGAGGGATGGAGAAAGGAAAAACCACGATGGGCTCCAAGACAGAAAGGGAGGAATTTCAAAAAGGAAGGGACCAGAAGCCCTACAGAGAGAGACAGAGAAAGGGAAGATAGCAACAGGCTGCAGGGCAGTGAGGGACAAATTAAAAAGTAGGGACAGCGTGCTGGACAGAGAGTGATGGAGAAAGAAAAGAAAAAAAAAACGTGACAGGCTACAGGGCAGAGAGGGAGCAATTAAAGACTTGGGACAGGGAATGGGACAGAGAATGGAAAAATACCGATGGGCCACAGGGAAGAGAGGGAAGAATTACAGAATGGGGACAGGGAGCCGGACAGAGAGAGATGAGGAAAGACAAATAATAGCATTGTGCTACAGGGCTGAGAGGGAGAAACTGAAAAATAGGGACCAAGAGCCAGAAAAAAAAGAGACAGAGAAAGAACAAATCACAATAGGCCACAGGACAGAGAGGGAGGAATTAAGAAAACAGGACTGGGAGCAATCTACAGACAGATGTTGGGAAACAAAAATTTAAAGAGCAACGCATACAGTGCAGAGAGAGAAGAACTAAAAAAAGTAAAGACAGGGAGACAGACAGAGAGAAAGAAAAAACAGCGATGGGCTACAAGACAGATAGGGATGAATTAAAAAGTCCTGGCAGGGAGACAGAGAAAGAAAAGATACCAACAGGCTCTAGGGCAGAGAGGGAGGAATGAAAAAACAGGGGCAGGGAGCCAGAGAGAGAGAGAGAGAGAGAGAGAAATAAGAGGGAGAAAGCAACAGGCCACAGGGTACAGAGGGAGGAAGTGCAAAAGAGGGGCTGGGAGCCGGACGGAGAAAGGCAGAGAAAGAGAACTTCAAAAGTGACAGGCTACAGGGCAGAGAGGGAGGAATTTTAAAAAACAAAACAAAACAAAAAACCAACAGGATCTCAAGCCAGACCAAGAGAGACAGAGAAAATAAAATTGTGATGGGTAACAGGGCAGAGAGGGAAGAATTAAAAAATAGAGACAGGGAGCCAGACAGAGAGACTGAGAATGGGAAAAGTCCTGACAGGCTTCCAGAGAGAGAGAGGGAGGAATTAAAAATTAGAGACAGGGAGCTGAACAGAGTGAGACAGAGAAAGAAAAAAATCTGCAGAGGGCTGCCAGGCAGAGAAGGAGAGTTTAAAAATGGGGACAGCGAGACGGACAGAGAGGGCAGGAGAAAGGAAAGAAGCAACAGGCAATGCTGCAGAGAGGAAGGAACATAGAAAGAGGGACAGGGAGCCAGACAAACCGAGATGGGGAAAGAAAAGTACAGCAACGGGCTAGAGGGCAGAGAGGGAAGACTTAGAAAAACACGGACAGGGAACAAGACAGAGTGAGATGAAGAGAAGGAAAAAATACCTACCAATGGGCGACAGGACAGAGAGGCAAGAATTCAAAATAAGGGGCAGGGAGCAGAATAGAGTTGGAGAAAGAAAGACTCGCAACATACTACACAGCCAAGAAGGAAGACCTTGAACAACAGGGACAGAGAGCCAGGCAGAGAGACAGAGACAGCAAAAATACCTACGGGCTACAGGCAGAGAGAGAGGAATGCAAAAATAGTGGCCAGGAGCCA
Organism: Anarhynchus alexandrinus; assembly: GCA_008711295.1. Taxonomy (NCBI): domain Eukaryota; kingdom Metazoa; phylum Chordata; class Aves; order Charadriiformes; family Charadriidae; genus Anarhynchus; species Anarhynchus alexandrinus. The sequence continues at coordinate 9,910,829 of VUYV01000007.1, read as the reverse complement.
GACAGAGAAGGAAAAAATAGCCACAGGCTACAGGGCAGAGAGAGGGAGGACCTAAAAGATGGGGACAGGGAGCCGCTCAGAGCAAGATGGAAGAAGGAGGTACAGAGGAGAAGGGAAAAAAATAATAAAAAAATTTTAAAAATCACAGCAGTGTGGGAAAGAGAGGGGGCCAGGGGAGGGGCAGGAGGGACTAAGATGCAGAAGAGGGACGACAGGGCCCCAAGGGCCCAGGACTCACTGCAGCTCTTGCTCTTGGTGCTGCCGGGAGAATTTGACAGTTCAGACGCTTCTTCTTCTCTGCTCCCTTCCTCTTCTGTAACTCCAGTTACTTGGCTATCCTCCACCTACAAGAATATGTGGGTGTCTTACAGCTCTTAAGAGACAAAGCTTCCTAGACATGTAGCCTCGCAGGAGTAGGACAGAGGGAAAGAGAGAGAAAATGATGAGCAGGGAGCAGAACAGACAGATTGAGAGAGAAGTTGAATGAGAGGAATAAGAAAGGAGGGAAAAACAGAGAAAGACAGAACAAGCCAGAGGGATTGAGGGGAAAAAAAAAAAAGAGATCGATCGATTATAACAGAGAGGGAAAAAGAAAAACCAGCGCTGGGCTGCAGGGTGAGAAAAAAGGCCAGGGAGCAGGACAGAGGGGAATAATGGAACAGTGAGCTGGGCAGGAGGATACAGTGAGAAACAATGGGGCAGGCAGTGGTATGGAGATATACAGACAAAAAGTTAGAGGGAAGATGAAGGACAGAGAGAATAAGGGAAAAGGGACAGGGAGCAGGGCAGAGATGGAGAAAGAAACATTAGAGACAGAGAGAGGAGGAGAGTGACAGGACTAAGGCAGGGAGATAAAGAAAGAAAAAAGCAGTAGTGGGTAGCAGGCCAGAGGGACAAGGAAAGACAGGAGGAAGGACAGACCAATATAGAAAATAGGTGAGGGACAGGGAGCCAGAAAACAGGATGCTGCGAAAGACAGGGAGCAGGATGCTGGGATAGAGTGCCAATGAGAGGAACAGAGAGAATGACAGAGAGGTGGAGCTCAGGACCATGCTGGAGGCGTAGGGCAGTGCCAGAGAGCTGTGGGAAAGGGGTCTCTGGGATAGAGTAGGAGCTGAACCAGGATCAGTCACAGGTGAGCTACAGTGCACTACCTTCCCCTTTTCATGGCTCCAGGCTACCCCTCACCCCAGCAACCCCACACAGCCACAGCACAGCTTCCCCTGTCCCAGCATGCTGGCCTCCCCACCGTTTGTTTCACATTGCCCAGGATGTTCCCAGTTGCGGGGACCCCATCAGCCCTCAGCATGGACCTCCAGTCCGGACTCACCCTCTCTGCAGTTGCAGTCACAGTCCTGGTCCCAGCAGGCAACACTTGGCAGTGGCTCCATCATCCCAAATAGACTTCAGCACAGCCACCCTGAGCTGGATGTAGAGGGGCACTGCCGTAAGCCCCACTGGCTGCACCTGGGGCTTTCTGTCCCCAGACCCCCAGTCAGGAACAGGAACCATCAGCATCATCCCCATCAGCAACAGCTGGGGATACCAGGGCAGCAGGGTGTGCCCCAGCTCCTCAGAGCAACTCACCAAAGAAAAAGGGAGAAGCCCTGGGGTGCACAAAAAGGAAAAAGGATGAGTTTTAAGGGAAAAAGAACAAACTGAGAGCTATGGGGCACAATGAAAAGAAAAACACCAGAGGATAACAGGGCAAATTGATGACTCTGGGAGGCACAGCCAGTCAGAAGCAGAAGGCGCCGTGGCACACACAATCCCTGTCTCCCAGTACCCTCCACACAGGCCCCAGCCCTCTGCCCCAAACACACTGGGGACATCTCAGGGTGCTGTAGGCAAAGTCAGGAGCAGCCTGGGGACCTCATGCAGCCCTGGGGGGGGCAGGCCTGGCTGTCCCTGGGATAATGGGAAATGTGACCAACAGCCCCAACTGTCCATAAATCCCCAGCAGCCCTGTGAACAGTGCTGGAGTTCTCTGCGACCCCCCAGTGACCCAAAAATGGTCTATGAGACCTTGAGACCAGCTCCCACTCCCTCAGAAGCAATAGGTAGTCTCCCTCCCTTGGGTACTGTCCTCAGGCACTTCTTACTGAACATAAAGGGACTGCAGCACCCACAACCACAACTGTAAAGAATAAAGCAATTATTTATTAATTAATACACCTAACACCTGGGAGTGAGTCTGCCATGGGGCTCAGTGCCAGTATGCTCACCCTTCTCCTGTGACCCCTTCAGAGTCATTACTGGAGCAGTGTTCTGGTGGGGAAGGGTCAGCTCCTACTGCAGCAAGTCAGTGAGCAGCTGTAAGCCTTGCTTTTTCCTTCGGGGACAGAATTCAGCTCTGGTATTTGAGAGGAAGACCCCTGACCTCACCCCATTTGTTCCTCTGTCCTACCCCTTGACTAGGACTCTGCAAGAAACTTGCACAGCTCTCAGGCTGCCCGCCACCTCAGCAGTCTGACTCAGTGCATCATGCCTGCACCATATCAAACCGAGACCTCAGATCAGAGTGCAGAGCTGAATGCTGGGTGGCTGGAGGGTTACTGTAGTGATCCTAACCAGAAGAGTATTGTACGATCGAGGAGCTAGTGATCCACATTAACAGTTAACCTGAGAAGGTACCGGCCTGAGCTGTGCTATGCTGCACATACAACTTTACCTTCCAGCCTGCGTTGTGCTGTGCGTATCCCTTGTTAACAAAATAAACTTAGTTGGCTAACTGTAACAAAGGAGCCTTCAGGCAGCTCCCACTTGGCACTGGTGACTGTAGCATCTGCACATCTTTATCGTAAAGAGAAGCAGCAGGTTCCCATGTGAACATCCTTTTGTTTGGTGAAAGACATGATGACTAGAATTATTTTCTTCTAAGGGAATTCTGCAAGAGCTCTGAAGACCAAGACGTTGGTAGAACCTCCTTACAGAGGGGATCTGCACGATACGCCATGCCTTGATTGAAGGTGACTCTGGTTCTGCGCAAATTCCCAGCATCTGAAGGACACAGAACTATCCATACTAACCTCTTTTTCCTTCTGGCATTAAGTTCAATAAATGGAATTTTAACCAATGCCTTGTGGAGCGTGAGTGCCAAAGGCTTATTATCTCAGGATGTAGACCTGTCTATTTAACAATAAGCTGTAAACCCTGAACTCTAGCTGAAAAACTGCAAATCTCACAACCCAGATAGTGGCTGGGGCTTTATAACTCCCAGCTGAGGTTAGATTTTAAAACCTATGCCCTGAGTAGTAAATGTGTAAATTGTAAATCCTGACTGATAAATACCGAGTCCCACAAAATTAACAAGTAAGCCACAACATCTGAGTGAGAAACCCTCAACAAGAAATTCTAAACAAAAAACTGCACAAGAAAACCTCCAAACCCTCAGTTTTACACAAGAAAAAACAAAGCACACACAAGAACAGTAAAGAGAAGCCAAGGAATTTCTACTCACAGCTTAAAAACACTTCCCCTTCATTTGTGAGTGCAACAGAACTGTAAGACAAGTCACAAAAACTTTATAGTTGCTCTTTACAAGCTTGGTTTTAGTCACCGCTCAAATGTGACCATATGCCAGAAGCGATAGATAGGATTATACTAAACCGCACTTCCACTGAACCTACCTGCCACACTGTGAGCACTCATTCATGTGCAGTACCAACAAACGTTTGTGTTATCCAGGCTATCCAGAAGATGGCGAACAGAGTGTCCAGAAGGAGGGTGAAACACTACAGACCGGGAAATATTTATGATGGAAACTAGACGTGTTTTTAGCCTATTAACCTCATTAGGAGCAAGTCCAAGTTACCTAACCGTTTAGGCACCTGGCTGTCTTCAGCCTTTGGCAGATGGTACTCCTCAGGGAAACTGCAGCGCAGACAGACACTGCAATGTTAGAAGTGTTTGTTTGTCTTACTTGGCATGAAAAAACACGTAACATAGAAAGGGGGAACAAGCAGCTCTCTCACCTATCTGCCTTCTCGTTCACACAGGCAAGAGAAGGAAAGCTAAGACCTCTCAGATTCCCAAGCAACCATCCACTACCGTGCCCAAGAGCACTGCCTACTAAGCGCGCTGCCACCAGAAACACCCCTCTCATTCACCCAAGAGCAAAGAAGCCAGCCTGCACTCCAGCCCCACGTCTTCCACACCCCACCTACGCTTCTTCACTTTGCGCTGCCCTACCTCTTCTCCATAGAAACATTAGGCACACAACACCCATGGCACCTGAACTTTTTGGTCTCCTCCAGACCATTCAGAAAGCAGCCTCTAAAACTCCAAGCACTAGAGAGACTAAGCTAATGGGAAAACAGACTGTAGCCAGGACAATGAGAGAAGCAAGGTTTTGCTTCACGGCCATAGGCTAACACACACAAGCAGCTCAAGCCAAACAGACTCTGCTAGAAAGCCCTGTGACTCAACAGTGTGCCCGAAGGCCGAGTCAAGTGCAAGCTGCTGCTGCAGAGCCGTGGCAGAGGAGCAGAATGAGGCTGATGCAAGGAAGATACCTGTTTACATAAAGGCAGATCCAACAGGAAATCGGGCTCTGTGCCGGTATCCCATTCATGAGTCAAGCTGCACCACGCGACAGCCCCGTCTGGGCACAGGCGAGCATTGGCAATAACAGCCCATGCGGAGGACAGACAGTAACAGCAAGTCCAGACTACCCTACTACAGGCAGCTGCCCGAACACCCAAGTAGCTGGAGACTCTGATCTCTGTCTTCCTGACACCTTCCCCACAAACCACTTCACCATCAACCCATAGCATCTTCGCTCACTGGTGCTCCCCCAATGCACACGCACATCCCCATGCCCCAGCAACAAAAATCTCTGGAGAGGCGTTGGACTTGGTCTCAATGAAGCAGATCAACAGCACCTTCCCTTCGTTGCTGATCAACTCCACGGAGCACCCACCAGCGCTTGGCACCTCAAAGGCCTGACAAAACACAAAGGATCTTCACCTTGACAGAAGAACAGGAATCCAGAAAGGGGATGGGGAGACAGAAAGAGGAATGGAAAGAGGGATGAGGGGGTCTTTGAGGAGTGTTTGGGGGTCAGAAGGAGCTTTGAGGAAGGGTTTGGGAGAGTTTGGGGGCTACTGGTAGATTTGGGGCAGCATCTGGGGGGTCTGGGGCTGGCTTTAGGGATATTTGGTGTCTGTAAGGCCATTGCAGATCCACTGCAAGTAGCAGGGGAAATGACAGTAGAGTGCAAGGCCCGTGCTAGTAATTATCAGTGTCCAGTGCTGCTGATGGCTGCAGTCTCTGTTGTGCAGTAACTTCGTCAGCCACTTCTGGGGGAGGTATAGTAAAGTCCATCACCCCCGCGGCTCCTGCAATGCCGACAGCCACACACAGCAGCCAAGGTACTGACACTCATGTGCACACAGCACCCCAACCAGGGCAGTTCCCCCTGCCCCAACTCTAACCCCCTCTTTCCTCACTCCACCCTGTAAGGGCATTTCAGATGCCCTCTCAAACTGTCCCTCCAAACCCCCCAAACACTCAACCCTGCCCCAACAGGGGGCACTCAACGCTGAGCCCCAAAAGCCCTGATAAGTGCAAAATTACCTGCTCCTCTTCTTCATGAGCACTGTGGCTGGAGTAAAGCACCAGGCACTCTGGATGACCTTGAGGCCTGGGGCAAGTTTCTTATGCCTGTGGTAGCTAAGGGCCCTGGATGTGACACTAGTGACACCAGAATTGCAGATCAGTTGAGGTGGGAAGGGACTTCTTGTAGGTTCATCTGGTCCAACCCCTCCCTGCTCAAAAAGGACCACCTATAGCCAGCCACCCAGGACCGTGTTCAGATGACTTCTGAATATCACCAAGATGGGAGACTCCACAACCTCTCTGGGCAACCTGTGCCAGTGCTCCGTCACCTGCACAGTTAAGTGTTTCCTGATGTTCAGAGGGAACCTCCTGTGCTTCAGGTTGTGCCCGTTGCCTCTTGTCCCATCACTGAGCACCACCGAAAAGAGCCTGGCTCCATCTTCTTCACGCCCTCGCTTCAGGAATTTATATACATCCATAAGATATCCCCTCCTCCCATCCCCCTGAGCCACCTTCTCACCAGGCTGAACAGTCCCAGCTCTCTCAGGCTTTTCTCATGTGAGAGATGCTCCAGTCCCTTCGTCACCTCAGTGGCCCTTCACTGGACTCTCTCCAGTATGTCCGTGCCTCTCTTGCACTGGGGAGCCCAAAATACTTCTTGTGCTACAGACAACAGCCCAGATACTCTTCCCACCCAAAAATTCCGAATTCCCTGACACAGGGAAGAAGCCCCAGATAACCCGAGTAAGCAAATGGCCCCCAAAGAACTGAGGAATGCACCAGAGATGACAACACAACCTCAGAGTCCCTGGAAAAGTCACCAAGACAAAAAAATATGGCTCCACAGGCGCAACAATAGCTCTGTGAAGACTTAGGAAAATCTCCAGAAGCAACGGGTGTGGCCCTAGAGAACACCCCCACGGAGACACTGTGTCACAGGGCCCACCTCCCACCATCGAGAGCGCTAGGAACATCCATCTCCTACAGCAGATCGCAGTAGTGGCACTGAGGAGCTATATCAAGACATTCTTCAATTAGCCCTAACAGGATTAACTGGTATTGATCAAACATGTACCGTCCATCCTCAGATGTGCAGTGATCTTCATTAACAACAACTTACAGTTCTGAAGAGAGGGGACAATGGTATGAATCATGCTGCAGGAGCAAGCGTATGCCTTCTCTGTGTTGCAGAGTTAGAACCCTCGATTGGAGTGGCATTAACAAGCTATTTCCACAGTGATTCCGCTCAAAGTTTCTTCATCTCTTGCTTTTTGCGCTCCATGCCAACATCGCATTCAAGTATCAGATTGCAAACTTTGCCATTCCAGGGAAAGCACTAAGAAATCTATCAATAAATGAAGTTCCTGCTTAAGCCTTTTACAACAGAACTGTTGCAGTTGCCCTAGCTCTTGGAGAACTTTTACATTAAAGCTTAAAATATCAAGAGAAGTCTAAAAAAATGCACAACAACTTTAAAGCAAAAAAAGAAAGTCAAGCAATTCTGGAAGAAAGTGAAGAAATTTAGTTTCTACTTTGTTCCATTAATACAAATTAAGAACTGAGATTTTTAAATATTTAAAGCATGAAAACAGAAGCGAACTATTATCAATGAACAAAGACATCTTTAACAATTCATCTTTTAATAGAAAGTACTTAAATTATATTTTTAAAACAATGCTGAGAACAGCACAGCTCAGCTGTAAATTTGAAATCTGACAAGTATCTCACGGCATTTCTGATGGTTTTTTTTGTTTGTGCAGTGTAAGAAACTCAGAAAAAAAAACCCTCCTCCGTTATGGAAAAACAGCAGACAGGAAGATAGTTAAACTCATCAGCCAAAGATTTTTGAATTACCTATATGCTGCACAGTACACAAATACTCAACCACCTACACCCCACCCCACCCCCCCAATCCCTCAAAAATAATGTCTCAGTGCTTTGGATTAAATGATGACCAACTGAATTGATTTTGTCGTCTTGGCAACACTAAGTCCAATGACAGATCTCTTTGTTCTTTTTCTGAATCCAGCAGCTGATAGCCAAGCATGTTTATAGCACCTTTGCAAACTTCCTGTATTTTCTTAATTTTCTGGAAGGAGAGAACATTTCTCCAGGCCTGTGAAACGCTAACTGCATCTCGAGATGTGATTTTGAAGGCTTCTTTTTTTTTTCCTGGTCCCTGTCCATGTGTGATATTATAGATCCAGCTTTTGAGTGTGGGGGTCAAACTAAGATCTGCAAATTTATACATTTCTGAGATTTCTGATAATGGATCTCTTACCAGATCTTCAAAACGGATCATTAAATAGCGATCTTTAAGGAAATTAGGTGGTTTTAGAGTAGCCGTTTCATAAATCTGAACGTGACTTCTACAAATCTCTTGCATTACTTTGTATTTGCTGTCTTCCACTTTAGTGCCATTGGTACTCAAAACAATTCCATTGTCACGGGCTAATGCTTTGACTGATTGTTCCCGTGACTTGACGACTGCCCTGGGGTCACGGACCAAGTGAATAATTTTGAGATTCAGGGATGGATCAGTGAGAAGGGGGTAGAGGACCTTCAAGTCAAAGAATCGAACCTCCTTGATGACAACATGGCTGTAAGTTTTACAGGCTTCCTCCACCTTGCTGAATGGGTACCGTCCACAAAGAGTCTTGCATGCCATTTCATTGGTTATGTCAGTACGTTGAAAGGAGTCACAAGCAGGAGCTGAACACAGAGCCCGACTCACTGCCCACTGGAAAAGATCAGAAAGGTTTCTTTTCCAAGGCATGTAAGCATCAAACACAGACATGTCACACAGAAAGACCGACCTGACTAGGTCCCGCACTGCCATGTGCAAGACCTTGGCACTGTTCTGGTACATTGTAACCCACACGTGCCATGCAGGCTCCATCAGGTAGAAGACGCTGGGGTGCTGGCTGAAAAGTTGACCAACAAAAGAAGATCCTGAACGCCAGGAGGAGAGAATGAGGACGTGGACTTGAGATGGTTTCTCCTCAGACTGAGGCATGAAGCTACTGTACCGGGCATACATGAAGAGTAAGAATCCAGTCTGTACCACAACAAAAAGTATAACGATTGTACTAGGAATCCGAATCCTTGCCATTCTCACCGAGGAAAAGCAATAAGAAAAGCTGAAAAAGAGAAGGAAAATGCTGGTGAACCATTGCTCCTATGGCACAATAATGATAAAACTTACACAATACAAACTCTTGCATTAGTAAAACCTTTCTTCAAATACACATGTATGTATTTGGCACTATTTGCTTCCTTGATCAGTGGCACTGGGAGTTGATCACGTGCAAGTGACAGGTGTCAGAAATTGAAAGTAATGTGTGACAGTAAGATCACAGCAGAAATAAGTTTCAAGCAAATGTCTGATGCTGAAGGAAACCTTGGGTTGATGCAGCTCAACTGTTGGAGAAAAAAACCTAGAAAATACACAAAGCCCTCAACTTGAATTCTGGTAAATACTGCCAAGGGCAAAAAAAAAATCTTTCTGAATTGCTTCACTTTATTTCCATTTCAGTCTAACATTGCAAGGGCTTCTATCCTTTAAAAGGAGTAGACAGCAACATCAGTAACTCCGGCTATTGAAAAAAAAATCTTCTCTAGAATCATAGAATTGTCTAGGTTGAAAGGGACCTTTAAGATCATCAAGTCCAACCATCAACCTAACGCTGCCAAAACCACCACTAAACCATGTCTCTCAGCATCATGTCTACACGTCTTAAATACCTCCACGGATGGCAACTCCACCACTTCCCTGGGCAGCCTGTTCCAATGCTTGACAACGCTTTCGGTGAAGAAATTTTTCCTAATAACCAATCTAAACTTCCCCTGGCATAACCTGAGGCCATTTCCTCTTGTCCTATCCCTTGTTACTTGGGAGAAGAGACCGACCCTCACCTCACTACAACCTCCTTTTAGGTAGCTGTAGAGAATGATAAGATCTCCCCTGAGCCTACTTTTCCTCAGACTGAACAACCCCAATTCCCTCAGCCGCTCCTGATAGGACTTATTCTCTAGACCGTTTACCAGCTTCATTGCTCTTAATGGGTTGCAAAGTTCTGTCTACTCTTTACACCCACTCTAGTTTATACCCACTCAGCTATAAATGCCTTTTTACTTTTTTATTATGTGTAATACTTCACCATACAATCTGTTTCTGTAGCTTAGCAACAGCATTTATTTATCTCCAGAACTATGGTTATCACCAAGTTTTTAGTGGCAGTGCTGTGCTTTGAGGCAAGGCCCTTTTCTGCAGTGGTTCCACATTCTCATCAACTCTGCACAAATATCTGTGACACGACTGCAATAGCACCTTCTAGGATGAAACCCATGGCCCCCTAAGCCTCTCTTGCATAGTCCCAATGCTTATGAGACGATCTCCCAAGCTGTTTTAGTCTGCTAGCCTGGAAGAAAGCTACCCACTCGTTTTTCTTCACCTAGCTCATTAGCGTTGAAACAACTCAGCACAGCACAGACCAGCACTGGAGCTGGAAGAAGGTAGGGAACAAAAAGGCATAGAAACACCAGAGAGCGGTGGAGCCCCAAACCATGACAGCCAACAGAACACAGCTTAAGTCATGCACACAGGTCTTCAAATTAATCAGTATTGTACCTTTTGACCACCTACTGCGTAATCATGTCACAAAAATCTTTCACATGGATTTTTCAGGTTGAGTCATGCTAGGCCTCCCCTATGATCGGTCTCTCATGCCTACTGGGTAGCTTTTCACATTACAAAAGCATGTAGCTAACTGCCAAGCTTACAAAACACAAATGAACAGTGAAAGGGATAAACCCATACAACTTCTGTGAAACAAACTGGAAAAAAAACCCCACATCTTTCTCATCAAGCAGCTACAATTCTTTTGTCATTTCAAAACAGTGATTAAAAGACCCCAGAATCACAGAATGGTTGAGGCTGACAGGCACCTCGGGTCGCCATCTGGTCCAACCCCTCCCTGCTCAAGAAGGGCCACATGCAGCCAGTTGTCCAGGACCATGTCCAGATGGCTTTTGAATATCTCCAAGATGGGAGACTCCACAACCTCTCTAGGCAACCTCCGCTAGTGCTCCATCACCTGCACAGGAAAAAAGTGTTTCCTGATGTTCAGAGGGAACCTCCTATGCTTCAGTTTGTGCCCACTGCCTCTTGTCCTGCCACTGGGCACCGCTGAAAACAGCCTGGGTCCATCTTCTTTACACTCTCCTTGCAGATATTTATAAACGTTGATAAGATCTCCCAGTATCAGCCACTCCTCCCAGTTTCCCATCATCAGCAAACTTGCTGAGGGTACACTCTTCCCCATCATCAGCAAACTTGCTGAGGGTACACTTTTCCCCATCATCCAGATCGTCAGTGAAGATGTTGAACAGGACTGGATCCTGTACTGACCCCACTAGTTACTGGCCTTCAACAAGACTCCATTCCACTGACCACCACCCTGTGGGCCTGGCCTTCAGCCAGTTTTCAATCCACCTCACTGTCCACTCATCCAGCCCATAATTCACCAGCTTCTCTATACAGCAACCTTTATTATTTTCACTTCAAGATGCCTTTTTTTTTTCCTAAATAGCAAAATGAGATACAAAAATACTTAGGTATATTTCCATATTCCTACCTGAGAGGATAGTAACAAAATAACAAATCTAACAGAGTGCTCATAAATAACCTTATTTTTCAGGGCCAGGTTCATAAGCAAATTCAAGGCCACAAAAAGAGCACACCTTTTTACAAGACCCAGATGTCAATCTAGTCATTCAAATTGCTACTAATATATCCAGGCAGACAAGCATGGGAAAAGTAGCCCAGACTCCTCCCTTTCTGCTCTGGCAGTGGTGTCTGGACAACATATAAATATGCCACCAATATTTTGACAGTGGGATGGAGGGGCGCAGTGTCTGTGGACTGAATACACTGCCAGTTGGCTTTTGTATTTTGCTATGCAATCTGTATGAAAGCTGTACTTTAAAGGGAACTCAAGAATGACAGGTGTAGTCTGGTCTATAAACTGATACCTTGGCACTGCACTAAACCACGAAATGTTAACTATGGAATTATTGTACCCTTGGTGTAGCTCCAAGACCTCCTGATTGGAATCCCAAGGAGTCCTGACTCTATATGGGACTAATGACTTTTCTTAGAGCATCGTATTTTGCATGTTGATTTGCCCACAATAATTCTTCAAGACCATATAGCAGAATGCAGTAAGGTGTGAAGATCGAGCACAAGGACAGTCAATAACTTCTGTAAAAGGAATACTGAAGTGACTATCACCCCTCAGCCTGGAAGAGAAGCTCCCTGGACAGGGAAATCACAACTGGCCTGGAGAGAGCAACTACAAAAACACTCATGACTGCTCAAAACAGAAAAATTGGGAGAATTCAATTAAATATTCACTCACAACAAAACCTTTTTGTACACTGCATCATAAAAATGTGAAACTCTGCCTCAAAATGCTGTGACAGCAAGAGTTTACAAGAGTTCAACAAATGACTACCTCGATTGAAAGTAATTAATAGAAGAGGACCCTCTCAAGGACTGTTAAATGCAGAGATGAGGCTACAGACGGTGGCTTAGCAACTCCCTAGAGTGTACATGGCCCGAGGTATCTGCCTGCATCTGGGAAGTATACTCGGAGAAATCACATTTCCTGTATTATTTAACTTTTTCCCTAGCAATCCCCTACTTGCTACTGTCAGGCACAAGAGCAGATAGATAAACCTTTGGTTTAATTCAGCATGGCCATTCTTCATAGATAAAATTTGCCTCATTCAAATACTGAACTTTTGCATATTACGTCACCAGAAGCATCTACGAGTTTCTGCTGTGAGGATTATCAGCAATCCAGCTGCCTGCACTGACACTTCACCAGAGGTGATGAAAGAATCTAAGCAAAAGTGGAAGAGCAGTTACATTTGCTAGTTCAAGGAGTTTTCCTGAAACAGATTCCATGCCTGAAAGCCAGCCAGCCATAACTACCTCAAATCTTTTTGTCTGCAAAACATTAGCCATTTTTTGCACTACAAGTGCATTCTGCACCTTCTCACAGTCTAACCCACTCCATAGCTTTTAGAGACCCAATGATGATTTTTATAGAATATGTTTCTACTCTAGCTATACAGAACTGCTGCTCTACTCTAATCAAAATCACTCTGCAGAAATGCAAATACTAACTGTTCTTTACATCTTATTGGCCAGGGGTGGGGGAGCGAGAAACAAAAACATGTAGATTTCAAAACAAAAGCCATTTTTTTAAATTCACATCTGCCTTCACTGCCTCTTGGACCTCTCCTTGCTCTGATTCCCACCCAAGTACTGTTGCAGACAATACTGTGCCAACAAAAAACCTGCTAACATGAGTCTTAGTCCACAGTTTGTTTCTGAACTACTCTGCCCACCATAAGCACCACAAATAATATGTAAAATGACTGTAGCTAGTCTTTCTCTACTCTTCAGTATGACGTAAACTGCAAGAACAAGTGCAGTATCAAAGTAAAGCACTAAGTAGATACCCATTTTCAGTATTTAAGATTCATCTTCTACCTTTTGGGGAAAGTTGGGATGTTTCTAAGGAATATGCACACACACAGACACCACAGAGAAATTAACACTTACACAAACTGCAGCATCTGTAAGAGTATTCTCTCGGGCAGTTTCCAGTGCATTAGGCCAAATACACACCCAGTTCACTGGATTTTCTCTGTGAACAGTGCCTTTTATTTCTGCATTTCTCACATTGGGCACGTGTAACTCTATTTACATGTAAATACGCTTTTACCATTTGCAGTTGCATTCTGCAGCTAAGGTGCTTTCAGCCCGGGTTAAACTTCCACCCCCTTAATGTGCTACTTTATAAGCTATCAAGCCCTTTCATGATTTTTGACAAATGTTAGCCAAGTCAGAAAGCAGCTCTTGAATACACTGAGGAATCATCTTCTCATAAAGTTGCTGAATATATATATACACAGATATATATATTTATAAATCTACTGAATAGACTACATTATATCATTGCCTTAATTGTGAGGGACAGGACCTTGCAATACAGCTGCTTTTTCTGATCCTCCATATTCCACTGCAGGACTCACCAGAGGGAGCTGTTAGGCAAGCTCGCTCTTTCAGCACAGAAAGGCAATATGCCAAAACTTCATGAACTGCTAGGTGAAACATTAGTCTCTGACTTACGTTGCATTGCCTCACCTCTCTTTTTGCCAGTGCCCTCCTCCTCTGCCTACAGCTCAGCAAGCTCCCCTCAAGAGAGATAAAAAGGGGCTTGTTTCCACCTCCTTTCTTCCTCTTTTGCTTCACCACAGTGCTTCCTTCTGGCTGCACCTGCCTGACTACCACAGGCCTGCTGACTAAAAACATGGGGGGGAAAACGTGAAGCACCAGAGGGGCGAGATGTCCTAGTCTTACTGCCACTTCAGCTGCCATCTCAGTGACAAAACTCTCTAGCAGGCACCTCCTCATCGACTCGTGAAATCAGACTGACCAGAAGTGGTCAGGGAGCTACAAGCGGCAGAAAAACAGACTGTGAGGGACACCACGTTGCAGCACAGAGCACTCCAACACCTTTCACATCTCTCAGATGAGACATCCGAAGTATCACAATACTTGGTGGTATCACAATACATGCTTTTGTACATAATGAATACTGCTAAGCATAAATTATTTTAATAACAGTTACAATATTATTCCTTTCCTGTGATAGCAGTATTACTTCTTTTGCGATACTATTTCTTCAGGGAGAGCTCTGGCAATCAGCACAATATTCAAAAGTCTAATTCTAACAAATTCTTGAGGCAGAATCATCTCCTCACAAGCCAATGCAAATGTTCAAAATGTTATCTGAAAAGCATCTGCACATATGGTTTAGCTGACACTCCTGAGTCAAGCACTGTCAAACTGGCTTGTTTGCCAATGGCTACTAATAGAAACAAGATCCTGGACTAGATGAACACTGGGTCTGCCTCAGAATAATTATTCTTACATATCGTGCAGATGAAATTAATAATACAAGCTGGCCAATCAGAGCAATGATTTTCTTCATAACTTAAACTGTCTGTGATAGAATGCTGACCTGCAGGGCCACTAGCATCTGCCACTGCTTGCCAAGAGACTAGATACATTACAGAAAGCTATCCAATTTTACCAGGCAGGGTAAAAATACGGTCAGCAGTAGTATTGCTACCAGAAAGCTTGCTTTCTAAACAAAGAACTTTTCAGACCCAGAATGGTAGAAAAGAACAGACAAGGAGTGAAATATATTTTGCAGTGGATGATCATTTAGCTCTTGCTTTCAGGGACTTTTATTTGTTTGTCATATAAGACAAGTAATGTTGGAATCGAGTAATCAGATCTTTGCGGGTCAGCACTGAAAGAAGCACAATTCCGCAGCGAACTTCCCTTCAGTACAGAATTCAACCTAAAGAGAGCTAGTAAATTAACAAAAATTAACTTTAGCTAAAAAAAACCCAAAAAAACAACACCACAAAAACCCCACCACAAAACCCTCCCATTATGCTGCTTATTTTGCAGGGGGGAGGATACTAAAAAGACAGCAAGAGTGCCTCACATTAGAGCTGCAAAGAAACACGGGCTCTCTCTGAGCTTGGGACAAAAGGCTGGGATGAAAAGACTCCCTCAGAACAGGTCTGGGTCTGTTGCAGGAAGACTGAAAAATCTGGCTGGAATAAAGCAAAACAACTGAGAGAAGAATTACAAGTACCTGCTCCCTTAAAACGACTTCTAAGGAACTGAATCTTAGCTGTCTTTGTCAAAGTCTTCCCCAGCCATTTTGTGTCTGAGAAAATTTCCAGTACACTTTCATTTAAAACATTTTATGGAGCACTTTTAAAGCCAAAGTCTTTATAGGTTACACAGAAATTACTTCAACTACCAAAAAATGCAAAAATACACATTCAATTCATTTCCCAGATTGATCTCTTCCACTGAAAAATGAATACCTAATGCTATACCATGTGCTCAACCTTTTGCTAGCCAAAAATTACTTTGTCCTGTATGCTTGTCATACAGTAAATGCTGACTTTCAGAGCAATCATATGAGCTGAATATAAGTATCACTTCTGTACTTACAATTCACCCAAAACACCTCAGTACTGACTGTGAAAACAACAATAACAGTAAATATCATGCATTTTATAGGATTAATAGGAAAGTGTTTGCGCAAGGCGAGATAAACAGAATAAAGTTCACCCGAAGGTCTACTATACCCTATGGAGAAGTTGACTCACTACATACTTCATCTATAAGACATCACACCAGCACAACCACGACCAGAACGGATTCTATAAACTAACATTCAAAACAGTTTGCTGCTCAAAAAAAGGAAACACAAGAACATGACAAAGCTGGTCCAAGAAAAATGCACGATATTACTAGCAATTCTTGGTTTAAATCACCCAGCTGACAAAACATCACTTTCCAGTGTTCTTCCACAGCTAGGAACAACACATCTTCACACGGCAAAAGCTTACCATATCGCCAACAATATGCAGATTGGTCTTTGAACTGGGGAAGAAGAAGTTAGTTTGGAGGGTGCCTTCTATAATGACTGGTACTTCAAAAAGAGTTAAACGTCTTTCCAATAGCTGATAGTTGCGAAATAGTTGAAAGAATTAATGAGCCTGCTCATTTTTTTTAATACAACAGTAAAACTGCAACAGAAATAATAAAAAAGTACAGTAAGTGTAATCAGACATTTTGAATTCTGACATTAGGATTTCAGCTGATAAAGTGCTAATTTAGCTTTTAAAAATGTACTTCCTTTTACAATCTACTGGAAAATGAGATTGGAAGAGTTGCTTACAGGTCATCATCAGCCTTAAATGCCTTTTAATACAATGAAACATACCATAGATTTCATTATATGACCATAAAAATTATTTAAAAAAAAAAAAGGTAATAGGCTTTTTTTTTTTTTTGTCATTGTTTGGAGTCAGCTAAAGTTGTCCAGCCTGAACAAATGGCAGTGTCGACAGCCCTACAACCCCTCTTTCTCCGTGCAGGACAGCCGGAGATCGCAAAGTGTTTTCAGCTACTACAATCACCGGCGTTCACGAAATGAGGTCTGCTCAGACGCAGTTTCTGTTGGGAATTTTGACTATTTTCAAGGGTGGCAAAGGGACGCTCGCAGTGACTGGATGCCATTCGCTTCTCTGGGACTTCGCCCGCCCGGGTCCAACGCTGTCCCCCAACTCGGGCCCAGGGGGACGGGGTGCCAGCGCCCGCAGAGCCCCACCGGAGCAACTGCTGCCCGTAAGAAATAAGGACAGACTCTTGAGTCCAGTATGTCACTTTCACCTGGAAACAGAGGCTGGACACAGCAGAAAAACGGGAAGGATCCCCCGGGATGACATGTTTTTCCACAACACCTGATTTCACCATCTAAAAAACAAAAACACCTTAACCCGTTTAACCCGCATCAGCCATGTTCTCTAGCGGAGGGGGGGCGTGGGGGCGGATGGAAAAAAAAATGCCGTTTTTCAACAGTTTTACCTCAGTCAACAACTCGGTCACCTCAAGCACCGCCCGGCGCGGGGCCGCGTCTCCCGCCTCAGCGCGTTCCCGCTACTCCACCGGCACCGGCGCGTGCGAACGCCTCAAAACACCCCCTGAGGCGCGGGGCGAGCGATAACGGACACCGTTCTTACATACCGCAAAAACGGTCCGTCACTCCCCGCATCGGGGACACCCCCCCCTCCACACACACACACCCCCGAGCCTGCCCGTACCTTCCCGTCGCCTCCGCCGATCCGAGCTGCCTGCAGCGACAATGAGCCGCTTTCAGACGTGGCCGAGGCGCCGGGGCAGCGGGAGGAGCCCGGGAAGGAGCCGATCCGCCCCGCACCGGAGCATCCCCCGGGCAAAGGCGCAGCCGCCGCCTCCCCCTGTCGCCCCCCCCTTCCCGGGCCGGCCCCAGGGCCCGCCCCCGGCCCCGCCGCAGCCCCGCGGGGCCCAGCGCGGCCCGCCCGCATCCTGCCGGCCCGGTGCGAGCAGAAGGGGAAGGGCCGACCCCCCCCGGGCAGGCCGCCGGAGGAACAAGCACAGAGGTGGTTTCTTTCGTCCTAGCATCACCCCATAAAAACCTCCTGAAGCGCGGCTCTCGCACGTCCGCATTCCCGCTTTTATTTACGCACAGCTACTTTTTCCTCTTACAGAAATCTGGTTAATCCTACCCACACCTCTGCGTCCTTCCTCAACAAACAGCACTGGATTGCTCTCTGGTGTTAAGTGTCCACAGAAGATCGGTGTAGTAGCACTGTGGGAAATTGCAATGGTATTTGTTTGTCTTTTTATTTTGTTTGCTAACAAGCTTAAGGAAGAGTCCTCACAGAGAGCCTTCAGAGAAAGACAACTCCTTCCTAAATCCTGTAATGCTAGTGGGGTGGATTCTCAGGTATATTTTTTCCATGTACTTCAATTTATTGCTACAGCCGGAAGATCTTACTTACGTTTTTTTCTATTGCTTGGTAACTCGCAGAAGTAGAATGCCTCTCCAAGCTTGAAAAAGGAGTCAGAACTATGAACCAAGAACTATGGGCAGTATAAAAGTGATCCAGGGAGTTACCGCAGCAGAGGTATCATACACACGTTTTTCTCCCTCCTGTAGTCACATCTGCCTTCACTGCTCCTTTTACACTGCATTCACTTCTGTAGTCCCAGTCATGAAACACACCTCTTTCAAAAGCAATGGAGGGACTGCTTCAGGTCATACTGAACAGTTACATGCCACCTGCAACCAATTATGTCTTTTTTATTTCCTCCTTTTAACTTAAATAGTTCTCCTCTTAAATTACTGTAGAGGATCTTTTCCATCTTTCTCACTCTAAAGGAAAATAAAACACAAGGCTATTTTTCTCTCTTCACCATTTCTTATCTCATATGCATTCACTGAACTGTTGCTCTGAGCAGCACGATTTGTCATAACTTAATGAGGAAGGATACAATAAAAAAGTGAAATAGGGATAATGGAGTCTCCCAGTATTATTGTTGTTTTCTGGCATTATCCTCTTTCCTGTTCCAGTTGCTACCTTAAACAGGCTTCTGTTCAGCTTGAAGGACTGTTATGCATCACATTTTTGTGGGAGTACAGCAGTTCAAACCCTTAAAATGGGGGTTCTGTAGTCTCTCCAGATATTTCTGTCCCTTGCTTATACCCACCCTAATGCTCATGCATCCATACCAAGTTCATTCAGGAAACTGACTTGTCTGAAAAAGTGAGTATATTTCATAAAGATGATCTTCACCATAATGAACTCCCTGAATTAACTCATGCAGTCACACAAGCACCGTCACCACTGCAAGGGCAAAGAGCTGGGACTACAGCAGACCAGGTGTACATCAGCTTGAGATACTGGGGAAACAACCTCACAGGCCCCTTCGTTCATCCTCTGTAGTGCCTAGAAACACTAAAAAGCAGTAGACAGTTGCTTTGACTCTGTGCACTCTGATATGAAGTCAATTATCAATAGTCCTAGGCTGCCAGGTACAGACTTCAAAGATCAAAAAGCAAACTGGAGATTTCAAACTAAAATATATATATGTATATACAGTGAATGCTCCTTGCAATAATTTACAATTCACATGTAATTTCACAAGCACAAAAGTATATTGAATAACCAAGACATGGCTCCCCATGTTAATGTTTCACTTCCATTGAAGAATAGGCTGGCGTCCGTCCAGCGTGTAAAAGTTGGGAGAAACGCAGGCTGCAAGACTACAAAGTTTAAAATAAGCTTAAACACTAGTTAAAAAGAAGCTGGCCATTTTGAGAAGGAGAAAAGAAAAAGGAACAGGCAGGTCTTCAAACTGCCAGGATGTTGAATTCTAGAGGACAATGACCAAAACATGGGGTACTGCTGTCCAAGTTGCTCTTTCACGATTCATAGCTGCACCATGTGTTAAGAGTTCAAAAGAACCAAAGACACTCAGAATTTTCTCAACTATCATCTAGAATTGTTTTAGACTCTCTCTTGCCATAACACTGCTTTGCTAGAATTAAATCTTAACTACAAAACTGAAAACATAATGAAAATCTGCTTGTTTTCCCTTTTAAGCTTGTCTGGCATAAAAAATAAACCCAGAAAGAAAATAAAATTAAATAATCTTCCCTACCACCACCACCCCATCAAGAATGAGGGACACAGTCTTTCAGTGCTCACCGGGTGATTATAATGGATTTGATTTTTATCTGTTCTAAATTATCATGTAAGTTCTGAAAGTAATTATTCAATTGCTTCGGAACTCTGAAGCTTCTCTGGTAGTTTTTTTGTTAGTTTTCTTTAAATAAATACCAGGCTTCTCTGTCTCACTATTCCAAATTCACAATTAATGGTCTAGTGCTACAGGAATAATGCCAATAGTAAATGATTGTGCAAACCTTGCAGACACTATCACCCACAACCCAGTTTCTCACATCAACCTGGAATTTATCTATCATCCAATTAAATAGAATGAATCATAGAATGAATCATAGAATGGTTTAGGTTGGAAAGGACCTTGAAGATCATCTAGTCCATCCCCCCTGCCATAGGCAGGGACACCTCCCACTAGAGCAGGTTGCCCAAGGCCATGTCCAGCCTGGCCTTGAACACCTCCAGGGTTGGGGCCTCAACAACCTCTCTGGGCAACCTGCTTCAGTGCCTTATCACCCTCAAAGTGAAAAATTTCTTCCTAATGTTCAATCTAAACCTGCCCTCTTCCAGTTTAAAGCCATTCCCCCTTGTCCTATCACTACATGCCCTAGTAAAAAGTCCTTCCCCAGCTCTCCTGTAGGCCCCCTTTAGGTACTGGAAGGCCGCAATAAGATCTCCCCGGAGCCTTCTCTTCTCCAGGCTGAACAGCCCCAACTCTTTCAGCCTCTCCTCATAGGAGAGGTGCTCCAGCCCTCGGATCATCCTCGTGGCTCTCCTCTGGACATGCTCCAGCAGGTCCATGTCCTTCTTATGTTGGGGACTCCAGAGCTGGATGCAGTACTCCAGGTGGGGTCTCACGAGAGTGGAGTAGAGGGGCAGAATCACCTCCCTCGCCCTGCTGGCCACACTTCTTTTGATGCAGCCCAGGATGCGGTTGGCCTTCTGGGCTGCGATCGTACATTGCTGGCTCATGTTGAGCTTCTCATCAATCAGCACACCCAGGTCCTTCTGCTCAGGGCTAACTAAATAATAGTTACTAAATAATAAATAACTAAATCAGTGAGCACATATAGCCACAGTTACAGAAGTGTGGCTCTGACACTAACTCATCCATACATTTTTTCACATTCCTTATATTTTTTGCTTTCATAGTGCACATAAATTCATGTACAAATAGCTCTTGACAGAACTCCAACTCAGCAGTGAATTAATTTACAAGACAGTAAAAATGGCTTATGTTGTTACTGTTAGCATATTATCTTCAGTATTCAAGGTTTAGCAAAATTAAGATCACACAAAAGTAGTCTCATTGCTTTCTACTGGTTTTTGAAGCGTGTTCCGGTTGCAAAAAATAACTAGGTTCTTCTTTAACTGTCAAAAATATTAAAATTTTCAGTCCCAAAGCAGTGTTCCCAGAGAAATCGACACATGAACATGTATTTTAAAAAGGAAGCACGAAGAGAATATACTTGGAACATACTTACAAAGTTCTGATCTTCCGAAGTAAAAAAGTGTATAGAGAATAAAAACAGGTCTCTATTTTTGAACTGCATGTCTTTATATTGTTCTCAGGCATCTCCTCAGGACTGGTGCTGTTTGTAGGACAATACTGGAGACACCGGCAGAACTGGTGATATTGGAGTTGTAGTCAACACCTGATTCTGGAACACAAACATTTTAATCCTACCAAACACCCAAAGAAAGATGAGGAGAATGCTGACATACTGGATCCAGGCAAATTTAATCATTTCCCAAAATCCTGGCTGATATTTAAAGAAAGTCAAGGAATGTTAACAAAGAAGCTTTTGATACTACCACTGCAATAACTAAACAAAGGAACTCAGAGGTGGAAAGGCATAAAAGTTGTTAAGACGTCAGTTTGTGTGGCAAATGCAAAGCCTTCAAGCCATGGAAACCCCTAAAAGCCTTTTACCATAGCATGTAATAAAAGCTGCAGAGAATGTCTGTCCTAGAAGACATTTAAACCAATTCCATGGAAAGCGCCTATTTAGTCCCTGACTCACGGGAAAGTAGTTATGAGTACTACTCAGGCAGGTAAACAAACGTCGTAAGAAATGTGCTCCACACAGATTCTTTTAAACATAGGCTTGTTTTTGTCTGAGAAAATGAGTGAAGAATGTAATGAATGAAGAATTATTTTGTGGAAGAAAAATTTCAGGGCTGTCTGCGCATGTAACAGATTTGCCACATCCACTGAGGGGGTTATTATTTGGTGAGCTTAGCATGCATACAGATTTCTAATGATTTGCTTTAGGCCACAGAATACACTGTCATGTTTTGCTAGCGGCATCCACGACAGATTGGGACAGCAGGTGCTGCAGGAGCAAAGCAAGACACTAAGGATATTCACTGTGAATGGTTAAGAAGCTGCCTTAAAGGCCAGTTAAGTAAGGCTGAAAAGCAACAGAGGTTCCCAGTAGAGAAAGGCAAAAAGTGGTTATGCAAGCAGAACCATCTGGAGGAACAGGCAAACAGAACTACAGCATTTGCTTAGCTAACAAAGGAAAAGTTTAGCAGCAAGTCTACAAGAAAACAGTTTTCATTTGGCCTATATGTGAAGGCCAAATAACACCACCCAGTTACGTCACGGTTTATGCAGTCTTCAAAGGATATAAGATGACTTCCACTGGGTAACGAATAGTGGCGTTAATGATAAATGGTGTATCTGTTGCTCTTCCAGTCATCCAAACAGGGTTGGGATCTGAAAAGACTGTTGTCACTAAAATGGGGAAAGGAAACATCCAGGTTAAGGGGCTTTTCAGTCTTAACACAGAGCTCAAATCCTCACAGAACAGCTGCCGATATGCTAACTACTGCTGTCCTGTAATTCACAGCTATACATCAGGCTTACCGTTTCTTTCCCAATATGCTGCAATGATGTTTGTTAGATCATAGTCACTCGCAAAAGGACTTGTGCCATTGACCACAGACACCTATTACAACAAGGAGATACTTGCATTATTTGTCCGCTCTTCAAGAAAGTAATTCTACCGAGTTTCTTACGCAAAGTAACCATGCCCTTGAAGGAATGCACATAAATATCAGACTGAACATCTTGGCAGAATAACCTCTTCCACCTTTCAGCCTAACAAGAAAACACCATTTTCAAAGTTCTAGGGTCTACTCTGTGCAGGAGTACAAATAATCAGGGTGTCACCTATGGTACTGTGAGGATAAGGTCGGGGGGAAGGAATGGATGAGGAAGGAAAAAAGTTTCCTCACGTTGTATCTGGTATCCAGTCCACAATAGTTAAGTAATTGCCTCTGGTTCAGTTTCAGATCTCCATTCGTGTAGAGCTGAGACCCCGGCACAGGAGAAAAAAACTGAAGAAAAGCCATGCTCTGCATCACAAGTGTTGACATTCTCTGAAATGGTGAAGAGGAGAAAAGAGAATTTAGGGGAGGGGGGAAACACAACGCACTTTTCTACCTCTTTGTATCTACAGATTTTCTGCATGGATTTGATTTTTTTCTGACCCCCAAGTTTCAGATCATAATATTAGTCTAAACAAGGGAACACCAAATAAGAAACATGAATTACTTTTTTTTTAGTGAACTACCTTAGTTGTCAGTTAGCTAACTTTATAAACCAAAGTTCCACAAGAAATTCAGTGAAGTCCAACAGTCTGTGGCTAATGACAGAAAGATTTGACTTGCTGCAACGTGTGAAAAGCAGCAAGATGACT
Organism: Anarhynchus alexandrinus; assembly: GCA_008711295.1. NCBI lineage: Eukaryota > Metazoa > Chordata > Aves > Charadriiformes > Charadriidae > Anarhynchus > Anarhynchus alexandrinus. Next base: position 9,887,388 of record VUYV01000007.1, on the reverse strand, counting down.
AAACACATTCATTGGAGACACACTTTAAAATACTCCGCAGTCAAAGCTAGCTAAGGACTCCTGCTCTGCAATAAGGACCAAACAAGGAAGTTCCTTAGCCCTTATCAACCACTTAATCTGAAGGAAAATTTTCACATTTACTGTAAAACAAATGTGGTGTGAATATCCGAACTCTCTGTGATACTAATCACTGACCTAATACTTCAGCACAAATTTAGGATTGGTGGGCCTTTACTTTGGGCCTCATAGGTTTAAGAATGTTTTCTATACCACACAGCTAAGCTTGCTAAGCTTGTCCATCAGCAATCAGTCTCTCGGATAAACTAAGCCTCATCTCCCTAGTAAAACAAATTCTTGTCTGTGTGGCTGCATCCAACGCAGTTCTATACTATTGCTTTTTTCAGATGCATCCATGGGTTCTCTGTGCACTAGTGTTTTACTCACTGCTTTAGGTATTAATTGCGCTGCCAATTCAGATACAATGGCAGCAGAATTTTTTCCCATCTCCCTATAGTGCCTTCTTCCCCCTCCCAGTTACAAGATACAGAAGACCCTGGCAGAAGATTACCATTGCTTCAAGAGCTGCTAAGTAAGCAAAATGTATAGAGTTTTAGGCGGCTGCAACAGCCTGCCCCTCCACCTCAGAAAACTAACTGGTTATGTCAAGACACAGCAGGATGTAAGAATGCACATCCTTCTGCCTACTGCAAGACTCAGTTATGCCACCGATACCCACTGTTGCGCATCTCTGTCCTCTATGCTGTACTATAGCCCAAGTGAATACACAGCTTCAAAAAAATCCCTCAAAAAAAATCCCCAAAAAACTAACAAAACATATCAAAATACACAACAGAGCTAGATGAGGAATGACCCAGCAGAGGAGGAGAAAATTAAATATTTGTTAGTAAAATAAATCTTTCAGCTAGGCATTTAAAATGTGGAAAGGTTCTTTCATCCCTTGTGTAACCACTACTGGAATATTACACCTGGTCTATATGTCACAACAAATAAAACTAAAAATGCTCACATAAAGCTGGTAGGAAAAGAGTAGAATCAGCTGAACACCAACTACATGCTCTGTAGGTTGTAGTGGAAGTTCCAATTTAAAATGCAACTGATCCATTTTGCCATCTTGATTTTTGTCCTCTTCTCTAGCCTAAAAGAATCAATGAGATTTTTTTTTAAAGATGGGAACTTCTGTTAAAAAGAAAAACAAAAAAGGTAAAACCCCAGATCTCCACAACTGCAGCATGCATATACTAAGGAAGCAAATAAACTGCCTAGTTAGGAAAGCAATAAAAAGCTGCTTGACTTTATATATAGACACAGGACTAGAGACAAGCAAGAAGCCTGCCGTTTCATCTGTTATACAGTGTCTCATATGCCCCCCTGGGAGAGAAAGCTCATCAGACTCTTCAAGGCCTCTTCTGCCCTATGCCGTTCCAACCATCTCCCCTGCATGCTGCAAATCATGCCTTAGTGCTGGATCTTCTGTCACATCCTGTGTGAATGTGTGACTGACGGTCAGGCTTTTGCCTCTTGCCATTGCAGACTGCCTCTTAATGGCTTCTGTATGCCAATTCCTGGTTGTGAGCCAAGGCTTGCGACATGTCTGTGCCACAAATGCCCAGCACTTCAGCTATTTGCAAGCATAACAGGACACGTAAAAGAGGTAACACAGGAAAATAACTGCCACTGTTGAATCCCAGAAGGAACAATGCAGGGCAGAGGCTATGTGCTTTAGAAAGCACATACCTGCTTTCAAAACCAGGGGCTGCCTACCAGCCCCTGCAAAATTTAGATCATGATAAGCCATATGGCAGAAGGGAAGGCGGGGGAGGGGCACAACTAATTTGAGAAAAGTAAACTGATGTGTTCATGCAAGCCACCAGTGGCGCTTAGGGACATGGTTTAGTGGCGAATTTGGTATTGTTAACAGTTGGACTCGATGATCTTAAGGGTCTTTTCCAACCTAAACGATTCTGTAACACTGAGAAGGAGTAAAACTGGACCGGTTAAAAATCACTTGTCCCGTGCGAATTTTGCTGTGAGGTGCGAGGTTAGGCGGGAAGCTGCTGCTACCTGAAGGCAGCGGCGCATGACAGGCCGCCTGCTCGCAGGCACCGCCAACCCCCGTCCCTGCTCCCTCTCTCCAGCCCTTCTTCCCACCGCCGCCGCCGGGCCCGCCGCGGGCAGGCCTACCCACAGCAGCGGGACTCGCAGCCGGTCCTCCTGCAGCCTGTTGAACGCTGGGAACGTGCTCCACGCCAAGAAGCTGCCCGGCCCGGGCCCGATGGTGGCCACGAAGAGCACCTCGTACCGGAACCGCACAGTGGGCTGCTCCAGGTACGAGCTCTGCTTCAGCCAGAAACCTGCGGGCAGAGACAGCGCCAGGCCTCAGGACCGGACCGCACCGCGCCGGTACGGGCCGGACCGGGTGGGGTGGGGTGGGGTGGAGCGGCGCTCACCGTGGCTCCGGTAGGCCACCAGCAGCGGCGGCACGTAGGTGAGCACCGTGATGAGCAACAGGGCCAACGCGGCGGCGGAGCAGAGCCCGGCCCGGTAGCGGGTGTGCAGCGCGGGATGGGAGAACAGCTCCACGGCGGCCATCGCCCGCCCCAGCCCGCGCCCTCACCCCGGCAACGGCGGGGCGCCGGACTGACGGGACGCCGAGCCTATCAGCGCGCCGGGGCGCCGAGGGGAGAACGGGCGCGCCAGCCAATGAGCGCGCACCGCTGCACGCCGGGACGGAGGGCTGCGGTCAGGCGGGAGAGCGCCCGGGAAGGGCAGCGGGACGGAGCCGGGGACAGTCGCGGCGGCGGAGCCCGCGATGCGGCTTCGAGCGCCCCGGGAAGGCCTCGGGCCCGCGCCAGGTGACCGCGCGCCCGGATGCGCCAGCCCCGCCCCTCGCTGCCCCGGCCGGAAGCGCTGCGTTTCGGGCGGTTGCTAGGGAACGGGCGAGCCGGAAGTCCCGCCTGCCGAGCCCTGGCTGTTGTTGTTGTGACAGGGACCGTGACAGCGACAGGCCCGGCCGCCCGGCACGAGCCCCCGCCCGCCCGCACACGGGCCTCCCGCCGCTGGCTCCGCTTCCCGCCGGCCCGCACCATGAAGTGGATGTTCAAGGAGGACCACGCGCTGGGTAAGGGTGGGCCCGGGCCAGGCGCTGCCCGCCGGCGGCCCCGCCGCCCTCCGCCTCCTGTGCCGCCATCTGCCCCGCGGCCTCCCGGCTCTGCGCGCCCCGGTCGGCTCCCCGCGCCGCCCGTCTTGTCTCTGGGCGGACAGCCGCCTGCGGCCCTCGGCCAAGGGTGGCGCGATGCCCGGGGACGGCCTCCCTGGACAGCTGGAGACCCACCTTGGGGCGGGGGCAAGACGGTCGCGATCCCCGCAGGCTCCCGTCCCTGCGGGCGCTGCCCTCTCCGCCGAGGACACTGGCGGTACTATTACTATGCAGTGACTAATTACGAGTTTTGTTCGCAGAGCACAGATGTGTCGAGTCGGCAAAAATCCGAGCCAAATACCCTGACCGTGTCCCGGTGAGTAACCACGCCAGCTTCCTCTGAGTGCTTAGAGGCAAAGGTGGATAAACGGTTTCCATCCTGCCCTCTTCTTTGATCAGATCCTACTAAGTTAATTCATCTTCCTTTTTGTGCCCTTAGATGTTCTAAAGAGGTCCCAAACACGTCTAACTAATGCAACATTCCCTCCTCTGCCCCAGTGCATATTGACAAGTAAGCAAGAGGGCCTGACTTTCTAAACACTTTCCAGGCATGTTTATGGTTTCTCAGTGTCCTGGTTTCTTCTAATGGCAATTATATCCTGGCAAATATTTTCAGTGTCTTGAGGATTCGTTCTGTGCCTGATCCCAAGAAAGATCATAAATCTTCTAAATCTTGACAATCTCCCATCCTGGCTATATGAGGAAGGTGATTTTCCATCATGTATTCCATGCCTGGAACCAGTCTTACCATGGTGAATCTCCCTGTGCAAACCCTATTGCTTGAAGAGCAAGTGCAAGTGGTGACCCCTCCTTTCTGCATTAATACCTACCTGTCTGCTAAATAGTGAATGACCTCTCTTCTTCACTCCGCAATCCCTTTTATCATGTTTCAGTCAGTGGAATGACCACACTTCACATCCTTATGTAACAGCTAGCAACACGTCCACATTCTCAACTTACCTGCTTGTGAGTAACATTTCCCACGTCCCATCTGACCACATGCCAGTAAGTGCCACTACTGTCTGACCTCTTGGTAAATGACTTATCCATTAGACAGCGCAGCCCAGAGAAGAACCTCTAATCCTACTGACTTTCTCTGCTGCTGAGTTGCACGTAGTCACAGCATCCTCTCCAGCTGCAGTCTGGCAAGCGGATCCAATCTTTGCCATTCTCTGCTTGGCTAACTACTCCCTTGTATATAGACTGTAGCATGCCAGTGACCGTACTCCTCCAGAGATATCCATTTGTCCGTTCCAAGAATATCTTTCATAACCCTAGGGGAAAAAGAGAGTGAAACTCACAGTGTGAGTCAGAATTACACAATGCTGTATTGGGAGTGGACAGCAAGGGGTGGATGGACACAGGAATTAAATCTCAAATTGCAGTGTGATGCTTTGTCTGGGCTGATACATGTTTTCTGCTTGATGATTCAGATTGAGCCATGTACCTTTCACAAAATAGTTGGCATCAAATATATTTTTGACATTTAATAGTCAAAAGTGGTTTTCAGACTTAATGTATGTTTCCTGCTTTCCAGGTTATAGCCTGCATCCAGTGACATAGGTCAAAGTGACTTCAATTCTCAGCTGCTGTTATCTGTCAACCTGGATTTAGAGACGTTTCAGTGGTTTAAACCTATTAAGACAATATATGAACAGCCTGCCTCTGTCCTAGGCTAGACCTTTTAGGAATAAAATGGGAGGTGAAAGAAATTCATGCTTGCTAAGCTCTGCAATTTTAAATTTGCCCAGGGAGTCAAGTGGTCTAAGGGTTAAAGGTATCTATAAGTTTTACTAGAAGCAGTTCATGAACAGCGTTGACTTCCAGTTATGACAGTTTCTGCATTATGAAGCTAAAATGCCTAGTGTGTTATTGTAATCTTAAAAAAAAAAAAAAAAGTATCAGTTGTTAAGGCTTCAATATTCCCTTCAGGCTGTTCTTGGTCCTCTTTACAGTTCCTGCATACTAAATTGCAAGGGGCAGCTACTACGCCCTCCTTCCATTTCTGTAGGCAGAGCTGAAGAAACTATAAGGAAAACCTTCTCCAGATCATAAGACAGCATATTTTGTAAATTTACTTGAGCATTACCTGTATGCTGTAGCAATGGAGAACACACAGCTAAGGAATGGAGACACTGGAACCTCTTGTAAGCCTTATTTCCCCACATGCTGCATTTTTACTTCAAGAACTAGCCTGTGAGGAGCAATAAGTGTCAGGTCCTTTCCACAAGTAATACTTAATTCTCCTTCCTCCTGTACCTGTTGCTTTTTGTTTGGTTTTGTTTGTGGCCATCTTTCCTTCCTGTAGTCAATTTCTAATTTCCTAATGTACGAAGAAAGATACTCTAATGCCAGTTCAGCATAATACAGAGCAGAGAATAGCATCAGTGAGTTGTACCTTGACAACAATAACGCGGTGGAACAAACAATATACCTTAGAGTGCAGTTATATTCAGAATAATATGTTAAAAAAAATATCCGTTTTCCAGTGCTAAAATCAGTATGTTATTGCAGACCTGAGTCTACAGAAATCCTAAAATAGTGATTGACATAAGCAGTCTTTTTTTCAAAGTTGCAAACAAAAGCCTGTTGATGCTGCAAACATCATCTTACCTTGGCATCGCTGCTTGGGTTCCCAGTATAGGCAGAGAATAGCCAAGTTCCTATGGTGGCCTAGCAGCATGAGCATGGGTTGTGATTTTTTAATCATTATTAATATTAGTTATTTTATTTTTTTCTTTACGGCCTACATATCCCATCTGGTTCTCATTCATATATAGCTAAAACCTACACTTTCTTAGTATGGCTTCACTGTCATCCTGTAACTTCATCCAGTCAGCTGAAGCTGTAATCATATACTTTTCAACATCAGATGCATACACTGCTGGATTATCTGGCAGTATAAGTCTGGTACAGCAGAGGCACACAGACAAGATCACATCGCAGCGCCTTCCTGGTGATTCGGTGGAGTGCTTAACTGGCATCCTTGACAGGCCAACTGGTATTCCAGAGCATACTGCAGCCATGCTTCGTTTCTCTTCCTTGAGGCATTGTTGAGCCTGGCTGAAATGCTTGGTGGCTGGCTGTGGGAACTCAATAACCATTGCCAGATTAATTATAGAAATTCAGAGAGAATGGATGTCAAATCAAAAGCAGTACTGTAAAGCACTGTAAAAAAAAATGAACGTGGTCTATGGCTGACTAGAACCTTGCATTGTACCACAGTTGGCACTGCAACTCTGCCAGAGTTTTGATGGTATTCCGATGTAACGTGGCTTCTTCAACTCTGCACTGAGCTACCTGAAGTATGCATGTGCCTCTCTCTACTTAGCATAACAGCTTCTGACATACTGGTACGTGTTGTGTAATGGTACAGGATGCTGCACGGATGAATACATAAAACTTCAGGGAGACAAAAAAAAATAAATCAATGAATACTCTAATGCTGTAGATAGAAGCCTGAGAGCCATTTTGGCATCTCTAGCTTGTGCACAACAGGTGAAATGGCAGATTAGATACTAGACTAGGTTGGTGGTTCTCCCTCCCAGTTACCTAAATACTGATTTTTTTAGCTTCAGTGTTACTGAAATCTATTTCTCGTATTTCTTCCTTTTCTTTTCTTTTGCTATACACCGTATCAAGGCAGCTGGTTCTGCCATCTGTTAGGAGCAACTTGGGACATAGTTTAAAGAAGACAGTTTAAGTTGGAAGGGTGGAGGTGGTGTGTGTATTAAACCAGTATTTCTTCATATTGTGTGATTTTCTTTAGTCGTACAACAATTCAAAAGAGGATAAGACATGCTTGTTGCAAACTAGAATTCTGCATAACACAAGCAATGATGGTCACACTTGCATGTCCTGTGAGGAGCAGCTAAGGACTCTGGGTTTGTCTAGGTTGGAGAAAAGGACGCTGATGGGCGACCTCATTGCCCTCTACAGCTTCCTGAGGAGAGGACATGGACAGGGAGGTGCTGAGCTATTCTCCCTGGTACCCAGTGACAGGACTCATGGGAATGGTGCAAAGCTGCGTCAGGGGAGGGTCAGACTTGACATTAGGAGGCATTTCTTTACCGCAAGGGTGGTCAGGCACTGGAACAGGCTGCCTGGAGAGGTGGTTGATGCCCCAAGCCTGTCAGTGTTTAAGAGGCATTTGGACAATGCCCTTAATAACATGCTTTAATTTTTGGCCAGCCCTGAAGTGGTCAGGTAGTTGGACTAGGTGGTCGTTGTAGGTCCCTTGCAACTGAAATATTCTGTTCTACTCTTTTTTTGCATTGTGAGAGTGCCAAAACCAAAATAAGCAGCATGTGTACAAAGGGAATGCATTTCCTCAGATCACCTGCCATTGCTCAGGTACCAGTGCTGCAGTCAATTTTTCATGACTCCAGTACCGATGAATGGGGCGGGGAAGGAATATGGTTAAATGGATTCCTCCATTTATTACTGTCAACTGGGGTAAGTGAGAAGACAGAAGTTCTGGACTCCTTCCTTCAATCACCAGTTAGTTTAAGGGCAGTAGTGCAGACAAGCCACTCCTAAACCTTAAGTTTTCAAGCTGCCTGTGCTTTGAATGTCTCAGCAGATGCCAGTTCCTCTCTTGCCCCTGCTCCCCAAGCTTTTGTTGGAGAATACACCATTTTTGGATAGTACACATGGGGAACTTCATAATATTTTGAAAATTAGCCATATTTAAGCACAACAGGACATTATTGTCCTAGTATGAATAACACACGAATAACACTGTCCACAGTGCAGTAATTTCATATCATCAGTGTACAAAGAGTTAAAATATGCAATATACTTTCCTGTCACAGGTTTCTTTTAGGCATGTTGCATCTTTTTACCCCATGACTGTCAACCTCAGGCATAGGAATTTTTGAGCCATTGTGTATATAAATGTAGGTTTTGGTGCAGTTGTAAAATCAGGTTTTTTGGTGCTGAGCCAGTCCTACCTCTTTTGGGTGCGGTCAAGAAAGCATTTTGTTCCTCCCCTCTGCTCACTGTTGTAAGCCTGTACCAGCAAGCGATTTACCAAGCTGTCTGTTCATACCAATCCTGAAAAGCCTGAACTTCACCCCTGCGCTTTACAGGTCATAGTGGAGAAAGTCTCAGGATCTCAGATTGTCGATATTGACAAGAGAAAGTACTTAGTTCCATCTGACATCACCGTGGCCCAGTTCATGTGGATCATCAGGAAGAGGATTCAACTGCCATCTGAGAAAGCAATATTCCTCTTTGTAGACAAGACTGTCCCACAATCCAGGTAAGAGGCTATTCACTTGGTATTCAGAACCATTTCAGCAAGCCTGTGCATATCAGGGACAGTAACTCCCCTCTTTGAAGCTTATTTGGTGATTTTTAGGTGTTTGTTTACATCTTAATCATGAGCTTGATAAACATCTTATTTCTTGAGCTAGGCTGAAAGGAAAGCTGACTGAAAAATATATGATGATTTACTTCCACTGCAAGAGGGTGAGCTCTGGAGTTATTATATCTTTGGTTGAGTGCAAGAACATTTACATCGTCAATGCCAAAAAAATAATCATTCTCAATGTAACAAAAAAAGTTGCATGTTAAATACTCAAAAGCAAATGCCATAAATTATTCTGAAAAAACATTAACCTGTCAGCTCACAAAGAAATTACAGACTAGTTGCTGTTACTTGTTTTAAAAATTACTTATTTTTTCTATAAACATAAAATGCAAAATGACTATAGAAAGGTTTCATTGTTGTCTGCTACATACAGAATAATATATAGCAGAAGCAGCTACTACAACTGCTTTCTATATGAGATACTTCAATAGCAATTGAGGAAGTAGTATGTCATGATGTAATATTATTCTAATCCTTACCTGTGTAACAGTAACAGTCCCTCCAGGCAACCTGTCCAGACTCAGTTAAGAATATTTTTATTTACTTTGTGATACAAAATAGGGACCTGTGAGAACCATCTTTTTCTGCTTGCTTTCTTCTAAGAATATTAGGAGTAGAAGTGCCTATATGTCATCTTCTTAACAGTGCTGTAGAACTGCTGTGAACAGGAAAGAAAAAGAAAGGGCACATTGTCTCATCTCATGTTTACGATGAGGTGTCATCTCTGCTGAAAAAAACAGGGCCTTGAACCTTCAATATTGATGCAAAAATGGTAACTTGTTAACAGATAAACAAAAATCTAATCTGTTAATGGCTCTGCTCCTCTCGTAGGCTGACTTTATTACATACACCGCTAACTCTTGACATCCTTCCCTCCTCATTCAGAAGTTTATCTACTAGTCAGCAGTTCCTTTCTATTTCAAGTACTGTCTGAAACTCTTCCCAGCTCCTTTCTTGGGTAAAAAGCCACTATTGTTTTCCCTGTCACTCACGTTCAGTCTGCACCTTTCAGTTCACTAGCCTTTTCTCAGTCCTGGGAAGTCAGAGGAAGGTGAGCTGAGGCGGTGTCATTTGTGCAGCTGCCTGTTTCATCTGTAGATGGTTGGAGCAATTGTACTGGTCAAGTAATTGTTTGTGTTTCTTCTTGTTTTCAAAACGCAGACATTGCCTTAAAGACTGCAATTGGTTAGACTGTGAAGGGCCACGTGCCTGTTCCATTTAAGAAAATTTTCATTAGATCAAAGATTCAAAACCTTATCCACTGAAAAAGCACTAGTTTCTGGCTAACTTGTAATTTATTGCCCACGCATTTTGGTACTAGCACTACTTCAAGTCATCACTTTTTAACAATATAGAAAACAAAGCTTTTACTCCCCAAAACAACCTGGACCTCAAAGAAACAGTCCAAAAAGCACAAGTTTGATAGACTTGAGACCAGCTGAACATTCATGACTACACCAGGTGGAGGGAGAAATGAGGTTGCTCACACAACAAGATGTTAATGCAGCTGCGTTCAAGGAAGGTGCCATCAGGCATCAATAATGGATGATTCAGAACCTGAAAAACATCCAGTGACTAATTTCCAATAAAATAAGGAAGCATTCTGATAAATGCATTTGTGAAGAAGTAACAAAAACCTAGACACTCAGCAAAATGATCCTGGGCTCTCTGCAAACTCAGGAGTCAACTGCTATTCATAGATCCTCATGTTTGTATTTTAATTTCCACAGAGACTTACAAGTGTAATAAAAGGATTTTATTAATCCTTGTTTATGTGAGGTTCTAACTGTTACCATTTGCAACTGTCACAATCCAAGCAAACCGTTTCTGTTTTCTCCCTTTCAAGCTTAACTATGGGACAACTTTATGAGAAGGAAAAGGATGAGGATGGATTCTTGTATGTTGCCTACAGCGGAGAGAACACATTCGGTTTCTGAATGGTGGGTCTTGACTACTATACCATCCTGCTGTGTATCTTGTAAATAGCTGATCATTTTCTGTTCTGACATCCACAGAAGTTCCTTCTACATACACGCATTTGTAACTGGATTTATTTCTTAATATATTGCTAGGTCTTGTTTTATTAGACTGTTAAATTATATAAAAAAGTTTTGTTGGTTTTGTGCATTTTTTTTTTTCCTCATGGCTATGAATTCCCAGAGCCTCGCTCCTTTGGGGGATACATTTGATGACATTGATAAATAACAAAGTAGTTGGGCTATTAAAACATGAAAAGAAGAATATGCATTTATTCTGTTTTGAGGTGTTAGTTTAAGAAAAATAAAACCATTAAATTAGTATTGGGAACACTGGATTTGCTAGCTTATCCTAAGCAGGAGCAAGATGCTGATCATGTTGAAATGAGCTAATATGTTCCTCTTTCTCAATTAACAAACACATACAATAAAAATTCCTGTCACAAACAGGCAGTGCTGTCATTTCTTTATGTTAATTTTGGCCAGAAAGTTATACATCACATTTACTCGACACTATACAGCTGCTTATATTATTTACTAGACATTGTACAGCTTCGAACCTTCAGCATGTGGATGATGATAGAAGGAAGAAACAAGGAGGTATCTGTAGGTTCCAAACCCAATGGCTTCAGAGCTACTCAATCTCATCAGGAGAAGAGCTACGCCTGCCCACAGGTTATCAATGGAGGGGGGTAAATACTATGGGCTTTGGAAAGCAGGACCTAGGTGACAAAAGCATAGCATGTAAGGGAATGGCACCTAGGAGAAGGAACGATACAAATAGGAGATCAGAGAGATGGAGAACTGGAAGGTATAATTTGTACCTGAGTTATTGCAGAGAGAGAAATAATTGGTAAGGAGTTCAGATTAAAACAGTTGCATGAGCAGCTCTTAAAAAAAAAAAAAGCAGTAGTTGCGTTACAGGTAATTATATAAATATACATGTCCTTTCCAAGTAAAAATTCTGTAGCTATTGAGATACTGTAAGGACATTACAGAAACAAGTATGTGAAAAAACAGCTTTACTATACAGCTGAGTGGTGTGGTTTACACGCCTGAGGGACGGGATGCCATGCAGAGGGACCAGAACAAGCTTAAGAAGCAGGCTCATGTGAACCTCATGAGGTTCAGCAAGGCCAAGTGCAAGGTCCTGCACCTGGGTCGGAGCAAACCCTGGTATTAGTCCAGGCTGGGGGATGAAGGGACTGAGAGCAGCCCTGCCAAGAAGGACTTGGGGGTACTGGTGGATAAAAAGCTGGACATGAGCCAGCAATGTGTGCTCACAGCTCAGGCGGCCAACCTTATCCTGGGTTGCATCAGAAGAAGCGTGACCAGCAGGTCGAGGGAGGTGATTCTCCCCCTCTACTCCGCTCTGGTGAGACACCACCTGGAGTACTGTGTCCAGCTCTGGAGCCCTCAGCACAGGAAGGACATGGACCTGTTGGACTGAGTCCAGAGGAGGGCCACAAAAATGATCAGAGGGCTGGAACACCTCTCCTATGAGGACAGGCTGAGAGAGTTGGGGTTGTTCAGCCTGGAGAAGAGAAGGCTCTGGGGAGACCTTACTGTGGCCTTTCAGTACTTGAAGGGGGCTTAAAAGAAAGATGGGGACAGACATTTTAATGATATCAAACTAAAAGAGGGTAGATTCAGACTAGATATAAGGGAGAATTTTTTTTCATTGAGGGTGGTGAAATACCGGCACAGGTTGCCCAGAGAGATGGTAGATGCGCAGTCTCTGGAAACATTCAAGGTCAGATTGGACGGGGCTCTGAGCAAACTGACCTATTTGAAGATGTCCCTGCTCATTCCAGGGGGGTTGGACTAGATGGCTTTTAAAGGTCTGTTTTTAAACTGTTCTATGTATCTACTTAGTTGAGGCAAACAAGTAGAATTAGAAATGTGGCATGCAAGATAAAGAATTCAACATCAGTTCCTCAGTTTTTGAGCGCTATTGCCAAAGCATGTATATACCACAGCAAAAGTAGGGACTCTGTCACAAAACCAAAAAAAGTTGTTATTCATGAGGCTGTCAACTTCTCTCCAAATGGGCTTAAAAAGCTACTTGTACTAACAAGCAAAGAGGCAAACTTGTGGCTCTGAATGAGGTGGGGATGTGCAGAAAGAACACTTAATTGACCTAATTGCACAATACTGAAGTTCACGCTTTGATATTAAAGGATAACACTGGGTTGGAAAAGTAGCATCAACTTTGAACTTCGTAAGGCAACAAGGAAACACTAATTACCATTTAGATTCCTAATAAAAGTTTAACTTCATTTTCTTGCTACATGCTGCGGAAGAGTTTAATTTTTAAAATGTTTCCAGTCACAGTGGAAAGTTATCACTTTCCAAGCTTGAATCGAATTCATACTAACTCAAACTCCCATGAAGTCATCTTATGCCTAGAATTATGTTTGGCTCTACAGTTATTCACAGGTACTGGCAGAAGGACTCCAAAATGAGAAGGTGAAGAGATGTTGAAACGCCTGTGACATGTTGACACTACTTTATTATGGAGGCCTGTCCCAGTAACAGCGCTGGATGTGCTTACTCCTGAAAATGTGCTGTTGATTTCAATAAGCCTTTCATTATTCAGAATAGCACTACAATGTATAGCACTGCTTTAGTCACTGTCACTGCTTCCATCATGAATTCCTTCCACTACCCCTTTTCCATGCATTTAGTATTAATGTTTACTCTTAACTTAATTTTTGATTCAGAATGAAAAACAGTGGTTTCATCTGTGACTTTTTTATTACTCTTTAATACTGGAACATGTTCTGTTGGTTATATCTACGGTTATCACGTAATATTTTTTGCTAGCTGTTAACAAGAGAGTAAGAAATGTAACTTACAACTGCTAGATAAAGCTAATTACATGCTAGCACATAGATACATCTAAACAAAACAAGGGAAGATTAATTCTTATTTCCAATGTTATGATCTAGGTGACACTTGGAATACTCTGCATAAGCCTCAAAAAAAAAAAAATGTAACTACTCTCTTTAACGTGTCTGTAATTACTAGTTTAGATTTAGGAGCCCAGGTACACAAGTAATTCCAGAGAATGCAAGGATAAATGTTCTCCAGCAGTAACTTTACTTTTCATCTGCAGATGCACTTATAATGGCAATAAAACATCAAGATATTTTCTTTTGAAATGCGTAGATGAAATGCATCCCTTTACATAGTAGAGTCACTCTTGTAAAATTATTAAAAGCATTTGGGTCCCATATGATCTTCACTTTCTGTTAAGCGTTCAGGACTGGGAAGGCTTTGCAACTTATACACTGAACAGACAATGAAGAAATACCTCACTATTCCTACAGCAACACTTCTACATCACCTATCTTTAAGCTTACTTGAAGTGTCATCTGATGTAATGAAACCAGTACTAGATGAATTTAGATGGTCTTTCCTCAAAAATTATCTTGCTTCCATATGTAAACCACTGCTGCAACCGTCTTATTTTATAATGACATTACCAGATTCTCAGGATGGTTATGCTTTGAGAAGAACTGCTGGCCCCCTCAACTACATTTGGCTACAATTTTACTCCAACACTGTTCTTTCCTCCTTACCAACAATAGCTTCTCAGAAGTAACTCACACTTCATTTCCATACTTACGCCTCAAGCATTTTCTCCAGGTGTGGTTTCATAAACAGCTAATAGCTTGTAACAAGTCAAAGGGCACCTGGCTCTACTTCTTTCTGCCCTCCGCTGTGCAGCCCTAGCTCTTCCTTTCCTCTAGTGCTTACTGGGCTTATTGCAAAGATTAATTAACTCTTGGTGAAAAGCTACACCTTGGTTTGGGCTCATGGTTTGTTTTTCTACAAAGACAGTAATTTGAATAGTCTTCAGTTTACTCTGAACATACTGAGATCAGTAAGCGCTCCAACCTCTGTAAGGTTAGCGGTGGAAGCACACTGTGAAGATCAGAACCTTGCTTTTTCAAAGGTAGCGGGATGCTAGCACGTTGTCTCATGGAACTGCAGCCTCCAGCTCAAACAGATTGTTTACTTCTACACTTGAACAAAACCACTTGTTTCTATGCTCTGGGTTTGACTTCCTTGAAGATAAGGAGGCAGTCTGCCCAGCCTTCTTACTGTGATTGAAAACAGAATGATTTCTCCAATAGTGAAGCTGTTAAAGACATCCCACTCAAAATACGGATTACAGTTTCTTTGTTCTGACAAATAGGGCCCTTTGGTCCCCACACTAGTTTGCGAAAGTCAGGGACCTATCTGGGTAATACAAATATGCTCTGTAGAGCATTTTACACATGCCTTGGGAATCTCGGTGCCCTTATATGCTCTGCTGCTCCCATTGCCAATTGTTTTGTTGTCCTCATTAAAAGAACTGTGGGCACTTCATTCCCCCTACTTCACACCCCCTCCCCAAACTCTGCTCCCCAGTGGCAGAGTCTCTGCATTCTACTGTCCTCCCTACACCTTGCCTATCTCTGTTTTTCAGTTCATCAGCTATTCCAGTGCAAAGGAGTGATACAAGCTTGGAACACATCAACTGCTACCTTCCAGGAGCAATTCTTCCAAAGATCTGCTGCCAGCGATGAAAGTTTAGTTTGCTACCTCTTCCAAAAGCAGAGATTGTGATAACTCCTCTCTGCATTCTTCCCTTCTGATTTTTAGAGCAATTTCTCAGTACTGCCTACAGCATTTCCTGACAGCATGGTACAGCCTACAGCATTTAAATACTTATTTTCAATCTCAGAAATGCCATCCAGTTGAGTATGAGATCGTGCAGGCTTAGCCCCTCAGCCTTTTAAATGCTGCTTTGGTTTTAGCTCCTTCCCTCTCTTCGTGTATTCATTGACTCACTCTAGGCTTAAGTATGTCCTCAACTCCATCCAAAAAGTGAGGTTAGTATCAGCGTTCAGCACTTCTAAAACTACTTTTAAACCTGACAAGCAGCAGAAACCAGCAGTCTACAGTTCACAAGTATTTTACAAATGTACAGGAGAATCTTCCCAGGAACAATCTCTCCTAACAGCCAGGCTCAAATTTTAGGAAAGAGTTAAAAGAATTTACATCATATAACTGCTGATCTGAAAACTAGTCTGATGCCAAGACTACAGAACAACCAGCCTTATGTAACCCATTTTAATATTGCAGCTGGATAGGAAATGGGAACATTCCAGTCTAGTCAGGAGGTTCACTACAGACCTTGTTGATTAACAAAGGAAAACTAGGTATGTTAAGGTACAGTTTCTGCAAGATTTCAAGGAAGGACAACAGTAATTTTCAGGAGCCTGGAAATTTACTGGTTCTCTTTAGGTACACTACAGGAGTCTGCCCTTGGAATGCTATTTGCTCTATTACAATAACTGCTATCATTTCCTCTTCAGCAGTTCACACTATAGCCCATCTGCAATGGCATCTGGCCATTTTTCACCCTCTGAGGACTCATGCAAGTCACCATTCTCCATAATCCCCCGCCCTCTACAAACATATACAATGACTCCCCCCTCACCAACACAACTGGTCTTTCTGCATGCTAGTGCTGGATTTGAGAGGACAGGCTTATCCACACAGAATTTAAGTTCTTCAACAAGTAAAACAGAACTATTCTTGTTTGACAAGTCAATCCAAGTGTGAAGGATTTGGTGTAATCGATTCTCACAATGTAATGTGAGAATGTACTGCTCAGTCCCACATGTAGCTCAGCAGGTTGACTGTAAAGGCTGTTTGGAGAACTGCTGTGCCCATTTTTCAAATCCAAAACTATAGTAAGGTACCAAAGAACAGAAAACTGAAATCACTAAAGAATTCTTAAGTTCTAAATTATCCACTTCTTTCATCCTGCCATTGCCTTGTCCAAATATTTTATGAGTTGTCATTTACAGTAGAAAAAGTGCAAAAAGGGAGTGTGCTCAGTAGCAGTTATATAGTCCTGAACTTGCTCACAGAAAGCAATAAGGAAGCAATAATTGGGCCAGAAAGTTTAAGGACGATTAACCGCTGCTTCCCCCCAGCTCACAATGTCGACAGTTTTGCCATGCAGATCTTATTTGGTAACAAAGCATAAAGACAAAGACTGCCAGAGACTACTTCCAGCCTCCCCCGAAGCATCTCCACCTTTGCCAGGCTATTAATGAACACCTGCCAGGAAAGAGTGACATAAATGGCTAAGGCATCCCTGCTTTTAATTAGCCATGTATCACGGGGGGGACAGGGGAATAGACAGTGCTTGAAACACTGAAAAGCAGGTAAGTGTTTGCCTGAAATTACACAGGATTGACAGGTTTGAATCAGGTAAGCAGGAGGTTTCCTTCCTGCCCACAGAAGCAAAGCAGTTGAAGGGGTATCTGGCAAAGTCCTGAAATTAAGAGAGGTGCACGGGGTATTGTAAGCGGTGTCATTTGATGCAGCCTTCTTCCCCCAAAGCTATATTTAATAAATGGAAACTTATATGAAGGACTCCCAGAAAAAAAGACCCTTTAACAGACTAGTATTTCCAGTCAGAAGCAATGGGGCTGGAGGACACGGAAAATTCTTCCAGGCACCAGACAAGGAGAGCCAAGAGTTATAAAAATATTACTTACTATACATTAGGGTTGTCCCAGCAACACAAAAACAACCACAACATTGTGAAGAGTGGAAGAAAAAAGCAGCACTAAAATTTTACAATGACAGCCTTTCTTCCATAGCACTGCATCAATTTCAATTGACATTACTTCCATTGCAATGAACTATGGCTGATAGATCATAACCTCAGATAACAGAGGACAGCACATCACTGCTTCTTTCTTTTGGAGGCATATTGTATCACGCAGCTCAGAACTTTAAGTCTGCAATGATCCTTTTCTATATTTCCAAAAAAAGCGGGCTTCAATTCAACCAAAATAAAGACTTCTCTAAATTGCTTTCCTTTTCACTTCTGTCTCCTTACAGCACACGAACTAGAGGACATGTTTTCCTGGCCCTTGAACTGCAGAGGTATCTGCTGTGCACCAGGGCTTATTGCTGGATTTACATAGCTGCATGTATTCTCATGTGAAGTGCAGGTATTCCTTGGCATTCTTGACCCAACCCGCGAGGGCTTGGCTACGCAGCACTTTCCAGGCTTCTTGATAATTTAATGCCGCTTCCTTGTAGTCCCAGTAGGTTTCTAGAGTCTTCATCCTGACAGAAAATGCACAATGAAAAGATTTCTATTATCCTATTGGATGTAACGTCACAAAATGAAAAAAAAAAAACAATCAAACATCTAAGAACATGACGATGCCCTAACAAGCTCTTTCATGCTATTAAGTGAAATTCTCTTGTGCTTCTAGGAGGACTTGGAAAGGCCCATGCCCTGAAACTAGTGTATCTAAGACATTGTCAGAAGTCTTACAAAAGGAAGCAAAACAACTCCTCTACCACGCTTCATGCACACTCTCCTCCAGCAATAGAAGTGTCAGCGTTTGACTGTGTGACAATAGGTTACAGAAAACTTCCATGATAACAAAAAATGTTGAAGCAAAGCAGAAGAGATGGCTAGAGACAGGTGCTTTGAATTCAGTGGAAGTAGCCTTGTTTTGCTAGAAGAATAGTTACGATTGCTGGCTGGAAGGGAAGAGGAAAAGGACGAACAGGACGGTTTTTCTTTTCCAACACAAAATAATGGGGAAAAGTAAGACAAAGGAGAAAATATTTTTTTATCTTCTCCCTAAAGCAAAAGAGAGAGACTCAGCAGTTTTGGTGCTCTGTTCCCCTTTCTCATGTAGCACCTGCTCCTCACAATCTCAGCAGAACCATTGGTCACTCCACTGAGTGCATTATACCATTAATTTTCAAAATAGGGAAATTCAGGTCTAGAGTATCTGAACACAAATGCCTCTAAGACAATTTCATCAAGAATTTTTTCCTTTCCTTTTCCTTTCCTTGCATTCCTTTCCCAGCCTCTTTCATCTCCCTTTGCCAAACAGTCTGTCAGCCACATGTCGTACGTAATGTTTATACATTCAACCCAATATGAAGGGAAGATCATAGGCAACATGACCTTCATCAAGAAAGAGGAAGAGCCAAACTACTACAGGAACCCTAATCTAAAAAGTCTGAGAACCACTGCACTAACTTCCAGAACAGGCTTTCATGATCAAAGGCAATACTGATCACTACTACCATCACCCTCCAAAAAAAACCCCTAACAATCCCAAAAAAACCCATAACAGCAGACTATCAGAAGCTGTATTTCAGGCATTCAGCATTCTGCTATAAATGTATTTCTAAAACACTGCAACATGCATAGCAAGCCATGAGATATTATCTATCCTGCAGACCTTAGGTTCAGAAAGTGCAAGAGTAGAGAACCTGTCTATGCCATTGCTAAACATGAGAAATGGATACTCGTTTACAAACCTGCCTGCTCTCTTGTCACAGCTCATCCATTCTGCTTCCTTTACCTCTTCCACATTAATCAAACTCTGTAATTAACTGTGATTAAACCCTGTGACTAACCTCTGAGCTGCTCTGGAAAGTACCGCAGGAGGGCTCACTGCAACTCTCTGCCACTTGGCCAGTGGAACAGTCACAGAACCCCATTAATGGTGGATCATGGTTTAGGAGCATCACTGAACAGGCAAAAGAGCAGCAACTATCTGCATAAACAGCATTCAGGAAACACCACAGGTCCAAGAAGGGCCAAGGTCAACCCATCACGACCAACTCTATATCCCCAGCATAAGCAAGCTGTTCCTCTCCCAGGTACTCCAACATGCACCTCAGACAGGGTACAAACCACCTGCACCTTCTCCTCCACCATTCTCTGGGGAGCAATATGCATGCTTACATTCAAGGTTAATGACCAAATCATTCTTTGGGAAGAAATTCTCTTATGCTAGCTTCCTTCTTGCACTTAAAGTATGTCTGACATATTTGTTTAAGACTTTGACCCTGCCCTTTTTCACTATAAAATGCATTTCATCACTTGTATTTGTCCTTTATCATAGAATAGCTAATATCAGATGCTGTTTACGTTTTCAAAACACAGCTACCTGTACTTATGAGGTCACATTTAGGATGGTCAAAGATCAAAAAAGAATTATACAACACAGATTTTTGGACTGGCTCAATCTTGTTAAAGGTGAAACAGCTGTTTTCCTTGCATTTACTATGGATGCACATATAAAGATATAGATAGATAGACAGATAGATAGGTTCCACCTGCCACTAAGCCAAGAGACAGACTCCAATGCCTAACTGTTCTTCATTTCTTTCTTGCTAAACGTTGCTCTTTTTCCTGAACCTGCTGGCAAATCAATGGCTCTTCAACTCATATCCGTCAGTCTGATTCACTTTAACTAAAACACCTATGGGATTTTTCTAACCTAAATTTATTCCAACAGACCTTTGTTTGGAAACTGTTACAGTAGACAGTAAGGGAAAACATATCTACCACAAAATTGTCATTCTCCAAGCAGAAAACATCACTACACGATTTATCAGTGGATGCAACAGAAAGCTGCATTTTCATCAGTTTCCTCAAAGAGCTGCCGAAATCAAACATTTATTTAATTCATGCTTAACTTCTGCATTAAGCTTCTAAGAAATTTTCAACATATATACAGGAAAAATGCTTTCAAATTGAAAGCACATCGCCTAAAAAACCTCACATGACTTGACTGTACCTCAGTTTCTGTTGGGCCATTAAGGCTCTGAGCATTAGTAATGAAGAACCTGTGACATTTTTTTGGCAGGAGTGAACACTACTTTGCTGCCTCAGGCAAAGTCCAGTACAATCATACGATCTCCAGCCTATCCAGGTCTGCCTGACTACATTCCTTTTATGTTTCACTTTACTATTTCAATTTTGCCCCTACACTACTGTGTAAGAGAGAGACAGAGCAGTTCTGATGGCTGTGTGCCAGAGACACAACAAGTGATCCACAGATTTCATTCTGAAAGGTATCACACTCTTAGAAAAAGCCTTACACAAATCACCAGTATGCTTGAAAACATTTGGGTGCTCAGCCACATGCCAAGGTGAGCAGAAATGGGTTCACAAGCAAGGCAGCCTGCAAAGAAAAGCAATACACTGCTGCAATACTTCCTTCTCAGCAACAAACCCTGTCTTTAACCCCATATTCAAACATTTACATTCAACCCATAACACACTTTTGAGATTACAGGCATACTGCACATGAAAAATGTTGACATATGTACAAGGCATCAACCAAAACATTCCTCTTATACAAAAATTAATGAATCGCATCTACCAGGGCAAAAGCTCACAGATCTTTCAATATATAAAAATCTGTTGTGAATCCATAATGATGGGGGCCAGGAAACCATACTTGGCCTGATTCTATTAGCATCTTCTTCAGTGCTTCAGATAAAATGCAGTCATTGCTTCAGATAAAATGCAGTCATTGCAGGGACACTTTGTAATTGACACCAATTGTTAAGAAGATACAGAAGAAAGTCGTGAGCAAGCTAACTCAATGAATGAGTTCCACTCAAATCCAAATTTTAACAATAATGTAAGGTTTTGCAGCATTTGGAAGACTGTTACTGCATTGCTGTGTCTACCTTGGGAGACCAGATTTGCAAAACATTATTGAAAAATTGGAAAATAAGCTTTGTGGCTTTTTCCAACGTCATCTGAGATGTGGAAAAAAATTAATTACAGAAAGGAAAGATGTAGAAGCTCAATACAGTAAACAACTAAAAAAAAAATCAAGTCTTGAGATAATTATGATAAGTATTTTTATGGGGCAGAAAATGCTACTTAATAAAAGACTCTTCAATCTGGCACAGACCTAAGAAGCATCTGTGACGTGCAGTATAGAAAAGATTTTCTTAGATCAGAGAACCCTAACTGTCCCGCAGACCTCTAGTGGTAGGACCATCAAAGGAATTGTTTAATGTATAAACTTTAAAAAGAAAATTGAAAAGGGACCAGACAATTGCAACAAAATTTTCCAAATGTGGTTGGTTTTTTTGTAATTGGAGAACAGCAGTAATGGTGAAAATGCACCCCTCCCACAACAGTTACTTTCATTAGGCTGACACTTTCTTACAATCACCCTCAATCACTCCAGCAGGAAATATTTAGCAGTCACCTGGTGGAAGCGTTTTTTGGTTTGGGTTGGGTTGGGTTTTTTTCCTCCACAAATGAACACTGTCAAAAAATCTTAAACATGAAGCCCAAGCAAAGGTTCTATACTTCAGTCCAGATATCTAAATCTTAAAGCCATCTGAAAGTCCTTGCACTCCTCTGTACAACAGCCCACCCCCTCCAATTAGGTGTCACTGGAACTGTCCATACTGCAGACTGAATGTGAAGGAGGAAGAAGTCATAATCTTAATTGTGATGGCTCCTGACTACAATTTTAGATAAAAGAGGATCAGTCATTCATTTAAGAAGCCCAGCAAGAAACTCAGGGCAGGTTTATGCTACAAGGTCTCCCTTAGATTTAGACAAAGGGTTGCACAGCCAGCCACACCTTGCACAAACAGCAATGCTTGGTGACTCTGCATGGTGGATGCCACCGTATGACAAAAGAAGGGTTTCATTTCCTCTGGTGAGGAACAAGGCTTTTTTTTTTTTTTTTTTTCTACCAGCAGGGAAAAAAAACAACAATGCAAAACCCCTCCTTTGCCATATTACCACCAAGTGATCTGCAAACAACAATACTGCAAAGGTTTTTACACAACAATTCAGGTTTGCAATGGCACAACAGTGTGTCATCATTCCTATGACAGTGAGCATGGAAAACATGAAAAGACAAAAAAAAAGATGGATTTATGTACGAGTAATTTCAAAACATTAACACAAAACAACATGTGAGAGGGAGTCAACAGAAGAGAATGAAGTATGGCAGGTGGAGGTAAGAGGTTATAAAGAAACAACATTTGAGATAGTCTAGCTAGAGAGATGAGTGAGAATTTAAGGCACAGAAGACAGAGATCATAGAAATTATCAGAAAGGAAGAAGAAAGTGGGACAGCACAACACAGCACTGTCTGGTTCTTGGTGAAGAAGTAGCCAATGCCATCCTAACACCACCTTCTTCTCACAGTCTCAGCTGAAAGCAAATAAGCTAAATCCTGAAAAAAACAACTGCTGAATGTTATGCTTAGGATCTTAGCTAAGCTACACCACTACAAATTCCTAAACTTGCCTTTTAGGAGAGCCAGCAAAGTTCTCTCCACAGTAGGCTCTCTACCGGTTCCAGTTGTACAGAGCCTGCACTGGAGAGAAGTGAAGAATGAAAGAGAAAGGAAGGCACAAAAAGCAGGAAAAGCAGCTTTAGACACAGGTAAGAAGAAAACAAAAGAACATCAGAATCAGTACACTAGTTCCATGTAAAGCTTTAACTGTCCCCGTATCCTCGGTCTGACAGTGGACAACAGTAGATGAAGGAAGGGTTAAGTAAAGAATTATCCTTGTCCTAATATACCCTACAACTACCAAGACAAGCTGTGCAGCAAATTTGAAATGACTACAGAGTAAGATTCCATTGATGGAGCAAAAAGGATGGGAGGCAAGAGACCAAAAATTGGACTAGAAGAGGTAGGGCAGGAACTTAGGGGCAACGTGGGAAAAGGAAACTGGGTGACAGTATAGCACTAGAGCCATCCATTTGTGGGAGGAGATTTCAAGATACATTTGAATGGAAAGAAATTACAAAACTGGGTAACAGTTAAATACACAGGAGTTCAGAGGAAACAACTGGAGTGTGGGATTTCTTATCTGAAGTCCACTTAAATTCAAACTACAAGGAGGAAAGGAAGAAAACGGAAGAAAACGTATCAGAATATTGTGTAGAAAGAGAAAGCAGAGAACAAGGAAACAGCAATACAAAGACTTTTTATTTTGCCTTTTTAGTGAAGAGTAGGAAAAACAAAGACTTCAAAAGGAAAGCAACTGTACAAGCTGAGCTAGCACATCTACTGTATAAATAGAGTTTGTGCAGCATAAAAATGATGCCACATCTGCGAATCAGCTGGACTTTGTTGGGAGAAGCCCGGACAGAAAAATGGTAGAGGACAAAAAAGTCAAAGGAAATTACAAAGCCACTGGAGTCTAGAAAAGCCCTGAGGTGAAGTGAATTTATGTAAGCAGCACATGATCAGCACAATGAGTCACCTACCCAACAATGCACCAGCTCACACTCTATTCTGAGGAACTTACGATGGCTAAACAAGTGAGGACAAACTCCCACCCAAAAGAGGCTATAATTTTATATTTAGAACAGCATTAAGGAGAAAATGTATCTCTACTTATAGAATCAGTTGAAACCATTTCAGCAATAGCACGGCTCACATTGACATCAGAACTTTAAAATAGTTGAGAGACACTTCTGCAGACACAGAAGGTAACTGCAGTCTTTAATTCACAAAACTCAAAAGGAAGCAAGATCCAATAATTAAAGATCCAGGGTGTGCTTAATTTGGCTAAGTTCATCTCATCTAATGCCTTGGTACCATGAAAGGCAGAAATGGCCTATCTCCCCTGCTTCGAGCCACACATACCTCCACTTTGCATGGGTTTTATTATCTGTATTAGCTTTCCAGGAGCCAATTCAGTTCATTAGTTCAATGGGAAACACAGAAGACAAGGAAATAGTTTTCTGCCACGTTAGCTAGTTGAACTGGCTTACCATGAGGCTGGAGAAGTGCTAGTGATAGAAGTGAGAAAACAGGAATCTACAGCCAGTAGCAGCAGAGGCTGATGCAGGACCATCCCCATCAACAGCTACAAGCAGGTAAATTAGCTCAACAGCTGGTATAATTGCATCCCAGAGCTGGTGAAATTATACCTGGAAGTAAGTCTAAAACCAAGGCAATGGATTTGGAACCTTCTGCATTTCTCAGAATCTCTAAGCCAAAGTGAGAGAGAATTTTCTGTATATATGAAACTATGCCCTGCTCTGCAGAAGCTATCTTGGTTGGAATACCACCAAATATGCAGTGCATGTAATGCAATGCCAGACTGGATGATTACTGCATGAAACCAGTCTGATAGACCAAACTTGTTTCTAATAATGTAAAAGAAATCTCCAAGTATGGCTTCCTCAGACAAAAGCTTTTTTCCGTTCTTTCCAGAAAGTCTCCATCTATGTAATACATGCTTTGCAGAAACAGCTCTACACACTATCTCACCTTACTAGGTCTTACTCCATCATACACTTAGATGAACAAAAATAGCCTACTTTTTAAAAAAACAAAAAACAAAAAACCAACCTCTTTTTTTTACTCAAACTCTTCCCTCTCGTGACACAAATAAGTGGCATTTGATATAATTACTAAACAACACAACCAGATGTCAATAACGCCATGGCAATTTTGGGATGGGGGACTTGAAAGCCAAGGGTAAAGTGCTGCAGGCAGCTGATCTAAAAGCTTACATTTTCAAAAAAGATACTACTTCCTCTTCTCATCCCCCTCTCCGCTCCTCCTTCCCCAGCTGTCCACTGCCACTTTCAGACAAGACCACTTTAACTCCGGAAAAATACCCAAAATGAAAAGTTTTCGGCCAAGACATCAAGTTGAAGAGGCTTACAGAGGTGCCCAACAGACACAAGATCTAACACAAGAGAAGGACAAGGCTCCACTGATCAGGAACAGAGTTTACCCTTTTGAAAAGTAGTAAGCTTTCAGAAGAGATCAGCTGCCCCAAATTCTTACCTTAACTCCAAACAAACCAACCACTTTCAATTTCTTCTGTCTCTCATTGAAACATGAGATACAGTAGCTATTTTTTCAAGGAGGTGATTAAAAAGACCAAAAAGAGAGTCCTCCTAACCCATCAAGCAGATGCCATATTTTTCAAGTATCAAATTTTAACTATGAACTTATCTAAAGTGAGATTCATGAGCAGATTCTGGTATCATCACAGTATTCTTGAGTTTTATTAAGATAAATTCACTCTTCTAAATATAACGAAAATGTCTTTACCGGAGAGTGTCTGGTAGATCCTCTTGTGAAATACTTGTCACCAGCTTTTGGAATGTATGGAAGAGTTCCACTTTACAGATCTTGGATCTGATGAAAAAAAAATAGAAATCAGAAATTCTGATGGAAAATAGAAATCAGAAATGCACTTCCTTACAGTAGTACATCCCAGCCTAACATTTTTGATAAAAAAAAATGACATTCACTTCTCAAGGACTGTAAAAAGTTCACAATTTAACTTTTCCTACTCCACCTGAGCTGCCCACCTGCCTTTTCCCTTCATTTTACATGTTGTGTTGACAAAGAGCTGCATTGCCCCCATTGTCCCAGCCAGCACTCTGTCAGTTTGCAGAGAGAACATTTTAATATCCCCACATTGTTATCTGTGTGAGACTGCACCGCCATCAGCTCACAACTTCAGCAAGCTTGAGCCAGAAGGACTAATCCCAGAACTGACCATACAAGCACAGGACGACTCCAAAGTCTTATTCAAGCTGGCAAACTTGGTATTATTCAGAACAAATAAAAGGACCAGCAGAAATACCTGGAACAATGCTGTCCTTTTCACAATGGTGACGAGGACACACTCAGCAACAGCTGCAGGGCAATTAATACAAAGAAGCTCATAAAAAAATAAAGTGAGTCAAACTTTGAAAGGTCTTTTGAAGATACCATATGCATCTCTGTCAGCTTTAAGCCCTTCTCTTCCTCCAAAGAGAAGGCAACCAGAAGAGCTGTTTATACAGCATGGATTGGTTTTGAAAGCCCCAGCTGTTTTCTCTATTTGATTAAATTCTCTTTATACACTTGTCTTCGCAATGACTGATTCAGTTCTCCAACATGTGCAACCTGATTCTCAAGCATTGAAAAAAAAACACCAATCAAAAAAACCTTTCTATTTTGCTAGTATGTTCTTTAAGAACCCCCAAATTTGCATGCAAATATGCTCTAAAATTTCATCTTCATGTTAATCTGTCAAAGGTTCATCTTGTAAGTTTGTGTGTTTTAGTTAACTAGGTGTTAACAAAAGCACATATCAGACATCTACCTACAAGTTCCTTTTAGTCAGTCAGCTTTACCTTCCTTGATATTTAGTGTTATCTAGCATATTGAGGGGAAAAAACCAACCAAACAACATCCCCCACCAATCACCCTGAGATTCCCTGAGGGGAAAAAAACCAGGGTAGACATACAAGTCTTGTTTATTATTAAACATCCCCCCCAATAAGGCTTTAAATTCCTTATTTTCATAATAAAAGTTCCTTTTGTGACTGTTTACCACGGAAGTGTAAATAGTTTACTTATTCCTTGGCATTGTTTTCAATCCTGATTTCCTAAGGAAACAAGACCTTTGCAATCACACAGTCTTGTAGGCCCTTTTTAATAACTTCTGAATGTTTTAGTGAGTTTCAAGCACATGTAAAAAAAGAGAGGAGGATCTCTCAACAATAATTAAGTTCCTACAGTTTTGTGCAAACTGGCAGCTAGCAGATGGCTCTAAAGTTTTAGAGCTGATACACAAATGCTACATAACAAATTTAAGCCTAGTGAGAAAAAGGGGTTGGTTTGTTTGATCTCTTACATGTCTCCTGGAACACATTACACACCACATATTGAATACCAATATTCTACGGTGCACATAAAGCCTGTCTCAAAAAAACTACTAAGTCACCCAGGTCACCTGTGCAAACAATACTCCAGATACCAATAGTGGTCACAAACCACAAAGTTCCTGGTCCTCCTCTTTCCAGGGAAAATTTGGAAATACTAGGATATACCAGGATAAACTTCAGTCAAGTCAGGCCTAACTACGAGAAGCTCAGAATGTGTAACTTGCAGATGTGTGAATGAATTCTCCATAAGAATTGTCTAAGCTCTACTTATCATTTTATTCACTACTTTCAGGATTATCTTCTTTCTCCCAGAAAGCCTGGGAAAAATGAACAATATGACCACTGATAAATTGGTAGTATAAGCAGCCAACAACCAAACATGACCCCAACCCTCAAGCTGAACTTCCACAGACCAATGATAATTTGGGTCACCTCACCTAAACTGGGGAAAGTGTAGAGAGATGGAGAAATTTTTCTGCAAATGTTTACAAGTAATGCCTCTGAACCACAAGAAAAATGTGTAACTGTTTCTTTAAACATTACTAGCTGATAGAAGATGATGTTTTTTAAAGAGCACAGTGTCAAGACTACAACTGGAAAGGTGACGTGTTTTGTATTAGCAATCTGTTGCAAGCATTTCATAACATTTTCAACCTTTAAGGCAGAAAGTCACATTTCAAAGCAACACTTCTAACAATCATACATCCAGATCAGCTGGCCTGACTTTTACAGAAAAAGAAATCTGTAAAAAGAGAACCTGCAACACACACATTTCCTTCACCGTCATCAACCCAGAAGATACAAAGCAAAAATTCTGCTAACTTTGCCATCTTTTAATAAAAATTTATCGTTGTTCCCTACCACCATTATCTACAATGCTCTCTCTAATCAACAGTGACAAAGAAGAAATAGGATAAACTTGTTAACCCTCATTCAACTTTTGTCATTCCAACTCCCCTTCTCTCCCTTACACAGCGACCCCTCCTTTTCCTTCTCCCTTCCTTTCCCTGCTTTTTCCCCACTCCCTAGATTTCTTTCTGCTCTGACAATACACTACACACCAAATGAGCTGACAGAGGCATGTATGCTAACAAAAAAGATATACACATCTAGATATCACAATATTCTCACACCTGCTCTGATAGCTCCCAATCCCCTTCTTTGTTGTTCCCTGCCGGAAGCCATCTGAGGTGACATCCAGAGGTTGCTCAGGGACTGCGCTCCAGCTGATAGCTGTAGAAGAAAGGCTTATGAACAAAGCAGAACTTAACAGTTCCTTTCATTCTATGTGTTCACATGATACCATGCTGCTTCCCAAAATAATTCAAACTAGAAAGAGGACCATGGTTGTCTAGGGCCAGGATTCCCGTACCTAAAAGAACAGGTAAATTCTGTTTAATAAAATTATATATATATACACACACACACACGCACAGAGCTTTCATCTTGATTGGATCATTCAAGAATCCATGCCTCTAAATATTTGGCCTCCAGCTTTTTATTTTGCCCTTTTTAATGGGATTCTACTTTCTTTTTGTACATCCTGTCTGGATAAAGAGTGAAGACATTTCCAACTCAAATGGCTTATTTTCATATCAGGCTATGAAATACTCCCCCAAGCTACCTGCACCAGTCACTCTATGTTTTTCTTATTAATTTATTTTGTATTGTATACTGTAAATAGTTCTCTCTATGTTTGATAACTGGCATACATCAAATATCTCTAGACCTTACTTAAAAAATGTTATTAGCTAGCAGTCAAATAAAATAATTTGTTGGAAGAGGCAGCAAGTGCCAACAAGTTTACCCTTTACCCCCATTCTGGCAACCATATTACCATCTTAGACCGTAAACTTCTTAATGCTGAAACTCTGAATGCCATAACTTACAGATTTACAAATAACTGTCAAAGCATCAGTAGCATGTTAACAGAAACAAAACTGATTGACATGCCCAATCTGTCCCTACATAGGCTAACAACAGTTCCTTTAAATTCTACTTCCTTGAGACAATTTTTGTTCTCTAAGTTCTCCCATTTCTCCATGTTCTTAACAGGCAAAACAGTTGCACGTGCATTAACTCTAAAGACAATTTTCACAGTGTCTGTCCCCCATGATACCATCTTGCCGTTCAAGATGCTCAAAACCTACATATTATGAAGCATATTATGGAGGCTGGTTATGTTAATCACACCTGCATTATGATTTAACTGTATGCTGCAATTGCCTTACTCTTTACACTTGCTAAGTGTAAATTGTATTTGCATTGTGATTTAGGTATAATCCTGTATCGCTATAACAATTACAATCCTGTGTAATGTCAAATAACATTAAATACACACAACTGGTATTAAACATTAAACCTTCCATGTGTGGAGTACCTAAAACCACCTGGTCAGAGGATATCAGATTCTGATAAGCAAATAAAAATTAACAATGAAAAGTTTTCTATTCTTTCATTTCTTCATAGTTATCGCAAACTTCGAAATATTAAATGGAACACATTTTTATTTTCAAAAATACCAGATGAAATGTTCCTATTAAGCATATTTCAATACTCAGTGTAACAGCCCTGAACTTAGAGTTTATTCTATTTTCACCCCTTCAAGAAAAAAAATCAACCTAGCATACTTCATATATGCAAAAAAGTGTGATAAAGCATCATTCATCTTTATTTAACAGAATTACCTGAGTAACTGTACAGAAAGAAAAGCATAGACAGGAATTTAGTCACAGTTGGCTTCATATCTTTTTTGTTAAGTGAACTGGCACCATTTTTCAATGATGGATTTTGTTTCCTATCTCACAGAATCAAAATCTTTTCCTTCCTGGCACCTGTAAATAACTCCAATTTAATGAATCTGGATTCCATTAAGGAACCCTTTGTTTCCATTCTATTTTATCATCAGCTCTATTGTAACAGAATAACTTCCAGTTAAGGCAGAAAAGTATACGATGGCAGAAGGTAGGCATGTCCAAGTTTAAAGAAACTGCTTAACCATACACATACAGTGGCAGTTCCATTGGCTTTTTTACCCAAATTAGACCATGTTGCTAAATCATAACGTGACTTGCATATTCATTCATTGCCATGACAAAAAATGCAATGTCCAAAACCTCTATCAATTAAACCTTTACACTATACTACTCTGTATTCTTTCTACGTTTAGATTTCTGGAGCAATTACAAGCATAACTCAGCATGGCAAGTATTCTGCTCATTACCAAGCAGAATGCAAAGCTAACCAAAACAAGAAGTCTTTTGATATTTTTGTTTTCTTACTGCCCTCAGAACTTTTGCTTTCGCTGGTTATTTTGTCTTTGTTTAGATTATAAATTCTTAACAGCATCAACCGTTTATTCAGTCTGAAAACTCCCTACAGGGAAGTAGAGGCTGAGCTGAATATTATTAATTATTAACAATTAAGTTCTGGCCTGAAATTAATTTAATGCTGTAAGTCACACTTTGCCTCTAGCACTGGCAACGAATGATGTTCCACTTCAGGAAATCACTACACCCACCTAATTTCTATTTGGACTTTTGCACACAGTTACGCAACTAGCCCAAGTAAACTCACCTGCACTACAAGGAACAAGTTTTGTTTTGCTGTTACTTTGAACTTCCTGAATTGCCTGACGGCTATGTTCAAACCGAAGATCTGACTGCAGCAGCTTAACCTCCTGAGCGAGAAAACCATCCGGTAAAAGTGAGATGTGCTGACACCTAAAGTAAACACAGAAAAATGCAAGTGATTTTAGATCTGGTCTTCCCAAACAAGCCAATTTTGTTCAATTTCCCTTCAAAATCTAAAACATGTTACTTTCACGTTAGAACGGAATTGAATATGAGTTATAAAAGAGAGACAAGGAGATTTGGGGACATTTTTCCCTTCAAAACAAGTATTTGTTAAAAAAAAAAAAGCCACATAGTTTAAGACCTTGTCCATCCCAGAAAAACTACGATTAATTGATTTTTAAAAAGATCTAGTTAAAAGCTAGTGTAATTCATGCAGATAAAGTATACAGGATAAAAGCTGCAATATACTTCTGCAATAGCAATGAAAAATAATAATCATCAAGTATTTACATAGTCAACCATATTACATTAAAAACTGTTTTATGAACCTAAAGGTTCATAATCAAAGAATAGAAAGATGCAAAATATACTGAGAGTTCCATGTATAATCCCACCTTTGTTACTTCAAATTACCATTACACACTGAATGGGATTAGGATCATATGAACAGGAAAAAATGGCATGTGTTTAATAATCATAATATTTACATAGAACAGGAATGAAGTGGTGGAATAGACCAATGAGAGATATTAGCTTGCATGCAAGTGTGAAGCATCCCAGGAGCATGAAGTTTGCTCAAAAAGCAACAAACTGACAATTAACACTAACAGAAACAAGCACTGACATGAAATCATGACTTTCCAATCTGGTTGCCAAATAGCACCCATCTTTCTAAACCTAAATGTACTCCACCACTTCACAGCAATTTCTGCATTAGATCTAGAACTCCATTTCCATGGGCTGCACAGCAGACCTGAAGGCACATGATACAGTCAAAACTTTAGAATAGCAGTTCTCAAAAACCTCTACTGAGAACAGAATGACAATACAATTTTGAAGTTTCACAAGGGATAGACTTAGATGCGTATGCAATAACCCCAGTATTAACCTCCCGGAAAATTTTAAGTTGGAATCCAAGCTTAGGAAGACAGCAATTCCTTTCAAACCAAGTTTAAAATACTGTATCTTTTACTTTCTGGAAATTAAGTATGAAAGCAGGATCTAAAATCAGTGAAAGCTTCAGAAGAACTAAGAAGTTCATTTAAAGGCTAAGTTATAAAAAGGTTTGTAAGGACAACCAGAAAGCCACCCCTTCCACAGTGAAAAAGTCTACTTATGCATTCATTTGGAGTAATTTCAGTCAGACTGCCTTTAGGATGGATGGATTTGGGGGCTTTTTAATTTAATTTTAGGAATAGTCCTGCAAGAAATAGAAGCTGCTTTTGCTCACCAATACAATTATATAAAAGGGAACTTACAGATATTCAGAATGACTTGGTGGAGTATGGGTAACTGCATAAATTAAAACTTTTCTTGACCCTGCTTGAGGAAATAAAGTCAGGAAGAGGGCAAGAAAAGTTCACCTCCACTACGCTAAAACACTTCACTACACTGAGTTTGTATCCTTCCAGCTGCTTTTTCTGCTGGAAGGCTTCTAGAAAAACTCAGGTGGGTAACAGCTTCTCACTGCTCAGTGAAGGCGATCCTGAAGTAACAGACATTCTTTTGTGAACCTTCAAGTCTGATCCATCAATAGTCACCTTTTCGCCATACTACACAGGGCTACTTTCTGAAAATGCAAATTTGCAGAAATTCACATTTTCTGCAGACAACTTTGGTGCAAAATCTTGGTATTTGCATGACATGTTGTCTTCCGTAACTCATTGTCTCCATGCACACTATCTGATTTCCAAAGGAGAGCACTTACCTTTCAACAATTGCTCTCCGCATAGCTTCTTGGCTATATGGACACTTCCCCAATACAATTGCTGACAGATACACTGGATACTGCAGGAAATGCATCAGAAGAGCTCCTTGACACCCTAACACATTCCAGCGAGCCAGTTTATCACTGCAGGACATAGAGCATGTTCTGTCCCCACGACCTGGCTTCACTCGTAATAATCCCACACAGTGATACCCTACCCCGGGTATTCGGGCATCACCCAGCTCTCCAGGTACGCATTTTGCTCCAGTTCTATAAACATCTACTACCTTTGGTCTCCCTAAGCCAGTCTCCTTATTAGCTGTTTGCATCCCTGCAGAACATTGACAACTCTTTGGATTTGTGTCATCTTCTCGTTTCGCAGATACTTGCTGAACAGCCAGGTCTTCAGTGATTACGGAAAAATAACCATCATCGTCTGTTTTCATTCTCTTGCTTATATGATTACTTGCCATTTTCTCTGATTTCCTCTTATCTTCTGGACCCAAATGATCATGGTTACTTCTACACTTTGCTGATTGTCCAGCTGCATCATCTCCAGTCGCTGGCTTCAAAAGCTGGTTCTCTGGTTCACTAATTGGAATAATAGAAGCATCTCCACCTAGCACAAAAGAAGCAACATCAAAATTGGCAAAAAACACCTCTCATGGCTGGAACACATCACATCAGCAATATTACAGCTACTACAGCTACTAGTTTTCACAGATTTGCACTCAGGAAAATTTAACTACGAGAACACAATCTTCAAACAACATTGCCCTGTACAATGATTAATCAGGCTTCACTGAAATTTGAGCCAATACATGTTTAATTTCAGGTTTTGCATTCTACCTAAGAAATAACCAAAAAAGCAAAATTTAAAACAAAAATTATAAAAGCAAAAGGTGTCAAAGGCATTTGACAGACTATATGCAGTGCTGAAGACTCACAGGAAAACAAATCTGATCTAACTAAACAATACAAACCTCAAAAGAATAATTAAAGAATAACCTATCAAATAAGGATGGAAATTTTAACCTTTATCACTAAAACAAGCTGAAAACCAAAATTCTGAAGCCCAGTTCTAAGCAAACAACGCCTGACAGGCGTGTGAGAAAAAGACACTTGGGAAATTATTCTTGCTATTAAATTTGAAGATGTAGATTCTATTCTCATATTGCATTAATGAAGAAAACCATCATAGCTTATTCCAGCAATGCCATCAAAATCATGAAGACATATGAGCAACTAATTAACTGTGCAAAGTAGTGATGAGGCATATTTTGAGAGTGCATAGACTTCTTTGTTCTGGTAACAGATTAGCAGTTGAAGAACACACTGGTAAGAGTGTGTTAACACCAAGATGTCCAATAAGCTGGTAGACCAAGAAGTTGCATTCCTACATTTTGCCAACAAATCCTCATCTTTGTGGTGCTGGACTTTTAAAAACACACAAATAGTGTTTTCTGTGACAAAACAAAAAGTTGCATTCCATTCCATAAGAAGTTTTTGGTTGAAGGGGAGGGTGGTGTTTTGTGGGTGGGGCTTTTTTGGTTGTTTTCTGGGAGTTTGGTTTTGGTTTGTTGGTTTTCTGTGTGGTTTTTTTTTTTCTTCCCCTGTTTAGGTTCGGTGTTTTGTTTTTTGTTTGTTTTGGGGGGGTGGTTTTGTTTGTTT
>VUYV01000007.1:9797857-9853097 GCA_008711295.1 Anarhynchus alexandrinus | reverse complement strand
TTTTTTTTTTTTTTTTTTTTTTTTTTTTTTTTTAGGAACTGCGGTACATGTAAATGTTTTTTATTAAAATCTGAATCCAAGGAGACAATGTTTAAAGCAAAGCAACGAGGAGATACGACAGGACCGCTGACAAGTATGTTAGTTTCTGGAAAAGAAAATAGTAGCCATTATTTTTTAAATAAAAAGTGAAGCATTCCACTATATAATAAGCAGTATATCGGATTTACTGAGTTCATATCCAGTGGGATAAAATGCCAAATATATCTGTGGAGGACCAGTCAAGTACATCTTAGAACACATACTAATGACATGAGTTACTGCCTCACTCTCACTCCAGATCAAAGAGAGACCAAAGAAAGGCAAGGGGCAGAAAAGATTCTACAAGTGGGAGCCATGAAATTGGTTCACTCCAGCATACTCACATGGGGTATGACTGCAGAAGAAAACAAATATGATATTTGGTTTGAGTTTCCATTTCCCAGTTTCAGTTCCCGGAATAAAGATACTGCATTGCTGATGGGAAACTGCCAGCCCCATCTGATGGAGAAGATACCTGTTAGGCAGAAAGTTTTCATGAGAAGTTTACTTAATTTTTGATGCATGGGAAAACAACAAAAATTAGATGCCTGTTCTTTCCTGGTGAAGTCTACGAGGAGCCAGTCAGTTATGGTTCTACAGATAGATGGGATCCAACATACTCCATAAACACAAACACATCATTGGAACCTTCATAACAGACCTCAAAGGGTTGGACTCAGTGGAGTTAACTATCTCCTCAAATCATATATCTAAGGTCCCCTCCTCCCACTCTGTATTTTTACCAGCACTGCAACTCATCTGATTCTGTGAGAGCCAGCTGAGTGGTATCAAACCGCAAGAAATGTACTCGTTTCTGTAGCATTACTGTTCTGGCTCGGTTGCTTGAACCAGCTTATGCCATGTGAACAAGAGGACTGGTATGTGGGAAACAGCAAAAAGGCTACCCTTGCTAGTCATCAGACCAGCACTGACGTCACATGAAATCAGACCCTATTTCTTCGTACAGAGGCTCTACAAGAATAAGAAAGAAACAAGCTTCTGTGAAAGGGTCTTAACACCACCTACAAGTATGAAAATTAAGTCAAACTCCTGCTAACAAAGGGAACAAAATTGTTGCCTACACAGAAGTAAAACTGTCTCTTTCATTACGATTTCATCCCCTAAGCTGCAAAATCTGTCTATTTCAGCTATAGGTCAAAACCATTTGTATCACAACAAACAACTTCAACTGGCACATGAACTTCATATGCCTCACCTCTGGAAGCTCCTCTTGGCCACAATTTCAGCATGACTGTCATTCAGAATGTCTCCTAAAGCAACAACCAAATGAGAACAATAGACATCATTACTGAAAAGAAGATGAACAAAGCAAACAGAAATTGACAGATAACAGTTCTCCAGATTTGTTAGCATTTGAAAGTTTAATATTGATATTAGGTTATTCCAAAATATTTAAAGTTCCAGTTACTACAAAAGAAAGTCAGTAGCCTACACAAATGAAGGATCAAAGTCTTCACTCCATAGCAAGTCAGAGACTTGTTTAAATACCATATTTTAACTTTTCTGATATGTGAAATCCTTTGAGTTGAATAAACGCTGGCTTCCTTCAAAACCTTCCTGATGTTGGTTCTTAATAGCAAATCTTGATATTCTCAGATTAAGCATAACATCCAGAAAATTTCAAGTGTTTGTTAAGCTTTAGATTGAAGTTTCTTGTTGCACTATGTCCTACAATTTAAATTACTTTTCTTGTAAGTAATTTTGATGTTTACCAGGTTTACACATCTCACCTTCAAACTTCCTGCAGGGTCTGCCTATGGCAGTATCTAAAGGAACAGGATCTGTAGATCAGCTTTTATTTCAGGAATAAAAGGCCAGGTGATAAAAGTCCTCTTTAAGAAAGTCTAAAAGTTCTCTAACAGGTAACCATTAACAAGACCTACCAACCAAGTCAATTTAAAAATAAATACATCATAAGAGGAAAATATTTTCTAAACTTAAGGTCACAGAAGACAAACAACAGAAAAGAACTAGCTTTACTCTTTTCTAGTCAAATTTCTACTTTGACTCTTAATAAGTAGTAGTAAGCAATACAACAGTTTAATCACAGTTTTCCTAAATCAGTCAGAAAAATGTCTGTACTAATACTCTTCTAAGATGGTTAGGTCACAAGAAACATCCACAAAAAATCTAAGATATAGAATTTAGTTTCTTCTTTTGCTCCACTAATTCATTTCAATACAAAGGACATTATGCAGAACATGAAACAGCCTAAAACTGATGCATGCAAAACTGTTTGCTCCTGTCTTGTTCTACTCCTCCTCTGAAGTCTGCAGAAGGTAGAAACCCCTGTACCTATGTACACTTTTCCTCCTTAGTCACTTTTCAGCATTAATTACTATGCTTCTCCCCTCTCCTAGGAGAGCAGACAGATACATTCTGAATAAAAAAAAATGGATATGCAGAAAAAGGAAAGTGCTACAATAAATGGTAAGAAATGGTAGCTGTGGGAAGTCATGTATCAATCCCATACATTTATCATACAAACACTTAAAACTGCCAAGCTACAGAATATATGGTAAGGGAGAAAAGGCCTGGTAATACCTTTCTGGTGTCATCCCTGCCCTAACTCAGCAGTGGTATCTTTTGTATCAGACCACAATAAAACTAGACTGTAATGGGTGAGTGTAGCACAATTATTTTGCTTGTGTTTTGTTTTGCTTTTAGTTATGAAGTCTTCGAGTATGCAGACTCTGGGCCTAAACTCCACATTTCCACATAGAGAGTTTATTCACCTTTAAGGCAGCAAGTGCAGCAAACTTTCAGGGCAGCCATTCTGGCTGCCTAAGCCCCTTTCTTCTTGGCAAGCTGAGGTCTGGCTTACACTTCTGGCTTCAATCCACAAGTCCGAACTCAATGCCATGGACATTTTCAGTGATTCTACAATACCAGCAAGAACGAAGGTAGCACAGGTAGTTTGTTCTTGGATTTTACACCATACTTACCAGTTTTTCTCATTTTGTTTTGCCCAATACATTTTGTTCCAGTTCCCATAGCAACAACTTCCTTTATTACTGAAAAAAAGAAACAACATTAACCGAATGAACTATCACCAGAAGCATTGCTCTCATATAGTCATTCTGGCAAGACAACACACAGAACATTGTGTAAAAGGGAAGGTACAGGGAAGCAGGCCATGTGACATTCCAGAAAGGAAACAGTATCAGCTGGAGAACTGAACATAGTAAACAGAAGCACCAGTGCTAGGAAAACTCTATGATCCCATAGCAGGACTGCTAACACAAGCTCGATATGCTAAGCAACACACAGTGGACACCAGCATAGGATTTCTCAAACACGTAAGAAGCATGGGATACAATCTGCATGACAACATGGAAGTGCCAGTAAGAAAAAAAGAAGATGATGGTGAACTAACACAAACTCACAATGTAGTAACGCACGCTGTTAAAGAAGTGCGAACTGAGACCTTTCTAGGATTCTTTCAAATAGTAGCCAACACACTTTTGCAAGGGTTTACATTAGGAATCCACGTCCTGCCTAGACTTTCGCCACTTACTGAACAGCCAAATGCAGGCTTTCATCTTCTTAGCTACAGTCTGGGAAGAACAGCATTTCACTAGAACTCTTTGCAGACAGAAGGTGTAAAAGCTTTTACAATGACAAAGAGTAAAGAACTTGGGTGGAGACAGAAACGGGATAGGAAGGGGTATATGTTCTTTTAAAAAGGTATCTCAAAGAAAAAAAAAAAGCATCAAGGACTGCGACCTCCTCTCCCCCTTACCCCCCCTGCCACTCATTCTTACCCTGCAGATTCCCCGGACTAGCAAGAACGTCTTTTGGGGTTGCAGACTCCACTTTGACAACAGCTGCCAGTGAAGTCCACTCCCTGCTTGGATCTGGTTTCCCCTGCTTAGGGAGTCTGGTCCTATAATGCAGGTAACATAGCTCAGCAATTTCATCAGCTGACCACATGGCTCCCGATGCAAGTGCAGGTTCTAAACAGAATTAGATTCCATCACGACACTGATTAACAGCCCCCATCTCTTCAAACCCTACCACGTTGTCCTGCGTGACACCTTCCTGTACCAGATTCCAATATCTAAGGACTAACTGCATCACCCCTTTCAGGATTTTTTATAAGAAATATATCACATGAAATAAAAACCTTTTTCTCCCCAAATCGCTAGGAATAAAACCCAATGCTAGAATCCTTATAGCCCAGCAGCAGGTGAGACTGCCGGGTTCCTACTACGCTGCAGTCAACAGCGTGCCTCACACCGCCGTCCCCCTGCGGTCCCCGCACCGCACCTGAGGCGTTTGGCGCCACCCCACTCCTTCCGAGGCCTCCGGGCCTCCACCCAGCCCCAGCGACCGCAGACCTCCACAGCCGGGGCAGCCAAAGCTCCGAGCCACCTGCAGTAGCGCTCACGCGTACCTCACGCCGCCCTCGGCCCCCACCCTCCGGGTTAACGGTGCCGCCGCTCCTCACCGGCGGCAGCGAAAGCCCCGGGGCCGCGCCAGGCCATTCGCCTCAGAGACTGCCAGCCCGCGCACGCGCAGCTGCTCCCCCCCGCGCGGGGCCCGCCGGGAGCGGCGGCTGCTGCGCAGGCGCAGAGAGAGACACGGAGACGGGCGACAGAGAGCGGAGCGTTTATTGAGCCGGTCCTTCACACTGAGGTGCCTTCGGCGGGCTGGTCGGGCTGCGCCTCCTTCTTGTTGTCCTCCGGCTTCATGGCGGGGAAGAGAAGCACCTCCTGCAGAAAGGGACACCGTCAGCGGGCGCCAGGGCCGCCCATACCCCCGCCCGGCCTGGGGAGCAGGAGCCCGTGGGCCAGCCTGGCGAGACTGCACCCTCTGAAGAGATTTCCAAGCAAGCGCAACAAAGGAGTGCTTTTCTGAGGTGGAATTCTTTGTCTTAAAGAATCTCAAATGGCTACAGTATCTGTTATTTGTTTTCTTTGCAGAATCTCGTTCCCCGTTCTCTGACAAAGCGCTGCCATTTCTAACATTTACCTTGATGTTGTTGGAATCCGTAAGGAACATGGTGAAGCGATCGATTCCCATGCCCCAGCCAGCTGTAGGAGGAAGGCCGTACTCCAGAGCGGTGCAGAAGTTTTCATCAATAAACATGGCTTCATCATCACCTGCAGCTTTTGCCTAAATGAGAAAATTAATAGTAAAAGGTGGGTTGTACAGAGTTAGGTAGTACCACTTCTGATAACCCCTAGCAAAAGAGTGGAATATTGGTATTTGTAGCAGCCATGTAACTGATGAAACCAAAGCCCTATACAGGTGCAAGAGTAACAGATGAAGGAATCTCAGTACCTGGAGAACTGCTGTGGA
The DNA here is from genome assembly GCA_008711295.1 of Anarhynchus alexandrinus. Classification (NCBI taxonomy): domain Eukaryota; kingdom Metazoa; phylum Chordata; class Aves; order Charadriiformes; family Charadriidae; genus Anarhynchus; species Anarhynchus alexandrinus. The sequence continues at coordinate 9,847,694 of VUYV01000007.1, read as the reverse complement.
GGTCACTTGCACAGATGCTTCCAAAATAGCTCTAGGCTCAATTCCTTTCAGATCTGTAAGTGTCCTTTCTAGACAAAGGCCCAGGCCCTTTCACTTCAGTAAAAGTATCTCCAGGGCCACGTGGCAGCAGGTAACAGTGGAATAAATTGCTTTCAAAGTATTCTCAGGTTTTTTATTGCCTGCAACCCCCCGTTTAATGTTTGCAGAAACAATTAAGAAGCATAGTTGTTTGAATCATCAGTAGCTGCTCCGTGAAACAAAGTTTAGAAATTGCTTTTTTACCCTCAAGTAGAAAGATTAAAAAACCCTACACTGAGATGGTAACTAATGCATCTGACCCTGACAGCCTCCAAGTGCCAGAAGTCATCATAATAAAAACGCAGACTAGCCAATCCTCTCAAATTTAGATAATGCCAAGTGTAAGTGTTGAAACGACAAGAAACATTTTGGCTCATACAGTTTCACAGAAGACTTTGCAAAAAAACGTTAAAAGCGAGCGTTTCTGCCTGAGTCTGAAAATCCTGAAGCATGAACTGCCATCCTTCATCTTGATCTCCACCTTAAGTTTTCAGGCAAATTTTCATTCAATACATATAGTCATATGTCTGCAAAGTCTGGCTGTAATCATGAGACACAACTGCAGCAAACATATATACAACAGATCAAAGGTGAAAGAAATCTGTATTATCCATTCTGACTGAACATTTGGAAATTTACTATCAAGTAAGTTAGTTAATGTAAGTCTATCTTCCTGATTTTGACAATTGTTTAATCCTCTCAGGCACTGTGAAGCCATTAGAAAGAGTAGGAAGAACAGGAACTCTGTTTCTGCAGACTGCATCATCTGACCTCAACCATGTGTGGGCATGCATGCAGTCATGGATGTGTATACCTAATTAATAACAAAATCAATTTCAGCCACTCCTTTCTAAGGCTTATCTAGAGAAACCTAGTACTATAAATTTGTAAGCCTAATAATTTCCAGTCTGCAGCTCTTTTCTGTGAGCTGATTTAAAATAGTAGTAACTCAGTTCAGGAAGTTAGGCTATTTCTTACATACCATTCAAGCTCTTACCAGACACGAAAATTTATTAAAGAACCTAGAAGTACAACGTTGTATGACTAGATAAATGCTTAATTGGGGAAAAATAACTTTCAACCTGAACAAAACAGAGAAAACCCTTTGCACATTTGCTTATTTTCAGATTAGTACTTCAGGTAGAATAAAAGGGAAGATATTCCAAAACAAAGTTGCACTACTAAAAAACTAATCGACAACAGTGTTTGGACTTGTTTACCTTAGAGAGCAAGGCTCCTTTAAAAGGAATTACATTTTAATAGTAGGCTTTCACTTGAGTGAGAAACACTCGCTCCAAGTAGTAACAACCCCCTTTCAGCAGTAGGGACTAATAACAGATTTGGAATAGACAGAAGAAATATTCTTTGCTTAGGTGCCAATATCATTGATTCACTATCAGCAAGACACCATACCTTGGCCTGATCCTCAAAAAGCTGCCGCTGCAGGAAAGGATCGTTAAGTTCTGTGTATGCATTGCACACTTCCTTCTTCATTACAAAGAGCTCAAAGCGTTCTGTTAGTCCCCGATAAGAACGATGCCTACATGAAGATGACAAAACAAACATACCTTAAAATAGACATCTTTACAGAAGCAAAGAGCAGATACATTACTTCAAGAGGATTGCCCACACTTAGCAGTAACGGCTGTCAAAACTTTGAAGTACTAAGCATCAGCACACCCCCTCCCTGAACCATGGGATTCACAGCTCGGGAACAAACGTCAATCTTGGCTGGCGTCAGAATTCACAAACTGGTATACAACATCAAAATCTCTGTTTTCACGNGGGAGGGATGTTGTTTTGTGGGGTTTTTTTCCCCTTTTTAATAAAGTAGGAGTAAAGGATTTAAGAGAGTTACACACTGACTGTGTCTCGTACTCTTACCATTTGGCTAAAGGACTCATGATCTGCGGGTGATCACAGATGAATGTAGGATTGATACATGTGACTTCCAGGAATTCACCAACTAACTGGAAAAACAAAAGCGAAACTATTACATAGAATACAATATCAGTTTCCTAGCACTGCCTTCTCCAAAACATCCTGCTTTCCTCTCTTCACTACTGAAGAAAGTACCAGAAAACTGAAAAGTTTCCCAACTAATAATTCCTGACCATGGCAATGTCTTCATTAGCAGAGATAAGAAAAATGACATAGCAAAAACTGTATAAAAAATAATAACATAATTCAATTTGGACATTACAACAAAGACCAATAGGAAAAGCAGCAGAAAACCAGCTATCAGGCAATATTTTGGGTACAATGGAAAAGACTTAATAAAATTGATAGAACTATACGGTAAGCCCACCAGTTTGGTAAGGTACATACAAACGCACAGATCTCACAGACAAAACTGACGTAAGATAAAGCAGATCTGCTTTAAGCACAAGAGATGAGCTATCAAACTAAAATCCTCTAGCGCTCAAATTAAGCAGGCAACAGTAAACTATGTTTTGGTGTGGACAACACAAAAAAACCCTGATTTTGACACAGCAAGTTTTCTCACTGCAATACAGAAATAGACGAAGTGCATTTCAGCATGTTTTCCCAGATGGAGCTAAACTTTTACTCTGAAGAGCTTTCTGTTGATACAGATAAATCCTCAAAGACATTAGGCTTATAAAAACACCACCTTTACTTACTCTGTCAAGAAGCCTGGCTGTTGTCCTGGGAGGTGGACACTCAACATTTCTCTCTGCACAAAGGTCATCAAAGAACTTGCGAGTTTCTGAAATTGTCGTAGACAAAAATTAGAAAAGCCACCCAGGCAACCATGTTTTTTTTCTTTCTGCATCCTTCAAACATGTCTTACAGTGATTTATAAGATCTTAATGGTATACAACATGGAAAGCACGAGCTTAAATGTCAATCTGCAAAATCAGTGTTTGTTTTTAATCAGTTTACACTAAAATGTAAGTTATTTTATAGTTCAGAAACTTGACAACAGTTAAGCACAACCCCACGCAACTGCTGGACATTATTATTTGGGAAAAAAAAAAAGGGGAAAAAAAATCACTAAAAAGTGTATGAACTTGTTTCCTTGTGGCTCTGGATTCCAGGAATAAAATAGCACATACACACATTTTGAAGAAAGCCCAAAATAATCACACTCCTAACCTATGATCACAGGCATGGAGACTCAACTGCACAAAAGACAGAAGAAAGAAGAAATAAAAAGCTGGGTCTCTTCAAAAGATCAAGAACTCCCCAGATCATGCCTCTGGAGTATACAGCATCACATATACTCAACAAAGGAAGAGGCACAAGAGTCAGATCCTGCCAAAGACTGCAAGGCATGAAGGCTTCTTTCTGGACTCTCAGGTAGCAGACAAAACCAGAGAAAAGCAATCCCATGTGTTAGTATCACCTCAAAAAAGCAGCTGACAGACTGCAGGCTGAGAACTCAAGACCTTTTGCCCCCTTTCTGTAAAGGAAGAATTATAGGACATTCTGTATCAGCATCTAACCTTCAGTTTCAAAGTTCTCAGTTGATGGCAATTTTACTCCTAGGACCTTTTCCAGGTCATGCACCATGCTAATTCGCCGGAAGGGAGGGGTAAAATCTATCTCATAGGCCTGTCCATCTTGACCATCTGGATGGTAAGTGATCTTGTAACTTCCAGTGATATGTTTCACCATCCCTACAAAAGGAACCCGAAGTTTAGAAAAAAAGTATGCCATATAATATGCAATTCTTTCAGAGATTCTTACTCTTTTTTTAATTAATATTGCATACGTTACCTGAAAGCAACTTCTCTGTAATTTCCATCAAGTCATGGTAGTCTGCATAAGCCATGTAGAATTCACATGTTGTGAATTCAGGGTTGTGAGTCAAATCAATTCCTTCATTCCGGAACTGACGCCCAATTTCATATACTCTGTCCATGCCTCCAACCACCAACATCTAAACCAAAGGAAATTCTAGTAAACACACTAAACATTTTCAAAAGAACTAAAGAGAGCTCAAACACACAAAACTGCAACACAACCTTACAAATCTCATTCAAGACAAATTTTGTTTCCTCCAATCCAATGAGTCCATCTTTCTTCAAGATTAATACCCATTTTAGCTACATTTAGTTTTTTAGAATAAGATCGCAACAGTATGGAGGATATAGGCTTAGCCATGAGGGGCTTGTGTTTTACCTTATGGTAAAGCTCTGGAGCAATTCTCATATATAAATTCATATCCAGTTCATTGTGGTATGTGATAAAAGGTCTTGCCACAGCTCCACCTGGAATTATATTCATCATGGGAGTTTCAATCTGTAAAATAATAGCAAAAAAAAAAAAAAATTTAACAGTGGCGTAAATATTTCTAAGCTCCTACCTCAACGCCCTGCTTTCGTCTGATCTGTTTCCAAAGCAGAACTCTGTTAAATTGGTGACAATTGAACCAACAAGTCCTGACAATCAGCTGAAGAACATGATACCCATGACAATTTGGCTAATTTTTCTTAAAATTAACTAGTATCTGTTCATGGCATGACACTACACTGTGCCATACAGAGTACCAGTATGACTGAGCACTGCCCGATTCACGTACCTCCAGATTGCACTCTACTGTGTAGCAGGCCACTCCCTGACTTCTCTGCCTTTTATTTTATTCCCAACATTCTCACCAAGCCTAAGTAACTTCCTCCATTATTCAGACAACAAGTCAAAACTTCATATAAATTGAGAAGGACTCTTACGGTCCTTTTTGATGAAGTTATCAGAACAGTAAAATCTCTAAGTACTAGATTAAGAATTATTTGTAAAAAAAAAGAAAAACAAAAACACATCAAAGAAAGACATTAAAGCCATTACAGGTATGACAGAGATGATAAAGCACAGGTTCAGATTCCCACTGCTCTCAAAAATCTCCCACTGGCAGCTTTTGCCATTGAGTTGATAAACACTTGTAAATAAACTACATTACATTTAGCAAAAAGATTAGAACTTAAAGTACAACCAAGAAACTGGATGCAACAGACAGCAGCGCAAGTATTATTTTTTCATATGCTACTCCGCAATAGATCTTAAGATAAAATCAATTTTACTTACAGGAAGTAAAACCTGCATTTACCTCCAGAGGGAAAACACCATTTCAAAGATGTTATTTCCACATTAAGTTACTGAAATAAGGAAAGGACAGCAGCAGTTTGAAGACTACCTTGATAAAAGTTTCCTGAGTCATAATGTCACCAACTGAGAATTGTCTTAACTTTAAAAAGAGGAAAGGAATAGCTCCCATTACATTAAACTGATAAAACACACCATGCTGAGGTAGTTATCCTCACTTTTGTAACTATTTTGCATATGAGTCTGAATATAAAGCATCCTTGATACTGAGACACTCTAAACACATTCAGTATGCAGAGAGAAATAAACACTGAAGCCTTACCTCAAGGAAGCCCAACTCATCTAGAAAGCTTCGAATATATGTGATGATCTTTGCACGGGTTATAAATTTCTGCCTCACATAATCATTAAGAATTAAATCCAAGTATCTCTGACGATACCTAGTTTCCTGAAAAGAACAAATATCTTTAGAACAAGCTAGACAAACGTGCTGCCAAAGGAAAAACTACCAAAACAAAACTAATGTTTCTTTGTTGACTGATACCATCCATTCAGACCTATCTGTCAAATTGCCTCCAAGAGTGACAGGTATGACAAGTACCTTATCTTTGAGGCCAAAGTGAAGATGAGGCAACATGTGCAGGCATGGAGACAACAGAGTTATTTCGTAAGGAATAATACTCAGTTCGCCTTTCTTTGTTTTTCCAGGATTCCCCTCTACACCAATAATGTCCCCACGACGCAGCTTGTTGTTAATACGGAAATACTCTTCCTCAGATTTGTAGAGCCTGTAATTACAAAACCAGTATAAGTACTTTCGTTTAAAAATCAACATTCCAAACTGTCCTGGACAGCAAGTCTCCCCCCAAATCAAATCCTTTAAAAAAAGGATTTTTCTAGCAGGGAAGCCAACAACAACATCCTAAGCAAAACACTACCTGGCTGCCTAAGCCAACCCATAGAGGAATAGCCTAAGGAGATGAAGGAACAGAATGCCCAAATACAGATCTCTAGGCCCCAGAATGCAGTTCAGTTTAGAATGCTACTAGGAATACCTCTACTTACCTGGAATTTGCCATGACCTGCAACTTGACTCCTTCGCCACGAAGATCATAGAAAATCAGCTTCCCTCCAGAGGCACGCTTTGCATGGATTCGACCTAAATATCAAAGTATGCAAGACATCAGGAAAAGAGTCCACAGCAAAAAGGATACAGGGGAAAAAGCCACAGTACTATCACTTGGACAAAGGACCCTCAGCTCTGAACTGATTACTAACCGTGAAAGAGAAGCAGTTAAGTCTCTTAACAAAAGACCATATGAACTTCGGGTCTCAGAGCCCATATCACAATCTGATCTTGTAGTTACAAGGGATGTTGTAGGGGTCCATTCAGTCTGAAAGGACGTGTCCTGAATAGTCTAACACTGCTACAGACTTCATGACTGAGTAACAGGGGATCAGCAAAATTCGAAAAGAGACCACCCCATCACTAAAGGCAGCTAAGACTTGTCTTAGCAAAGCAACAAACCATCTTTCCCTACCCCAGACAGGCCTTTACCTGCCACTCTCACTGTAATGTCTGTCAGGTGATCTCCTGGCTGCAGGTGACCGTACTTCTCTATAAAATCTGAGAGAGATATGTCTACATGGAACTTGTGGGGATAGGGATCTTCATTGGTGCCCTTCAGCTGCTGGATTGCATGGCTACGGATCTTGTAGTATTGCTGTCACCAGAAACAAAGAAAACCAAGCCATTTGGTTAGAAACTGAAAATGTTTTACAGGTTGTAAATTAAAACACTTCTGCCCAAATGTAGGAATACGTAGGTCTCTCCCCTTTTACCCATTTAGTTCCCCTTGAACACAAAGTCAGATGTAAATCAGTAACATTTATTCTCAGAACAGTAACAAGCCTGAGGCCAGACGCTCACATTTGGATCCAAGCTTTCCTCATCAGCACCAATGTTATTCTCACAGTCAGAAGTCACGGAAGGCTTATTTGAGTGCTTTTCACTTTGCTCTTTCTGCTTTGCCTCTTTTTCAGCTATTTTTCTCTCAGCCTTTAAACGTCTCTTCAGCTCACTGCAAAAGAGAAGGAAACCGGATGCATCTCTGACACTCCCGCAAGGAAACGCTTGGCAGGATTCCACCAAAAGGATACCAAGTACAAATAACCCTGTCCTTTCTCTTACTCCGTCCAAAAGACAAGATAATTCTTAACCACGTTTAAGCACTTCCTTCTTTGAACTCTTTAATTCATCTCCTACGAGATACGAATACTCAGAAAAAGTTAAAACCGAATTAAACATCCCGTAAGCAGACCTCGGGACGCGTGCCCAGGGACCTTCCACAGGCCGCTTCACACCGGAGCGCCTGACAGCCCCGCGCAGCACAGAAGCGACATATGGAAAAACTCAGGCGCTACTTCGCGTTCCCGAAGTCGCCTTCGCGTCCCCGGCCCGGCCCGGCCCGGTCCGCGCCCCCCGCGGCTCCCGACCCCGCCGCCCGGGACTTCATGAGGAAAGAGGCGGGCCCAGCCAGACCGCAAAGCACCGACCTGCTTTGGTCATGAAGTGCCCGGCGCCATCGGAGCGCGGGCGCGGCCCTCCAGGCCCAGCCGCGGAGCCGCGCGGCGGCGGGGCTCAGCATGGCGCGCTCCGACGGACCGCCACCGGGTCAGCCGAACATTCGCCTCGCCTCGCCTCCCCGGCCCGGCCCGGCCCGGCTCCCCCTGCCCGCCCACCCTCACTTTTTGCTGAGGCGCGACTCGCTCTCCGCCGCCTCGCACGCGCGCTCTGCCGGAGCCGCCATCTTCCCCGCTTCCACCGCCCTTTCCGGCGCTGCCGCGCCTGCGCGCCCGGGGCGGCGATGGCGGAACCGGGGGGCGCGGCGGTGGCTCGTTCGCGGTCGCTCTTCTTGTGGGACGACGGGAGCCCGATGCGGTTCTACGTGCGGCCCGGGCTGGCCAAGCTGCGCCTGGCGCCGCTGGTGCTGGCGGGCGGCGGGCGGCTGTGCCGCGTGCAGGAGCCCGGAGCCGTGCTCTTGGCGCAGCCCGGCGAGGCGGCGCCCGGCGGGGCCGTCTCCACCGAGTACGTGACGGAGTGCGTGGAGCGCAACCGGCGGCTGCCGTTGGAGCCCTTCCGGTTGCCCGCCGCGCCCCTCGCCGCCTCCTCGCCCCGCGGCCGCCTGGCCTTNGTGGTCGGGGGGGCAGCGCCGCGCCGGTCCCCGCTGCGGCCCCAACAGTCGATGCCCGCGTGTTCCCGCAGAGCCCCGACAGACGCAGGAGCCGGCGCAGAGCACGGGTCTGTTCGAGGCAGCTAACCGGGAGTTCGAAAGCACGGAGGTGAGCGGCCCGGGGCAGCCCCGGGAGCGGCGTCGCGAGGGGGAGCGGCTCGGAGCGGCCTCCCTGGGTGTCGCACGGCGGCACGGCGATAACTCGTCATTACCTCTTAAACGAGGGTGCACCGTGACATCCCTTCCGCTGTGGCTCAGCGGGAGCTTCGTGTGAGCCGTGAACTACCTGGCTTACGATGCACGTTTTCTGAGTGCGATTCCCTGCCCGAGTTAGGAAATTAAGGAAATTTCCCGAGTGAGGAAATTAACGTGACAGTGTTGTCATGTTAAAAGCTGTATCAGCAAGTAGGAGTCGTCCTTTCACCTCGGGCATACAATGTTCCTGCAGTTCCATTAACGTTTACTTTTATACTTAGCTTTACTTTTATACTTAGCTTTACTTTTATACTTAGCTTTACTTTTATACTTAGCTTTACTTTTATACTTAGCTTGTTCAAATTCTCCCTATATTTCATGCGTTTCTGTGATCTTGTATGTCCTTGTTAACACATATGGCTTCACTTCAGTCACTGAATTTTACTATGCCTAGTAATTTCTGAGTTTCTTTATATAGAGTCACAGTGGAAGGCAGTTGGGTAGCAGTGGTAAAAGAAGCTTGCCAGAAAATACCATGTGTAATTGATGACTCCACTTCTCTTACTTTTAGTCAGGAAGTGACACTTCGGATATTTCAGAAGAACTTTCTACACGGGGTGGAAAGGGAAAGTCCCCAGGAGAAGCAGCATCTGGTTTGAAAACTGGACCGGAGGACTCTGCTCTCCCCGACACTCAATTACAAAGGGAAGAAGGACCAACCAGCACTTGCTCTTCTTCCAGTGTGGTGGGAGAAGTAGTAAAAACTATGCAGCACTTCATGGAGAAGTTTGGCATGGACCTGTTCACTGTTACACAGGCCTTTCTGAAAAACACTGGTGAAGTGGAAACTACTTTGTACTTTCTGCAGACGGGGCAGCGCTTGGATGGGTACCCTGTATGGAGCAGAGAGGATGACTTGGAATTGCAAAAAGATGATGAACGTGTCAGAAATAAATTGATAGCAAAATTTGGAGCTGAAAACGTAGCAAAGCGGATAGCATTTAGGAAAAGCTAGAGAGCAAAGCAGAGGGGAATGACTGATCTAGGACTGTGGCAGGAACTTAAAAACACAAAGTCATTTCAGAAATGCAAATGTGATAAAAAACTTGATGCAACATTCTGAAGTTTCAGAAATGCTTTAAAATAATTTTTTTATAAAAGGCCTATTTTCTGTTTGATCTTTATTTGTAATACTGGGTACACTAAACATGTAAAAATAGAAAATGATAAAGAGAAAGGTTCTATACAGTATCAAGTTTTCACTGAAAATTTGCTTTAAAGTGTATATCTACTATATAAACCCACTGATGGTCCTGCCTGTACATTGCTGCATGCAAAGGATTTTTAACAGGGTTGGCACCAAAATCTGACAATCACATTAAGTGCTCTAACCTGTCATGCATTATTAGTGCACAATAGCAACGTGTTCTCTGCCATGTGTGTTCCTTCAAACTGTTGTGGATGATAATTTCCTAACTTGCTCTGCCAGTTGTCATTACCTCTTTTGTTGTTGTTAATGAACCTTGATTAGCAGCAGACATTTGGAGATGATAACAATGATCCCTCTTTATGAACAGTTACATTTTCAAGAATATTCATGCCAGAAGATGTAGTACTTGGTCTCATAAATGAATGCTGAGATGCCTCAGAGTGGCCATGTGAACTGGAAATGGCCAAAAAAGGTCACTGTGACATTATAATACTCATTCTCACATTACAGAGATCTGTCAGTTAAAACCTCAGGCCGGTAGACAGTCATCTCAAGTTTTATTACCACTTCATGTGTTCTCCAGTGCTAATATTGCAGGGTTTGATAATGTCGACTTTACAATCTTGCTTCATGATTTCAGAAATAATGAATAGCTCTGCCTCGGCTTGCATCTCTACAGATTGAAGAGTCCCAGCTTCTTTAATCCAGGCAAAGTAACACTTGTACCAGACTGTATAGTCTCACTGGAAAAAGTAGACCAGGTTTCAAGGCCACGTGCAATAATTCAAGTAGGAGATAGGAGCTAAGAAAGAGTGCTCAGAGTTTATTTAGGTATCTGTCACCTAAGTCATGTTTCAGGAAGAACATCATTGCTAGTATACAGTTGCAGTCTGAAAAACTCAGTACTTTCAGCCTGAAATCCCATTTTATTTTACCAAAAGAAAGATTGATTTTTTTTCTTAGAATTATATTTTGGGGTTTTTGCTTATTGCACTGTGGCACTCAAAAAAAATAAGGTGAAGTAGGAAATCGTTGATTTTAAACTAATTCAAGTTATATTGAACATCAATAATAACTCTATATGATGAGAGTGCTAGTTCAGAAAACTGCTGCCCTGAAACAGGAAGTGATTATTTGGGGAGTTAAACAATGTAACCAAATAAATGCCAAAACTCTGTTTCAGACTATGCAGTGTTTCACTGGACAGGTCATTCCTGCTGAAAAAGTGAGAATTATTGGGTACATTCATGCTGCTCAGACTAGTTATTGAGACTTGTGTGGAAGACCAGACAAGCACTTAACAAGAAAGTGCAAGACAACAAAGCAAATAAAATAGTAAGATTTTTTAAAAATTAGAAACTTTACCAGCTGGATTTGAAATCCAAGGACTGCTGATGACCAGGTTCATTAACAGAAAACCCGTCACCTCCTGCAGCCAAAACCTCCCATTCTAGCTTGGGTGGTGTACGCGCCTCGGCAGCACCATAACCTCACAATTCAATGGTTGTCTTGTTTAACCAAAACTGCTCTAGAATTCAAAGTGAGAGGTAGAACACATTAAATGGCTGCAACATAAAAAGATGAGGTGTAAGGCTTATTATTTCTTTTTATAATTTTAAGTGACACATTTTGAGTTTGTCTTTTTCAGGGCAATTAGTCACACATGCAATGCAAACTTCTGAGTTCGCATACAGTGCTTTTACCTTTGCAGAACCATACAAACGTGTTGTCTAACACTGAGACCCTTTCCACGTGTACTCAGTGCACTTGGTAGGCGTAGGAACTAAGCGTACAGCTTACCCAAGGTCGGCTGCTTTCATCTGTTCTGAACTCCTGAAAGGCACTGCGTATCAACACTCTTGCTTGTGCAGGCACACGGGTCTAGGTCTCTTCAGTCCACTTTCCCGTTAACAGGACCTGGAGATGTCACTATATCCCATGGTTCTGTTTCAGGGCGTTCCAGCTCTGCCTTCTCCCATCATAAAAATCTTTGTTTTCTCTGCTTTGTCTTACCAAAGACAGTTACATTCCTTCCAGTATGCTGGAGACAGTTTGGCTTTCCATGTTCATATCAGGTCCTTGTACTGTTGGGGAGTGTCAGGAACACTCTTTTTGTAGCTCAGAGAAATATACAAGTTTCTTCTTTGTATCATTGCCTGGAGCAGCAGTATTTGTAAACCTGGAAGAGTGAGCAGAGCGGCAATACCCATGCCAGAACTTTTGAGTTATAGACAATTCCAGAGGCAGAAATACTGGGTCTGCAAACCATTATCTGGAATTTGAGTATTTCCATTTGCTTCCTTTTAGAGTTAGCCAGCATTCAAAATTGATGAATTCTGGCCTTTCATAACTAAAGATACCAGTGAAGAACTGATTGCATGCACCAGGTTGAAAAGCAATAGACAGGAATACCAAAGAGTACCAAAGAGTTTTTGAATGTCCCTTTGATTGGTGACTTCTCCATCTTACACTTCATTGGCATAAAAGCAGGGTTTACTCTTCTGAACTTGGACAATGTAAATTTGGCATTTTTTTCTAAATGGACTTCCACGATTTTTATTTTATGCACGTGCCAAAGGATGTAGCCGTAGTTTTAAACATCATGCTCACCATCTGGAAAGTTTGTGGGGGGAGTTGGGGTTTTTTTCCTCCTCCAAAAAGTATTTTAAGTCATCTTTGCTTGCATTAAGACAACTTTAAATTTTCCACACTGTATGGCTTCGGTGCTTCCAGAAAAAATAAAATCTTTCCAATTGTTGTATTGAGGAAACATAGCTAAAGGAGTGTAGTAAAGGTACACTGAAATCAACGATCCTGCTTTTTCTGATTAAGCTTAGGAAGTGGAAGTTTTTCCAAAACAAGACACTAAGAAAGTGCATCACATGATATTATGTCATTTGTTTACTGGCTGATGGGAAACACTATGAAGGTTTTTGTCCCACTGAACATTTGCTACACGGAATTAATTGAGTCCACTGAAAACAAGTATCCGTAATAAAACTTACGCCACTCAAGCTGACATTGGTTAACGTAGAGATATATTTAGCAATGTACTGAAAAGAGTCTGTGTTTGCTCAGAAACCAGCTTCTTGGCTCTTAAAGTAGGAAGCTCTCTACTATGAGGAACAAGCTTCTAAGACTCCATGCTTTTAGCCGAGTAAGTTGAGTTAAGGTCCATTTTAAAGGGACTTTAAAAGAAATACAGTGGCTGTGCACTTCTGTGGTGCAGTACGAGTCCTACTTCTCTATGCCAGCCTACCAGCACTAAGCTTGCACAACCACTGTGTAAAGGAAGATCCCTCGCTTCCAGTGGTCTTACCACCACAACGCCGGTGCTGCCTGCTCAGCACGGATTTCGTCATTCAACAGGATCCCTAGCAATAAGTCTGTGATTTCTATAACATACAACATCCCACACTTTGCAGGGATTAGGGCTTTAGCTCTGGGAATATAGATATCCACAGTGCTATGGTAGCAGGTGATCTGTAAATGTCACTAAAGCCTAAATGTTGGATACAACTTCTGAAGTCTCCTTTATGAAACTAGCAGCAAGCCTTTATTTACACAATACAAGATTGAGGTCTGCCTGTTCTGAATCGAGTCGGTATAATTCCAGTTTTACAGATGATGAAATGGAAATTCAGACTCTGGTAAGATACAGAAATAGCACCTGAACTCTTTCCAACCACTAAGAATAAAAGCTTTGTTTTAAACAACAGGATTCATACTTAGAGGAACCCTATCTTCATGGTCTCCAGAAAGAAACCATGTCTCTGAGAAGCAAACATCCTGTAATCATCCACAACTGCTTTGAAATGTTTTTAGTCTTGGTGATCAGGGCTGATTGCTTCATCCAAAAGCTAAGCATGACTGAAAGTGAAATTTGGTTAGTGACTGACTTTGTGCTGAAGGAATTGCCAGCAGCTATAGAAGAAATTCAGCTTGTACGGTGTACAAACTTAGTAGTGCATCTGAATAATTCAATGTTTAGTGGTAAGAGGTATCTGGATACAATTTCAAAGGGCTCCTTCAGAAACACTGACATTCTACTAGTCCTGCACCCAGAAACCAGGAAAACCCTGCTAACTGGGTAACAAGCTGAGGTCTGCCCCTGCCCACCCACCACTTTGAAGGCATAAGTGTACACAGGGAAATTTGAAGAAACAGAATTTCATGGATAAGAAAAATGCTGCGACAAAACACCAGCCTGTGAAATCTAAATAATTAACAACAATACTGAATGTAACAGAAATTGAAAGAAAGGCTCCTCCATCCTCCCTATGTTGTCTTTCCCACTGCTGACCAATTCTGCTTCTAGAGCTGCCTTGCTGGGCAGCTAACCTCCCCTGCTCACCGCGCGCTGTTCCACAATTCATCCTGCAACTGTCTTCCTAACAGCTGCAGGATGGTCTCGTACCCCAAAGGGACACATGGGTCTGGAATGCTGATACCTACCCCAGTGAAGGTGACTACAGAGCTGCTTCTGGGCTGGGAAGCTCTCCTTCTCTAAGCTGCTACTCTTTGTGGTTTGACTGTTAACTGGTCCATTGGTTCATTCCACATGTCCACTCTTCAGCTAGCAAGTACTTTCTCTTGCTAACCAACATAACTGCTCAGTGCCTGTCTGTAAGGTTACTTTCCATACTTTCCTCAGCAGAATCAGCACATAGCAAACCCCTCATTCATTCTCTGGTACAAAAAAACTCAACCAACCCAGCTGCTGTGAATTTGTCAGAAGACCCTTCTTCCTACTATTAGAGATTGCTCTACAGTTAAGGTGAATCCTTCTCTGCCACCCTTCAAACACACAAAATAGGTAGAGGCTGGATGCTTTTTCTTGCCTATACACCTTCAAACATGAACACAGGCACTATATCTGCCAATTTTAAAATTCAGCAGTATAAGTTTCTCTTTTTAAGAAGATATTACAACTTTTTAATAACATGCAAACGAGGTCTAGTCCTCCAGGCAGACATTGTCACTTTTCTATAGTGGGCACCAAATGCCACTCTGGCAGGTTTAATATGAGCACTCGTCACCAGAGCTCCACTGGAACGAGGAGAGCAGCTGGCCGACAAAGTGAAGAGGGCCTTGGGGCAAGGGGCTGCAGCCAGGGCAGAGGAGCACCAGGAGGAGGAGCAGTGAACCAGGGTTGGAGGCAGTGTGTAGGGTTGGTGTTGGTGGAGAGGGAAGGGGAACACAGCTTCCCAATGCCCTGAATGCCCTGAGTCTGCCTGGAGCCTCCTCAGATCACCTCCAATGCCCAGCCTGGCCTTGATCACCTTCTCCCAAGGATGCACATCCTCAGAATAGAGCCTCATCCCTTGCTGATGCCTGTGAACCTGCCTTAGGACAGCTGCCTTGCTGTCTGCAGGGTAGCAGAAATATTCCAGCTCTGGAGCAATATCTGAATGCCCTGTTAAACAGATACATGTTAAAGGGACTGTGCAATTTACCCATGAAAGAGGATGTTTAGAAGGAGGTATTTCTAGGCATTTCACTCCCCAAGTCTGGTAACAAGCTTTTCTCCTTGTGTTACGGATCACTGTTGAAACCAGGTAAAAAATAATTCTGTTGTTCAGGTTTGAGCTACGTATTCCCATTGGAGGTGGGAGAATGGCATCTCGAAAGATGGTGGAGAATGGCATAGTCTATTAATCATAATTTTGTTGCGCTCTAAGACAGGAAATACTCTCAATAAATAATTCAGTAAGATAACTTCCCGTTCTCTCCGCTTCTTCAGTCCACTGCCATAAACCTATCTTCCCAGTTCCAGTATGGAATCTGTGTCCTTACCTTGTCTTTATAGTCTCAACCTTAGCATGAATTCTTCTCAGTCACGTATGTGGACTGTGAGAACTCCCTTGGTTTTGAAAGCTAGAAGACAGAATTATTTCAGCTGAAAAATAAATGTATTCACATAGTCCCAGAACTGGATTCCCATATGCAAACCCAGGAGGTTTTATTTTCAACTATAGCTGATTTATTCCATTTCCCCATTATATAGCAAGTGAACACAAACATTTCCCCAACGTTGCGGCCAAGGCTGAATGCCCAGGCACAGGAGTGGAGCAAAAGAAAAACTGGGCTCGAAAACTCAACCATTCCAAATAAAGGATCTTTCCAGACACCGATGTCTGGTCATCCTTGCATCTCTTCTGGCATTACATATTCTGTGCGGCAGCACAACAAATAATGTTTTCTTTAGTCAGCTTCCACTTGTATCTCCTCTTCCTTTGCAGTGCAATTGCTCCATGTGGTTTCACTAGTATTTAGCTGTGGTCTGTGAGGGGTTTGAGTTCTGCTATTTGGTCCCACACTTTTGGCATTCTGTTTGCTCCAACCTACACATAACTTCCTCTTTCACGTAAACCATGGACTTAATTTGGAAAACAGACTTGAGTTACTTCAGCCTGCATTGTGGCTGAGCCCCCAGGAGCCTTGGAGGATGACCCTGTGCTGCTGAGAAAGATCTCCTGAGGGCACTCGGGGTTCCTGTGTTACTTGTCCTAGCATAGCACATCCATGCACGCGCTCTTACACACACACACACACGCACGCACCTCTGTCCTCATTTGCTCTAGTAAACAGTTCTCCACTCTGCAGCCTTTGGAGAGTAGGTGCAGAGAGCAGCTTTTCTGCCTTCAGAATTTGTTACTCAGAGGAGTTCTGGGCAAACAAAAGATCCAGTGACATATTTTTTTGCTCTTTTTCAGACTGAAGGAGACGGTAGCCCAGCAAGTCCATTGCATCCTTGCACACATTTTGCACTTTTTCTATTTTCTGGAAGGGAAGGGTCTTCCTCCAGGCCTGGGATACTCCTAGCGCATCTCTCGACCCAATATCAAAGGTCCGTGTTCCTTGCCCCTTCCCATGAGTGATGTTGTGCACCCAGTTCTGAAGTTCTGGTGTGAAATGAAGTTCTGCAAACCTGTACATCTGAGCAGCCTTTGCTAGCGGGTCTCTGACAATATCTTCGTAGCGAACCAGCAGGTAGCGGCCTTTGAGGAAGCTGGGAATGGCCTGCCTCCCTGCCTTGTAAATCTCAACGTGGCTTTTGCAGATTACTTGCATTGTGTTGTAGGGCCCCATTTCTCCCTTTGTCCTCTGGGACCCCACAAAAATGTTAGTGTCATGTCTCAGTTCTGCCACTGTATTCTCTCGGGACCTGAACACAGCCCGAGGATCACGTACCAAGTGAATGATTTTGAGGTTCAGGGATGGATCAGTGAGAAGCGGGTAGAGAACTTTCAGGTCAAAGAACCGAACCTCCTTGACGGCAATGTGGCTGTAGGTTTTACAAGCTTCCTCCACCTTGCTGAATGGGTACTTGCCACAGATTGTTTTGCAATTGCCTGCACTGATTATGTCACTGCGACTGAAGGAGTCACAGGCCGGGGGGGAGCACAAGGCTCGGCTTGTCTCCCACTGAAATAAGTCAGACTTTATCTTCTGGCTAGACATGTAAGCATCAAACACAGACATGTCACACAGAAAGACCGACCTGACTAGGTCCCGCACTGCCATGTGCAAGACCTTGGCACTGTTCTGGTACATTGTAACCCACACGTGCCATGCAGGCTCCATCAGGTAGAAGACGCTGGGGTGCTGGCTGAAGATTTGTCCAGTGAAGGAAGATCCTGACCGCCAGGAAGAGAGAATAAGGATGTGGACTGGAGAAGGTTTTTCTTTCATGGGGCCATTGTTGCTGCAGGGTGGGAAGAGGAAGTGGATCAGAAGGAAGAAAAGAACCGCCAGAATCAGGAGCACCTGCAATCTTCTATGCTTCATCACGGTTGCAAGGGACCTGCAGAGACAAAGTACAGCATCACAGGATCATGAAGAAAGCAAGATGTGGTGCATCAGGCTCCTGCCAATCCCTCTGCAGGCTCAGGGGTTTGGAAAGCTGCCACACTACCAGTGATACTGTGACAACCACAGCACAAGGTGTCTTTGGAAAGGACATAAATACTGCAGGTCTGAAAGTTTTCTGTAACAAAACCACTGTTTGTCAGTAAGCCATTCTAATGCAGTCTTAGAAGATCACCGAAAAGCTTGTCTGCACTTTGTTATCACAGTTTAAGAGTTAGTTCAGTGTATTGAAATAAGTCAGTACTTAGCATACACAATCCCTGCAGACATGATCCTGGCAATTTTTATGGAGGAAAGATGGAACAAATAATTTTTGTGGAGAATTCAACAGTTCCACATTGTTACTTTTAAGCTCCTGCTCTGACCACTACTTACAATTATCTTTATGCCAGAATGCTGTAAAAATACAACGTAGGTTTCCATTTCTCTTGCTTATATTCTTTTTGGAATTTCAGGAAACGTTTATTGTCATCACAGGCAAAAACTCACATACCAAAGGAAGTCACTCGACACTGTAATAAATCCAAGTACAACAATACCTCCTCCACAATCACAGCATCATAGGCAGTTCTGCTAGAAAGGCCTGAGAGGGTTTATCTCCTCCATCTTTGGGTAGGCAGGCTTACCTACAACTAACCCCTTTCTTAGCCTAACTCCTTTTTAAAGACTGTCTCCTGCTATCCCTCCGTCCAACCCCACTCATCCTGTAGGTCATTTACAACAAGAGGTACAACACAACATGTTAGTCCAGCTCAAAGGTCTGCCCATATCTGGCTCTTTGTTTCTTGCACTAAACCTCTATTCTGCCTGTTGAGGATGACTTCATTATTGGAAAATGTCCATTGTGCTGCCCGGGGACAATTCGTAGCCTGAGTACCGGCTGGCACAGGAATCCACAGAAAGTACAACCCCCAGCCACGCCTGATTGTGCCTTGAATATCAGTGGGTGCACGCAGCACTGGCCACCCCTGGGGACAGGTGCCTCAGACAGCCCAGAAGTCCACACAGGATGGTGTGCTCCCCTGTCACCGCGTGCCAGGCTGGCAGTTTAACCGTGCTGCAGCGGAGACGGGCCTCTCTGGCCAGTGCAACTGCTTTACATTTCCCAAAGTGAACTGAAATTAAAACACCCTACTGGTTCTCAGTCACAGTCAGTCCTTCCAGGTGCTTCCACAGCCAGACAGGACAAAGAGAGCAGGGCCTTCAGGGCTGCAGAGCAAACTGGAAGTCCTCCTGGACAGAGGAGCACTGGAGCCCAGGTCCTTACAGCCTTATACACTGCTTTTGAGCAGCCCAGGATTGCACTGAATTCAGGCAGCCATGCCCACGCAGAGCAGCCACCTCCTGACTAAAGCAGCAGAGGTATGAAGGGTGCCCCAACTGACCACAGTGCAGACACTGCTTCCCCGCTATGCGCTTACCATGTTACCCTCTAGGTCCATGGTAATGTGCAAAGTTCTCAGTCAAAATTTCCCTAACCTCCTCCTTACGCCCTGTTTCAATTTCCCTCTGCAGCAAAGCTTTCAGACTAATTTGCGTGGAGGTGCCTCCTCCCATGATTTCAGTTCCTGTAGCACTGATGTTTCGATTTCCAGATACAGTCACTGCTGCTAACCAACTAGGAACAGTACTCATCTTTCCCTCCAGCATACACGCATAAATTGGCTTGTTTATCTAACCTACCTGCTGGGCATTCGTTTTCAGCTTAGGGTTTATAAGGCACCAATTATAATTTCTCAGAGCCAGGACAATACCCGGCCCAATGGGTAAGCCTGGTTGTTGCCAATAAGTGTGACCGCAATATGAATTTTATTTTAGTAATGTCTTGCATTACTAAAGGATGGGGCTGTGCATTTAGCGAGGGACCACATGCTTCTGGTCTCCTGGACAAGAAGCCCACTGATTTTTTTGGTTATACAAATGGACTGTAGCGTTCAGGTCTGACAAGCTGCCAATTCAGGTCTGACAAGCTGGTTCAGGTCGACATTTGGACCAAGCCTAGGAAGAGCTGCAAACAAAGACTGTTGTAAAAATAAGTGATATACCAGCTTCCTCCTTGCAAATGAATACAGCAGTGTTTACTAAAAGTCCTGGCTTCCAGATGAGCTTTGATTATATCACTTCCATCTGGCACCATTAATATCGTTATTCTAACTCCCGATAGAGTTCCTGGACTATAGCCAGAAGCTCTTAATTGAGAAAAACCGCTGAGCAGACTTGAACCCTGGCACTAAGATATCCAGGGAGATCATTATTTCTCTGGAAACCTGGGTGTGAATAGTCTGAGCATGAGTCAAAGAGGTTTTTGGGGAAGCAAGGGTATGCTTTTATCTTGAATCAAATCAGGGTGGGACAGCTGGATGTTTTAGACATTTTACAGAGTATGCAGACCATCCCCGTGACTGCTCTTCTTGTTTGCCTGAGAAATGGCCTCATGTGAGCACACAACCTCAACAGCTTCTTCACTTATACAAGAAGTAGTGATGACTGTTGCCCTGACCAGTCTGTCCCACAGGGAGGGGAGAAGGACTGAAATGGGTTGTGTGTGCCTGGTGAAGTGGAATAGAAAAGCAGCAAAGAGCGGTAGAGGTTCTATCAGACATTTCCTAATATGAAAGAAATACTAATTACATAACCTTATTTTTCACCACTGTATCTCTCCATCACGACAGCTGAGGTGTTTCTAAGCTAAAGTCTTAAGCTTAACCACATTTTCCCTACAGCAAACATCCAGAGTCACAAGTGATTCAGTTCATTTCATATTGCAAAAGTGAAATATGAAGCCCTCACAGAGCTGCAGAGTAAAGATCAGCCCAGAATGACTGAGACCATCTCAGCTGCAGAACAAAAAAAGGCACATTGTTACTGTTTGCTGGCAGAGAGATGAGCCAGGATTTGGCTGAGAGCAGAAAGAACAAGGAGAATCTTAAGGCACTAAGGATGAAGAACAGAAACTGCTGAAAAATACAACAATCCAGTGTCACCACGTTAGAGTCTCCCACAGCACACATACAAGAACGCAGAGAACTGGGATCTGCCTGCCTGAGCAGCTAGAGCCTCCAAAAAAATGAGCAGAGTTTTAAGTTTTTCGCGAAACAAGGACCATGGAAAAGCTTGATCCTGGCAAAGAGCGAGTGTTACAGAAAGCAGCAAGCAGCCCCAGGGAGACGTACCCACCAAACACACTCTGAGCATGGGCAGCATGTCCCCAGAGTACAGGGTTGCTGAACCTGTGCGTGTCTGAGGAGGGGGGACACAGCACAGCCCAAAATACCTCTCGCTATGCAAACTGTGGCTGAGTGCTCTGCAAGTCTGGGGGAGCTCCCCAGACCTGTACAGGTCCCTCACTGCTGTAGCGGCAGTAGTGTAACAAAGAGGATCTGGTGCCAGGTAAGCCCCAGACACTGGTCTTTGATGGCACTGATGGTTGCTCATAGTTTTATCAAATCCTTTTTCAATTTGGCCTGATCAGCTTCTGCAGAATTAGAAGTAGCATCTGCCCATCCAGAGAACAGATGGCATGACTGTCACTAGAGGGAAATGCTGAGAAAGGGCACTGAGAGGACAGTCTGGAGAAGCAGGAGCTACCCTCTAAGCCATACCAACAGCTTCTGTCTGCAGGAGGAATCACGTAGTAATTTACTGGCATCCGTATGTTTACAGTGTTTTACAAAAATTATCTCCCAGTTCAGACTGCTGAGCGTGAGCAGTGAATACAGTTCTGGGCACCACAGCATCCACACCAGATACCAAGAAATGGTTGAAAACCTCACCTTAACAAGTCCTCTTGAAGCATCACCAGACGTGGTTCAAGCAAAGTTGCCCTCACACACGTACACTGCTGTGGCACACACTCCTCCTGGCAGGCACACGAACAGCTGTGCATTCATATACTGGCACTCCACCTGCGTGCCGGGCTCTCGCATACGCAGGTACTCAGCTCTTACCTGTACCTCTGCCTGCTCCCTCCTGTTCCCTTCATTTGTGTATGTCCCAGCTGTAAGACCGACTACTCTACAGCGCCCGCCTACTTTGACCAGCCTTAAACTTGAAAACTCCACCCTGCACTAAGCAGCAAAGCATGGGCATGGCAGTTTCTTGCAGGGGCACAAATGACAACACATTGCTAGTAAAGGAGAAGGGCCAAGAAATTAATGAAGGAGACTGAGAGGTGCTTTTATGTTAACTCCCATTACAAGACCCAAAAGAGGCTGCTTTCCATAAAAGGAGGAACAGGGATGCATGTGGAATGTCAGAGCAAAGGACAAACAGGAACCCTTGTTGCAAGGAGGACCAGCCGGCCCACCAGGAGTGCAGAGATAGGGCGTATTCGCCTTCCATTGCTCTGGCTGCTTGCCGTGTTGTTCAGCAGATGCAGATTCACATAAAGTCATTTTGACTCTTTTCTGTCTGTGCCTTGCTTGAGTTAAACTTCGGGGGGCTGGGAAAGAAAATTGTGTGAAAGGAGAAGCTGTGAAAGGAGCAGCGGGACGTGGCCTGTTAATGATTCACAAGGGTGCTGGAGCTGCAGAGGGGCTGTGCCAGGTGAGGTAGTGAAGCAGGGCAGCGCTGGGCTCAACAGAAACCCATGGTATGCTGCAACCATGCAGAGACAATCGCTTTGGGTCAATGCTATTCCAGGTCTCATCATTTCTGTCACACTATCTGGAGAGGTGTAGACCTTCTCTCGATGGTGTCCCCTGTCCCCAGGGGTCTCACTGAGGTGCTCTGAGGGCAAGTGGAGTATAGGGGACAGCAGAAGCAAAAAATCCAGGAAAGGCTGGTCCTTCCTGCAGGAGGGACAACCTGAATGGGGCAGGTCGTGTTCCCTTTCACTTGCTGCACTGCAAACACAGACGGTCAAGCCCTGGTAACCCTGGGCTGGGAAACAAAGTGAGAAGCTGGCAGTGGTCCAGGTAGGGCCCTGCAGAGAGAACCATGCAGTGTTCTGTGCAACCTGGATGTCAGCTACGTGTTCCTGTGCCCTGCGCTGACACCATTTGGGGGGAGGATTTACCGGTATGTCACTAAGTGCTACAAAGCTCATTTCTAAAGGTGACACCACTTGAGTGGCTCTTCCTGAAGCCTTATTCCTCCCTGACCAACAGTTGCATGAACAGAGATCTATCAAAACTCCTGTTCCACCTGTATGTAGTTTGCCCAAGTCATCCTGGCCCTTTGGCACTAATATTCAGGCTTCCTGACAGCACTGAACACTGCTGTACAGTCCTCTAGTCACAGGGCCAAGCAGATTTTTTCAGTTGCGTAGGTCCCAAGCTCTAACTACTTGGTTGAGCTTTCCAGAAAGCAGCCCCCGTGGCATGAGCAGTTGCACAACGGAGGAGAATGTACTCTTCTTTGGAGATGAGGTTTGGGAGGGCACTCTGTTCTTGCACACTGCACTTCCTGAGACGTGTGCGTTGTGGAAAATGGAGGAGGAATCCTCTGGCTGCTGAACAATGGACATCATTCTCCCTGTATGTCTGACTCATGAGCTTTATGAAGCTAAAGCAGAAGCATATGGCAGTCAGCCCTATATCACCTGGCCTTGCACACCTTGCTTCCGCCTCACATGATGGCTGATCACATTTCTGCTTTCTACCCCTCTTCCACAATTAAAGGTGTTTTCTGGGGACTCGGAGGCTAGTGAACCCTGTGAACTGCCCATGCAGCCAGGCTTTCCATTTCTTATACCCTGAAGAAGCAAGCAAAGTGTGCTGTGCTCCCCAGCACACTTACACAGAACACACCTGACCAGTGCAGCAGCAACAGGAGTAGGCTGAGGAGTAACGTCAGAGGTATAGACTACAGGTAACTCCTCAGTGCTGAGACTGGAGAAGACTCACTCCCTGAAAACATGTCTTTGATAATCTGATGAGAGAAACAGACATACTCAGAGCAGTGGAACCAGCTCAGCTGAAAAGTTTGACCAACCCTATGCCCTGTCTTCTACCATCATCAAAAGCAGATGCCCAGGGAAGAGAACAAGAAGAACGTTTCCTCCCTAGGTGCTCTCCTGGCCTGCAGCAGGCTCAGGAGTACACGATTCACCTCTCTGAAGGTAGGTGTCCAAAATAAGCCAGCAAGTGATGCCCTAGAAGTTTCTGTTTCTTTCTCTTGGCTGTGAAAAGAGTGGGGGGTGATGTTTATGAGTAGACATCTTCATTGAAGCTGTTTAAAATCAGTTGAGATCAAGCTTGTCTTTGCATTTCACAGCACCTAGATTTTTTTCTATTCACTTGTCCAATCATGTTTTGAACTCACACATACTTTTGCATCAACAGCATTCCCTGCCAATGAGAATATGTTCGGCTGCACATTGTGAGGACTACTCCCCCCTATTTTGAACCTGGCATATAAAAAGTGTATTTGGTAATACCAGCATTTTTTAAATCAAGAGAGACAGTGAGTAATTTCTCCCCATTCACAGTCTTTAAGCTATACAGGATTTTAGCATCCGCTCTTATATGCCCTGTAGAACACAACTGCTGTTATACCAGGTGATATCTAAAGCAGCTCATGGGAATCATGCTACGGAAGTCTCTGTCTGTTTTCACCAATTGCAAAAGAAGCCCACATGACTAAGTTAGAGGAGGAATATTAACCCTGGAGCCATGTGTCATATGAAAGATATATCACAACCCTGTGCAACATACAAGGGCACTCAGACTGATGACAACCCTTCATACGTTCTCTTCTCCCCTCTTCTTCAAGACATCAACTTGTCTTTCCCACGAGCCCTGCCCTTAGGAGCACCCTCCTTTGGAGACAGCAATGTTTATTCACTGACAGGATTCCAGGCGGACATGAGAGGAGCATTGTCTTCTACAATTTGAAGGGAAGTTTGCTATCCTGCAATGTCCTGTCTGGCTCAGATCATGACTGAAAAACATTTAGACTCTCAAACACAAGGACTGATACGCTGCCAGTTTTTCTTGCCTTTGTGGCAGAAAGGCAGATTTAGGAGACTACAAGTCTCTCTCATGTGTTTGTTAATATTTATTTAGAGGATCAATTAATTCCTGATGATATAATACACCTGGAAGTGGTGTGTGATGGGATGGCTCACATTTCCTGCATTCCAAAGGTATGACATTGGGGACCCCATAAGAGTCAATGCTGTAACTATGCAGTGGTGAATCCTTGCCACAGAAAGAGATCTCCCTTTCAAGGCAGAGGGATTTTAGGTGTTTTCGAGCTGGCACCACTAAAGCTGTAGAGGAAAGATAGAAGTTTATGGCTCTGCAAGGTTTTAAGCGTGACAGAAAGCTACAATGCGGCTACTCACACAAGGGCCATGCATGATCTACTGTACTGGTGACTGGATTTTGAGTACTGCTGCATTTTTGTGTTTTGAAATGCACAGGGAAAACCCTGCTCCTTGCAGAAAAGAAACTTGACTGTAATCTTCAAAAAAAAGAAAGTCTGAAAGCGATGAGCAACTGACATACAAAGGGATGAAGGCAACAAAGCAGAACTCTGGCTTTCAGAAAGAGCTTTTTTGGCAGGGATGCTGTGTATAATCACTCTGGTTGCTTTAGGAATTATCATTCATAGATGATGGAAAGGAAATGCAGCAGTCAGGCAAGCACCAGAATGCATAGGAGCAGAGGTGCAATGTCTATGCTAAAATTCCAGTCAGAGCAAGTTCCTCCTGAGCCAGAGCAGAACTTGCCCCATGTGGCTTCCAGAGCAAGGAAAGATGAGACAAATGACTGATATGATGTCCTATATGAGACATCTCTCCAACGGCAGGCCGGTGTGCTCCTGCAGTCATGTTGCTATGGCCTTTCCCTTGTGTTTGAGATAAGTTTTGAAGTTGTATTTTGATTTAGAAGCAGTTTGAGATAAATAGACTTGTCTGAATCGGCACAGGAGGACCCAAAGTTGGTGTAGGCAAGAGTAAGGAGGGTGGCTGACTCCCTCCCTCTTCCACCCTGCTTGCAGTCACAGTAACTCTGCCAAGA
The DNA here is from genome assembly GCA_008711295.1 of Anarhynchus alexandrinus. NCBI lineage: Eukaryota > Metazoa > Chordata > Aves > Charadriiformes > Charadriidae > Anarhynchus > Anarhynchus alexandrinus. The sequence goes on along the minus strand of VUYV01000007.1, from coordinate 9,822,075 downwards.
GATCTTTTAGAAAAGAGCCAAGTTACCTTTACAAGCAAGGAACTTTTCTGTCATCATTCAGCAAATGCTCTGGAGCAGAGAGACTGGTAAGACCAACAGCAAAGAAGAGAGTGTGATTAACACATAAAGCCAATAGCTAGAGACGGCAAATTTGTAAAACATGTTATAGATAAACTGGGTAACTGAATTTCCATGTGAAAACCTTTACATGTATGGATACAAAACCTGGAATTATGCATACCAATAGGTTAAAAATATTCTTCAGGCAAAGAAACTATTTTTTCCACTTTCACTGTGGGACAGGAGGGGGGAAAAAAAAAAAACAAACAAAAAACCAGCAGAACCTAGAATATCAAAGCAAATGAAAATTTCCTGAGCATCCCTGTGCATAATGAAGTGGCAGAAAGATAAAAATATAATCATTTTCACAAAAAAACAAGCAGCAGAAGTGGTAATTAATGCCTCTGTTAGAGATAACATTTATATATCACTCTGGAGATGGTACAGCTTTCTAAATTAAAGAGATCTTTGTGCACAGACTTTTTCATGTCTTTCTCAATGACACAGGCAATAGGACAGAGTGCGCTCTTGACAAGTTTGCAGACAATAGAGGGTTACCTTCGCCTCTCACAGGGGAGACTGCATCTGGAATACTAGGTCCAGTGAAAGACAGACATTGGTTTAGTAGAGTGAGCCCAGAAGCGGCCACAAAACTGGTCAGGGGTAGGCACACAAGGTGCACAAGGAGAGGCTGAGAAGGTGGGATCTGTTTAGCTGGAAGAAGAGAAGACAAAAGGAAGGCGTTATCGCTGGTTGAGGCTGACTTAATGGGAGGGTGCAGAGAGGCTGGAGCCGGACACTTCTCTGAGCTGCACAGGCACAGGATGAGAGACTCAATATAAGAAGAAAATTTTTCACAATGGGTGTGTGTGTGTGTGTGTCAAACCCTGGAACAGGAGACCAGGCAGGCTGTAGGATCTCCATTCTTGGAGATATTAAAACTCAGGTGGACAAGGCCCCTGCTCTAATTGATCCTGTCGTAAATAGGGGGTTGGACCACAAAGCCCCAGAGGTCCCTTTCAACCAAAATTACTCCACGATTTTGTGATTTCAGATGGCAATAGCAAGATCTGACTGAAATGGATTTGCCTTAGAGAAATGCATCCAAAGAGAAGGATAGCTGAACAGTTTGGGAAAGGAACAAAACACTACAAAACACGTACACAGACTTGAGGACTCCAGTATGCAGTGCAGGAAAATGAGCTATAAATGCAGCCATCAGAAACTAGAGAGGGATACGTGGTAGGCAGCAGGAAAGTCATAAAGAAACATGTTCAACCTCCAGGCAACAGAGCATAGTTTTTAACTGAATGATTTTGCCCTAGTTCTGTAGAAAGAAAAGAAAGAAAATAGAACCAATGTACGTTGCTATTGAGGATGTAGCAGTTTGGACCAGCAAAAGACATTTAGGTAGATCGTAAACCATTGGCAAGTACCGTGAAATCACCATTGCTGAGTGCAAACAACTATTCCCCTTGTTCCAGACTACAGAGTTGAACGTGAAGACCTAGACACCATGATTTAAACTGATCCAGTTTGTGTTCACGATTGGAGGTTATTTTCCATTACTTTATTCTACAAGATGACGACTGCTTGCCAAAACAATTTTAAAGTAGTGTCACTTCTTATTAGCTCACCAATTCACTGAACAAAACTCCTCTTACAACAGGAACACTTGATTCTTATTATTAGTAGTAATGTTTGTTTTCCAGTCTCTACCTGAAAAGCTGAAAGTCTTCCATAATCACACAGTCCCTCACTGTATTTATTATTCTAATACAATGGAGATCTGTGTTTGTAGTCACACAGGGCCAATAAGACTTTCCATCATGCATTCTTCTAAGTTCTCTACAAAGAGATTTTCAGACAAGCAATTGTGTTTTTCACCCCCATCATTACTTACTTGTCACATGACTTTCATTTCTGTTTCTACGCTTCGTGAACATTGCATGTGCTTGAATACATATGTTCCGTTCATGAAGGCCAATCTCTGGCAGTTTGTAAGTTTCCTCCACTCTACAACCAGTATCAGGAGTTGTAGTTCCTCCATTTTACTGTGGATTCCTTGCATTAGTAAACAAACATCTTGGCCATATCTGTCTTACATTATTCCATTTCCTGACTGGTCTTCAATATCACCTACCTTTCCATTACTTGAGTTAATATTACTGTTTTCTCCTTATTACCAACCCATCTACTAACTGATTTTATTTTCCTTTATCTGCCTTTTCATTTTCTTACAGAATGACATAACAAGGTATTCTACCATGGCTGGATGAGTAAGACAGCTCTGCCCTAGAGCTGTCTGTTCAACAGCAGGAAGCAGGGATCTGTAACCCAGGAAGCACCTCGCTGTACCATGTTCTCATGGCTTACAAAATAATGCAGTGGCAACACTCATTCATTGGCTTCGTTGTACTATAGCACTCTAATATCTCAAGTGGTGAGGGAATGGGAAAACGGGAGAGAAAGAAGCTTATGTAAATAAGGCTCTAAGAATGAAGTCACATAATACTTTACCAACACATTACAGAAAAGAGAAATACAGTGAGGGGAAAAAAAAAAGTATTTATTCAGCTTTTGAATTCATTTCACTGGTCAGCTTCTCCCTTTTTTACATACATAGGTATCCTAAAACCAGAAATCAGCACATGGACTGAAGCTTGGAGTAGAACAGCTAGCCTAGGGTTGAGAGGAACAACAGCAATAAGCAGAGCTGAAGCATGCATAGTCCACACAATGCACTAGAGTGCAGAAGACCCTATGCTAGCACCAACGGCTTCTGTCAGGCATCCAGGAAATAAGTCATTCAGACCTATTGACAGCACCTGTTTGCTCTGGCAAGGCTTCAGGGAACACTGACCCAAGTCAAATAAGCTAACAGAAGACAATACATGACAAAGCAAAGGGCTAGTAGAGGTCTGGGTTCCCAGCACTGTGAGAGTGCCCATGCCAGACACCAAACCATGAGGAAAATCCAGGGCTTCTGCCCCTCAGAAGGCTTCCCCAGTGCTGGGATCCCAGGCTGAAGGCCAATATAGAAGATATAACCCCAACCTTGTTCTGACCAGTTGTTAAGCTTAGCTAGCCAGCTTTTAGGTGCCTTTCAGCGACTGGAACCCTGCTCAGGCTGTGCCTTTCATGGCTGTCCTGGCAATAGCAAGACTTTGCCCATGCTGAGCCTTTCTTCTCCTCCAGAGCTCCTCTACCCTCTCACAGTCTGCTTTGCACAATTCCTCCCAGTCACCTCAAGAAGGTATTGTCTCCCAGCCCACTGCTGCCTCCTCCTCTCACATCCACAGTCTCTCCCTGGCCACTTCTCCTCCTTACGGAAACCTACCAGTGCCTCCCTTTGCCATGCACCAAGTATTTCCTTCCTCCAGCCCTCAAGGAAAACACCACCCCAGCAGGTCAGCTCATCTGGCCTCTGACAGGCCTGCACAACCTGGCTAAATGAGGTTATGTACCAACCCTGCTGTCCAAAGAAGCTTTGCATGGACACTTTCCCCTGGGGTCCTCCTCCCACTCCCACGCGATGCTGGAGCCTCACCTGAGCTCCCCGGCAGGCTGGGCTCTGGTTTGCCCAGTCATCCCCAGACTGCCCACCTGCAACCATCCTGGGTCCAGCTCAGGGCAGACCACATCTTCCCACTGCAGGTGTACAGAGTGGCTATGTGGTGGTGGAGAGCAAGCCGGTTCAGACAGGCTCTGACGGCCAAAGGCCACAGCCCCATGGCAGGAGGACCCTGTTCCAGACTGCAGCCCCCCTGGGGGCAGTCAGGACTGCTGGAAGAGAGAGTGGGCGAGGCTATGGCCAGGGGCTCAGCTGCATCCAGGTTCCTGAGGCACCTGGGGGAGCTGATGGCCTCACGGCTGGCAGCTGTGATTTGCCCCAAACTGCCCGCAGTGCTACAGTTTGCCCTGCTGGGTTGGGCTCTGCTGCCAGCCCCTTTGGAAGCAGAGGACTTGTCCATTTCACCTTCATTTGCCCATGAGCTGGGAAGTTCCTTCCTTTTCCAAGGAAAGCACTAGGCATGCGGTTGCCTCCCTGCCTAGGTCCCCATGTCTGGAGTAGGTCACCCTCCTCCTAAACATGGCCAGCCCAGACAGTGCAGAGAAGAGCAGAAGCACATTGCAAGCCTGCTCCAGGGTCTGCAGCTCGTGGTCCCCAGCTAAGACAGGGAGGATGGCTGTGGATCAGCCATAAAGGTGCTGAGGGAGTTCTACCAGAGCACTGTAGATCTTGTTGGAGCATCTGAGGAAGAGCAGCTCCAGATCTGTGTCCTGGCTTCTTCCTCGGTCTCAGTATTGAAGGGGCTTTCTTTGGCACAAAGCACCTCCAAACACCAGCTTAGGCTAATTTGTGTGGCTGGCAGGGTGCTCTAGGGTACACCCATGCTGTGACGCAAAGCATCTGTGAGTATAATGCCTGAAAAATGATACTAGCACGTTTGTGGTTTAATGCTACTTTGCTATTGCAGCAGGGAAAACCTAGGTGTGGTCAAAAGGCAGTGTTATATTTGCAAAAGATGTTAACAGAGGATGTGGACTTGAGAAATCTAAATATCTTTATTTTTATGAGATATATACATTGACCTATGTCTCTGGCTTTCTCAGCATCCCTGGCCAAATGCTGCTGTGCTAAGAAGAAATAGAACAGTGTTAATCATTGCAGAATATTTGCATGTTAACAGACACCTCTGGGGCAACTCTGAAAGGAAAGGGGTCCATGAAGGGAGAGCAGTCTGAAAAGTGCAGCTTTCTGTAAAAGCTCAGGTGGTCTCAAGCAGCTCAGGTTATTTGACTGTATTTGGAGGTCTAATGGCATTAAATCTCTGAAGCCATCTACCATTCTCCCACAGCCCCAGCTTCTCTCTCGTTCCTTTTTTTCTGGTATTACTTTCTTTGAAGAGAAGGGATGTAGCAGGGACACTCAGCTGATGTGTTGGTGACCTTTTCATACACTGCTGTCTTTCTCATAGATACCTCCCCTTTAATGGAGTACTAGTACCCAGACTTTGTCCTGGGCAGGCAATGAGACACGTCTCCAGAATTTGGCAGGACGTCTTGTAGTGTGTAGCCTAGAGCTAGCTCACTTCTCCTGTCACTGAGGAGGCAGGGTTGACCTGTGGGTCCTGATTCTGCAGGACGACAGGTGAACAGAGCTGTAGGTGATGACACGAGGCACTCTACAAGTCGCCCCTCTGCCAGTTTCAGAGATGGCTCCTGGAGCAGCGCACTAGAAGAGGCAATCTGATGGCCTTTACCTCCTATTGACTGCACAGGCACTCCTCCCATTTCCATGGATTGAACAGACACTGTGCTGCCAGATCCTTATTACTCTATGGAGCTGACATATTCAGCAATGATTAACTCTGGCACTGCTGGTGTGTCACAAACATCCTGTGTAGCACGTTGCCCTGGCCTTGAATGCTTAGGCACCAGCACCTGGCATGGCTGGCTCCGCTCCAGGGGGCAGTGCCTCGCCACACCAGTGGGCACCATCACCCGCTGCTCTGTCAGGGGCTCTGAGAAATACAGAGCAAGCCTGGAGCTGGGAAGATCCTGGCAGCCTGACTGAGGGCTGTTAGTGAGCCAGCTGTGAGGGCCAACGGGTGGGTGCAGACAGGGCTGTTCTGTGAGGAAGGGGTCAGGCTGCCACAGCGAGCATCTGGCATCAGCGGGGCAGGAGTGGCTGGCTCTGGTCTGTGCCAGGCTTGCAGAGCCCATCCCACCCTCGGGGCTGGTGGGTGCCTTGGAGAGCCTGAGGCGCTCTCACCATGTCCCTGCTGGTGACAGGGCAGGCCCTGGGACCGCCAGCTGCAAGGCAGAGCAGGTCTGGGGCACCACAGCACCATGGGCTGAGCGAGGGTGACCCACACAGTGGCCAAGCCAGAGCTGGCGCAACAGGAGCACAGTGCAAGACTGACATGTCAGAATGTTTATTAATAAAAAAAGTCACAATAACTTACTCCCTTTGTCACACAAAGGGCTCGGTATAAAGAGCTCTGGCCTCCTAAGGTAACATAGGTAAGTGAGAGGTGGGTACTTTTCTCTTGTCCTCTGAGACTGTGGCTTTCTCCTGTCCCCAAGGGGAAGCACAGCCAGCACAGGAGCTACTGGCAACATGGGGCCTGGCACAGGAGCAGCCATGTGCCCCTGCCTGCAGCTGCTCCGCGGGCAGCACAGACCAACACAGGGTGCAAATGCAGAGTATATGGAGACCACAGGCATGGGATGCCAGAGGGTGTGCAAGCTGCAGTGGAGGAAGAGGAGAGGGAAGTGGCTGCTTCTTCCCATAGTGCTGAGGGGTCTGTGGAGCACAAAAAGTGAAGCAGCAGGACAGCGGCTGCTTGCAGGCAGGGGCATGTGGGGCTGGCTGGAAGCAGCCCTGCCTGCCGGGCTGCTGCCTCACACAAGGTCTAGCCTGGCAGAGGCAGGAGGCCAGCTGTGGCTACTTGTCACACTCCAGATCCTGGGACCCCTCAGCACCCTGGTAGTGCATCTCACAGAACTCCTGAATGCGGCTGCAGGCCTCCAAGATCATCTCCTCAGGCACGGTGATCACCACGCGGAAGAAGTTTGGGTACTCAAAGCACTGAAATGAGAAAGGATGAAGCTGTCATATTACCTGGGGTAGGGGTGTAGTTTCAGAGCCCTGCCCTGGGGCCATGTGCACTGTCAGCGAGTGAAAATGGTCAGTGTAGGACAGACTGGAGGACAGCAGGGCTGGGCTCTTTCTCCCTTAGACTGTTTTTTTGGTTCCAAGCAAATGTCCCATCTCCATTTGTGTAGTCATGGTGCTGTGAGGGTGACAGGCCAAAGGACTCTGTATGGACTACACAGGACCTAGGGAATGGGCTGGAAGGAGCTAGGGAAGGAGAGGGCTGGAGAGTATCCAAGGCCCCATCCGTATTCAGGTGGAGCTGGAAGGAGGTGGGCACAGGGCACAGATGTTCTCAGCCTGTAGTGTGTCCCAGACAGACCCTACAGGGTGGGGGACTGGAAACAGGGCAAATGAAGGAACACAGGCGGTAGAAGTCCCAGGCCTCTGAGGGAGCAGCTTCAGCAAGGTGGTGTGGTGGTACACAGAGTTCAGGGATATAGCTCTGCCAACCTGAGAAATACAGAGCAAGCCTGGAGTTGGGAAGATCCTGGCAGCCTGACTGAGGGCTGTTAGTGAGCCAGAGACTGCCAGTCCCCATCCCTACACACTGCACTTGGAGCTCACAGCCAGCACGTACACACCATTACACACAATGGACACTGCACACACAGCTCCCAACCTGTCCCCAGAGCTCAGGGCTGCAAACCCCTGTTGTTTCTCTCCCCAAGCTTTGGCCCCACAGCTCCCTGGGGCTCTCAGTGTTAGGCTCACCGTGGCTGGCAAGCAGAACACAGACTGCTCCGAGATGAGTCGCTCGGTGAACTCCACATCATTTTCAAACTCAGGGAAATGCTCCATCTCAATCTCAACCTGCAGCAGAGGGATATAACGTGGCAACCAAGGGCACCAAAACTATCTGCAGTGTTCCTGCTTACCCACATGGCCCAACAATTTCCCAGCCAAGTGCAGCTGTCTGCCCTCAATTTTTGCTCATGATTTGAGCTGACTGGAGTGTAAGACATGAACAGAAACATATAAATGAAAATTAGGGCTTCTTTAAGAAGTATTCACTAACTGCCTAAAGCTGGACTTTCAGGCAAGGAAAACTTTAGTGAAAAATCTGATGGCAAACATACAGTAATCAATTAGAAGTGAAAAAGAATAAATAAGATACTGAAAAAGAGCTTGGGAGAGAATGCTAGTCAATATGAGTTAATAATTCTGTCATGCAAGAAATCTGTATGGTAAGAAAAAGACAAACTAATGTTTTTGTTTTAAAAAAAAGATGCAAGTTCTAGAATATCACAAACTAAATCCTTGCTGGATGATACAACTGGTAAAATGACATGGAAATGCTGAAAAGTTCAATAAATATTTCTGTTCTGTATTTGGAAAGAAGGTGGCTGTCCCTTTATCACATAAGGACAGCAATATCCTGGCCATTTGTTTATAGCCAAAGATTATTTTAAACATCTTGTGAAAATATTCTTAAACAAACCAGGTGAGAGATAATTTGCATGGAGAAGTTCTGAAAGAGCTAGTGGAAGACAAATTTCACCAGATGATTTAATTTGAAATAAATGTTCAGATGCTGCAGAAATACAATAGGTGTGAAAGAATCTTAAAGCTGTGCCTCTACACAAAGAGCATAAGCAGAATGACCTGTGTAACTCTGGGTAAGGTTGGAAACAGGGTCAGATGACAAAGACTTATCTATAGAACATGGGTGAGACTGATATTGCAGTCTTCTCTAGTTCTGGGTCCACATTTTTAAAAGCTGATGAAAATCTGGAGACACCGAGACACACACGAAGAAATTAAAAATGTGTTAGTAGACTTAAATGTCTCAATTGCGCTTGTTGAGATGAAAAATGAAATTTCACCCCATCATTAAAAGTTCCAAAAAAACAGGTATGGAAAAAGGCAGAAAAATAGGCAACAGCACAGGCATAAGACAGACATGCTAGTAGGAAGAAGGCTACATCTTCAACAGGAGAAAATCTGGCTTCTGGTGTATGGGCTTCCCATTACCAGCAGGCTTCACAGCCAGGTAAAACAACATTGTCTCCTAAAGTTCAAGTCACTGAGTTCTGTGCAGGAGCAAGTGGGTGAAATGTACAAGCCTCTGCTATGTGAGAAGTGCACAACATATCCCAGCCTTCTAAAGTGACCAAGGGATGCATCTACCACACAGGGCGCTGTGAAAGTGCGTGGTAATGGGGACCTGGTGCCAAGCGCCAATCTGAAACCATTGACAAGCACTGGCAAGGAGACCTAGTGTGATCTGGAAATGGCATGTCACTTCTTGCTTACCATGAGGTACATGGCTCCAGCGGGACGGACAGGCTGGAGGCCAGGGATAGCTGATAAGGCAGCATAACAAAGGTCAGCATTGGACTGAAAAGCAGAAAGGAGAAATTTCAAAACAGGAGAAATTCCAGGAAGCAGCTCAGCAAATGGTAGCCAAGCTCTGGACCAGAACTATAAACAGGTTTGCCCACTGCAAATAAAGGGACAACAAATGCAAACAGCATGGGTGATCATGGCCTTGAGGACAGCAGGTATGACTGAGCTGAGCTCAGCAAGTCAGTGCCAAACATCCCATCCCCTGGGTCACCAGCTCCAGCTGCGGGTCTGGGCTGCCTGAAACTTATCACAGCAAATATTTCTGCCCCAGTCACCATGTCTCCTGCTGGAATTGGATTTGTTGGGCTCTTCTAGACTCAGACAGAACTGTACCTTGAAGCAGGGATGATGAGCTAGAGAGATAGGTCTCCCTCCAAACAATCCACAAACAAACTGTGCTGACCTGTTACAGCCTGTTTACCTTGAGGATGCTGAGGGTGTTGTGGTAGAACTCAGGGGGTGTTCGGTGCAAGATACGTTCCAGTGCTCCTTGGACAATTGTACAGGGTCCTAGGATCCTTTGACTCAGTCTTAGAAGGCCATCCCTGATCTGAAAAAAACATGGTGATATTTGCGGCTCAGACTGTGCTTCCCTGAAGGAAAGGGACAGCTCCAAGGCCTACTCTGTATTTCTACAGCTGTCCTCCCTGCTTCTCAGTGAGCATGGAGAGTACTAAAGAACATTCTCTTGACTATATGCCAGGTATTTGTAGACTATTTACAGTGTCATTCTCTGTTCCTCAGTTGCAGATTGTAATGTCAACAGAGACAACCTTTGGAGCTTCCCAATCTGACTCAAACCACGCTGGAATATAGCTAATACAAATAAAGCCAGAGCTGTCCCAAATACCACTTTGCATTTCCCTTAGGTTTAGGCCCACAATCCACACTTTCAAAGTCAGGTAGGGACAACCAACATTAGCTCTTCTGCTCACTCAGTTGGTCCTCTCTTCTCCCTCTTCCTCTGCAGAATGCCTTCTAGGTGGAAAGGTCACTGCAGTAGATGGTTATTCTTGTAATGTAGCTGAACAAATGGCCAGATAAAGCACTGGCAGCACTGCAAGGTGCTTTGTACTTACTTTTAAGAGAAACCATATAAAAGCATATAGAGACCACACATGGGCTCCATATGCTGGATAAGCCATGCAATACCTTCAGTGCACACTGGAGCTATCTGAGAAGAGAAAGAATTAGAAGCACACAAAAAGGACAAGGCATATGGGAAGCAGCAGCAGAGACAAGGAGTGTGTTACAGTGTATACGTGGGTAGAAGGCAATGTATAGAAGCAGATGGAGTAAGGAAGGGACATGAAAAGCCTAGAGGTGCAGAAAAGCATGTAAGCAATTGGGTGACACCCATGTGAGAGCAAAAGAGCAGTACATGCCTGTATCAGTCAAAGCCCTGGTGATCCACATGCTGAAGCCACTGCAGGTCTGTTGCCGTGACAGCGACACTCAGCAGTTCTCACCTCATTACCAAAGATGTCTCTCCTGTCATGAATTAGGATCCAGCCCATCCGCCAGCCAGGGACTAGCCACCGCTTTGCCAAGCCACCACAGGACAAGATTGGCACGTTGGTGCTGAGGGTTGCAATGGGTTCATACTTGCAGTCAGCAAACACCTGTGACAGGAGGCTGTGTTAGGGCTGTCCCCACCTCTTATTGTGAGAGCTGTGGGGCTGTGCATGAGGCACAACAAGAAGGGAGGCAGGGAAGTGATGGGAATGGATGGTGAAAGCTCTCAGCTTCAAGGTATGAACATGGTAAGTGCACTCCCATGAAAGTGAGCCATTTGGGAAGAGGAAAGGAGCTGTACTTGAGTGGTACCCCCAGGACTGCACACCAGAGGACTGGGAGCTCCAGGCATGGACCCAGCCACAGTAGAGGGGAGTGGAGCTGTCGCTCACCTCTAGACACCTGGCTGCCATGGCCAACAGGCCAGTGTACCAGAAAGGACAGGCAGCATGCAAAGGACTGCAACTGACACTCACCATGTCTCCATAGATCTCGTCAGCAAGGATGGGCACACACTGTCTTGATGCCACTGTGGGAGAGAGAGAAATCAGCCCGGCCACTCTGCATCCTCCATGGGAGCAGACTGGCCCTTTGTTGCAGGGCTTGGCAGGGCTCTGAGGGAAGCTCCATCCCAGGTCAGAGGGCTCCTATCTTCGTCCTACAGACTGTTCATTTGGAGACCCCAAGCATTGCAAATCCCTGCCCTGGCTGAACCTAGTGGGGGCAGGCAGCACAGCCCTCCCCCTGACAGGACAGGGCTCAGAAAGGACAGGGCTCCCTGTTAACACTCTCCCTCTGCAGAGCCAGAGTGGAGAAATGAGCAGTCCGAGCCACACAGAGCATTTGAGGAAGAGCAAGACACACGCTCTGCATGTTCTTGCCCAGGTAAGGCAACACCTTCACACTGAGCAAGCCCTGCTTCCTGGGGCACAACGAGAGAAGCAAAGCCCTGGCCCATGGTGCTGCAGTGATCGAGGCACGGGCAATGTGGGCAGACAGTAGACTGGCTCACCTGCCAGGATCTTCTGGAGGTGGCTCTTGCTGAACACAGAGCCGCAGGGGTTGGATGGGTTGTTCACAATGAGGCAAGCTGTCTTCTCATCCACCAGAGACTCCAAGTGCTCCAAATCAATTTCCCAGCCCTTCTCTGGCTAGTGAAGTGAACAGAAGGGGAAGTAACAGCTGAGGAACTGGACTTGCCACACAGGGTGAGGTGTGACAGTGCCCAGGATAGCTCAGGTCATCTTCACCCATTTCCCAGGCAGGGCTAGGGTATTTCTGAGAGGCAGGAATGTCAGGGTTGCCCCTTCCAGTCCTGCCACCACTTACCAAGAGGTTGTAGAGTTTGACCTCAATCCCCATAGACAATGCCAGAGTCTTGTAGAGGGAGAAGCCGGGCCGTGGCACCAGGATGTTCTGGCCTGGGTTGGCCAGCACTGCCAAGGCAAGCTCTATGGCCTGGCTGCAGCCACTCGTTAAGATGACATCCTGCAAAGAGCACACAGCAGTCAGCAGAAAGCACAGCCACTCTGAAGTGCCCCGGCCACCTGGGAGTGACATAATGCCCAGGCTCTGGCAGGTCAGAGCTTCTCAGCCAAAAAGACAAGCCCAGAGCCTGACTGAAAGCAGGAAACCTCCAACAGCTGGAGAGCTCAGCCTCCTCCTGAGGAGGGTGGAGGAGAAAGGCTCAGGACAAGGCATGAGAGCAGCAGATGGTGGCTGTGGGACAAGGCCATGGGCTAGCCTTCAGTCCCACAGCTGGGCAGGGCAGGGAGCAAGCTAGGGCAGGATCCCCATGCCATGTGGCTGAGGCATGGGCAGCAGCGCCCTGCCTGCACTACCATGGGAGCGCCCTGGCTGGGCACCAGTACCTGGGCCTCCAGTGGTGCCTCCGGGCAGTTGTAGTATGTGGCCACGGCTTCCCGGCAGGACTGGTAGCCTAAGGAAAGAGAAGCCAAACATGGAAGGGAGGTTTTTACAGATCATTTCCTTTTTCTTGCCAGTACAAGGTTCACAGCTGCCACCCAGACAGGGGACACCATCCCAAGGTGGCAGACTGTCCTGCCTCAGGCCAAGCACTGTGCAGCCCTGAGGCTGGGCCAGGCAGGCAAAGAGCAGTGAACATGGCCTTCACTGTTCAGTGATGGCACAGGGGCAGCCCTCCCTGTCACCACGTGGAGGGTGCTGTGAGGCAGGCGTGATCTACGCTCTGTGCATGCTTTTTGTACTAACTGCAAACAGGGCTCATATTGTCTGTGAGGTCAGGGAGCCCAAGGGGACTCCTGGTCAAGGCAGACCAGAAAGGAACTTGCCTGCAACCCATGGCAGGGAGACACAGTCCTGAGCCCTTCTGGGTGCCTGAAACCCTCCCTGCTCTAATGGCTGCGGGAGCAACCACAGCTGCTGCAGGAGGCTCTGGGCCTCAAACAGATCATGCAGGGGGAAGGGCACTCAGGGGCATCTGGGGGATACACATGCTTGTGTTCCTACTGGAAAGATGTCCTCGGGCTCCATATACCTGCTGTGGTGTAGGAGCTGGCACATGCCTTCATCCTACTCTCACAGGAAGAGCTTTCTCAACTTACCAACAGATGGAGCATAACCGTTGTAACGTCCTGAGTCCAAAACCTCCTTCACAGCCCGTGTGACCTCATCATTTGTGGGAAGGTTTCCAAAGACCGTCGGGTCTCCTTTTCGAAGATTGAAAAAATAGTAAAGTTCTTACTGATCTGTGACAGGCACAGAGCTTTGTGCTTCAGAGCCCTGCAATCTGCCAGCCACATAGTCAACCCCATTGCCCAGAGGCTTCAACCACAACACTATGCTCACCTAAGGACAAGGAGATCATAGCTTTCTTTGGGTTAGGCTCCACCTTCATGCTGTCTACGATGGCTCGGACAGGATTGAAGGTCTTCTTTGACATTTCAGAAGCCCTGACAGCCCATCTTGGCTTCCGGCCCTTCACCTTCCCCAGCGATATGCTGTTCCCATTGGTCTTGAGATGAACATCCAGCATAGAGGCATGATCTCCATGGCCATTCACTTGGATCAGGTACGAATCCATCCTGAGAGCTGTCAGTGTGAAGTGGATTTCCTGGGCTTAATTAACACATGCCACAAAAGGGATCTGCCCATTTAGGGACACAGTCTATGACTCTCTGAAAGATGTAGACCCTACCTACTGCCTATGGACCACTCAGTCAGCAGCAGCAAGTAGGGCTGTATTCAGGGCCAGGATGGAGTGAAACCCCAAACATAAGTGAGAGCACAACACAGTGGGAAAGATAAAGGCACGTCTCTGTGCTAGCTGCACCACTGCCTGGCATGGACTTGCTGTGCTGAGGAGAATCAGGTCCCGCTAAAGCCAGCAGCCAAGAGTTAGCAGCATGTTGTAGTCACTGCTTGACTGCAGATTCAATGTTCCATTGACAGAAGGGCCAGGTCACCCTCCTCCTTCCCCCCAGCTATCAACTTGCACACCTCAAGCTGCAACCACAAGGATCAGCCCACAATGTGTGTTCACATCCAGAATGTCCCTCCAGTCTGTAGACAGAAATGCAGTACTGTTTAAATCAAATCTCAGATGCCAAAAAGGTGGTTCTGGTCCAATGTTATCAGGGTGCACTGGGAGGTGGCAGGGTATAAGTTACGGACACTTGCCTCTGTCAGCAGAGCAACAGCAAAAAACAGCCCAGCCCAGAGACCCTAGATCAAAAGGCAGTGCTTAGAAAATGGAGCAAGACCTGTATGGCCAAGAGGGCAATCAGGGAGGTGGCACTGCCCCAAGCAAAGGGCCTGTAGTCCTGCCCGAGGCTGGGTAACAAGCAAGGCACAGCAGAGGAACAGCTGCCTTCTAGGCCCTAAAATGCACACAAAAGTGACTTCCCCACCCCAGCATGTATACCCAGAGTACAAACCAGACCCAGCCAGCAAAAGCCTTACTTACAAACTGCTGCTGACTCAGGGCTTTCCACCTGCAGAAGGTGAGGGACAAGGCACAGGGCAGGCAGAGACCTCCTGAGCCACTAAGCCCATTCTTGCTGATACTGGCACACTATTTTGTAATCCTGCCATAAACAGCAATTCAGTGAAGAGTGGCCCTTTCCCGACGGTATTTCCTTAGCCCCATGCTCACAGACATTCACAACACAGCTACCCCTTCCCTGATGCAGAGATGGAGCTGGAAGGGCTGTAGTGCTGCCGGCTTCAGGCAGGATTGGCCATCTGAATGAATTTCTCACTGCTTCAGTGAAATTTGCACCTAGAGATGCCCCACTCTGCTGCAGGTACTCTGCCAGCGGTGCCTCATTAGCCTGTTTATAGCAACTCAGGCTGATCTAACAGGGCCACAAAGCAAGACTTCAGCTTCTTTGCTGCTAATACCTGCTGGGTCTCCTTTCTACCAAAAGAAAGGCAGCTGAAGAAACAGGCAGCAGGGCTGCAGAAAACTGAACAGAGAAATGAGCCGTATATCTCTGTTCAACAGCAGGGCTGAGTCCCAAATGCATGGTGCGGAGTCTATCCCAGCAGAGCCTTCACACCACCCTGCAACATGGTTCTCACGCAAAGGGGAGTTCCAGACACAGGCACAATGGATGCCTTCAATGTAGGCAGCCAGAGAAGATCTCCCCACTTCTCCCCCTGAAAGAAGCAATGTACCAGAGCATAGTACTTTACCTTCTACAGCACAGAGAGGGAGACACCAACAAGCTTGGGGGTCGAGTCCCTACTTTTCATCCAGGACAAATCCCCTTGAGAGGAAATTCCTGCGAATTCTTGCCCATGAAATAAGCCCCGAAACTGGGCGTTGGGACTGAATCGTTTTGCCATTGGCTCACAGAGAGGGCTGCTCTCCCCACCCAAAAACGCCCTCTCCTCCCCATTGCAACTGTGGTCACTTCAAACACCTGGAACTTGCCTGCACATTAACCCTTTCTGGGGGCAGCCTACAGAGGGTCACAGCTTGGCTTCCTGGAGGCCCTGGGCTGCCACCCTGTTGCACCACTTCCCTCCGTCCTCAAAGACTGCGGGGAGAAAATCTGCACAGAGTCCAGGTATTCTAGCCCTAACACCTTGTAATGCACTAAGAGTGGATTGATAGACCCCAAATTGTGCGGAAAGCGTCAGTCTGTCCTGACCTCCAAGGCTCTAGGCTCCCAACGCACCAGCTGAGAAAGGACAGTTTGTGGCATCGTTACGATCAGGAAACATCTTCCTCCATAGGCCAAAGAGAGGCAGGCATTTCCCTAGCCAGTCTCTTGGAGGCACCAGGACCTGAAGGGTTAAAGGAAGCTTAAGTTGCCATGGGTTTGGGCTTTTTGTTTTGTTTTTTTTTTGTCGTTGCAAGGCCCAAGCAAACTCATAATTTTGGCAGCTAACAGAAATGATGCAATTCTTCCCTCTCTGATGGTACTGCAAAGCACAGATGACACCATTCCCAGAAGGCCCTTTTTTGCTAAGTGGTGCGAAATCTATGCCTTCCTGTCCCTTGCCTCCTGCAGGCCTGGGGTAAATGAGAGAGGCATCTGCACCCTCCCTGTCTTCAAAGGGCTCCTCCAAGTCTTCCCTTACTGCTTTGGCAGCAAATGGCTGGAGATCAAATTGTTGCTCAGGGACAAGAGGGGTCCTGCTAATCTTCCTGCAGACAGACTGCTGACACCTTCATTGCAGAGGCCAGCCATCACTGTGATTTTTGCCTGTTTATACCTGCTCCTGTGTGAGAGGAGGAAGGACCCCTTTTGCTCAACCCATGCTCACCACACCACCAGCAATAAGGCTGCACCTCCCCAGGTGCCAGCAGCGGCCCCTTCCCTCAGCGTCGGGGCTGGGGTGATGCTGGGCAGGAGTCATGACCACAGCTGACCACAGTGCTGCAGCGGGCACTGCCGAGGCCACGGTGGGGGTCAGGGACTCGGGGCTGGAGGCAGGTTGGGAGACAGCGGGGTGCAGCCAGGGTCCCCAGCCCCAGACTGGCTGGCAAGCATCCCCCAGCAGCCACCCCCCAGGGGCTTTGGACAAGGAATGGCACCTTTCAAAAACACTTCACAGAAATGTCTTGTATTGAAGCTGCTTGGACTGTCTTCTGCTGAGAGCTGCACAGTTCCAGGCTATTTTCTCTCTTCTTTTTACTGAGGCCTGACATGAGCAACGTTCAGAAGTTCATGCAGGCCCTCTCCAAGCACCTATGGGTTATTTTCTCACTTCCCCCAGCTGGCCCCATCTCTTGCCATGCTGCAGCCCCGCCAGGGGCTGAAATGTTGGCATTGGGAGGCCTCAAGGACGATGTGTTCTGCCTAGCAACAACCTCGAATCTGACGCAACCAGAGCTCTACCCGTAATGCTGCACACAGCAGTGGGGTTCAGGGGAGGGCATAGTGGAAGCCTGCTGCCAAGAGGGGAAAAAATGTGGCTCTGGAGACATAGGTAGACTCAGTTACATAAGGCTGAGAACCTGGCCAGAAGCAGGGGGAGGACAGTGGTGTTCAACGGGGTCAGTGGGTTTCTCCTGCTATTACTGTGCCTTTCTCCTCTCTCTGCACGACTCCAGTCCTTCTCTGGATGCTCTGACATGGGGTCTGCAGCCCCCCACCACCTTGTGGCGCACAGAGCCTCCCAGGGCCGAAGCATGAGCACACACACAGAGCTCAGCACTTCATAATCTACAAATATGGCCAACCCACCCCTTGTACAGTGTGGTGAAAGAGATGGCCAAACCCTGCAGGATGCATTTCTGCCAGCAAGGCAGCTGGCTGTCATGACTGTCAGGACATCTGTACCCCACAAGCCTCCCCTCTGCAGTTTGTTCCTCTGTCTCAGCAGCTCTCCCCCGCAGGTACCTTGTGGCATACCTCTTCAGCTCCCTCTTTCTTGTGTAGCTTGAGCAACTGATATTTGTCTCTTCCCAGTGGAAGGAGAAACTGGTGATGGGTTCAACGTTTTTTTGGTACTGCCTTGCTCTGGTAGCAGGACTGCCCAGAGTACCGTTTCTGTGAACAGAGTCCAAGCCAGCAAGAGCAAGCAGTTCCCTCTTCCAGGACCAGGCACAGTTACAAAGCAGGACAGACGAACGGCTGCTGGAGCGGAGCACAGGCTCAAGCATCACTGCGCTGACAAACCTGTGTCTCTGCCAGGCTGCAGGCAGGACACGCACCAGTAGTTTTGCCCATGTGCCCCGCACCCCCATTCAGGGACCAGGGGCAGACACCCAACTGGTACTCTGCACAAAAATCCAACAGGGTCAACAACAAATCACTTTATTAGTTGCCTCCTGACACTTTGCTTTTATTTTCAGCAATTTCTGTCTGCTCCTTTCTGACACTGGCACAGCCCCAACCAGTTCAGCGCTGGTATCCACAAATATCCATGTAGCCTAATCTCCATTTGGTCTCTGCGTTTCCAGTTGACTCAGCTTTTAACAACCAAATATGTGATTTTTTCCTTTTTCTTTTTTTTTTTTTTAATCAATTTATCGTCAATCTCTCATTTAGATGAGCAAACAGCCATGAAGCCTCCCTGGCTCTCATGAATCTTGTGACTGTTTATCAGATTCCCACATCTTTATAACACTGCAGTAGGTTTTCTGAAATGCAAGGGACAAACCTTGTCTGTTACACGTCAGGTCACATGGTCACTCTGAAAATGCTCGTATTCACAGTAAAATCTGCCTTGCAGTGTGGATAGGGCTGCTGTGCCAAACCTACATGTATCTGTGTGAGTCTCTGATCAAACCACAACGATGGTTGTGCCTCCCGCAAACTTAATTGCCCAGCATTCACCTGAAATGGAGCATTATCTCTTTGCACAATCAGAGTGGAAAATCAGCTCAAAAAGAAAACACCCCAGCTAGATTCTACAAAGCTGTGCAAACATTGTGTTTAAGAGCCAGAAAGATGGCACAATCCATACAGAGCGACTCAAAGCCAGTAACCAAGTGACTCAAAACTATACAGTAGCTACTTTATCTATCGGCCTGCATTTAGGATCAATTTTGATTTGATCTCAGAAATAAAACTTTGAAGGACATTAAAAGGCAAATTGCACGGTCTAGCGAGAGATGCCTCATTCTGGAAAAGCAGCCTGCATACAGCAAGCGGTTTGCCGGGTGCTCTTGCCACCTGTGTGAGCTGGGCTTTGGAAAGGGGACCACGGGCATCTGGGGCCTGGCTGGTGGCCGCACTTCTTTGGAAAGCGGAGCAAGGTGGCTCACACCGCGCAGGAATGCCAGGCGTTGCGGTAGGGACAGTGACACCCCGGCTAGCCTCCTGGTAGGGCTCTCTTCTCCAGACCCTGGGCCAGGCTGAAAACAGCTGCATTAATCCACCTGCCTTAATGAGCGCTGTCTCTTACAATTGCAACTTCCCTCTGTCAGGGAAACTACGGAACGTAAAAACCAAATGCCTTCATGACCATGGCATCTCGTGGGCCTCCCACAACAGCAGTGTCTGCAAATGCAGTGCTGCAACCTGGTACCCGCTGTGCCGGGCAGTCCAGCTGGCTCTTCCCAGCCACGAACCACTGCAGCACTGGGGAGGGCAAGGGGTCCAGCAGCTCTGAGGGCCCTCGCACGCTCAGCCTGGGCACTACATCCCTTGCGAGCATGCTGAGAGACAGAGTGCCCTCCAGGTTCGTGGACAATTGGGAGCACTGGTGAGATACGGGCTCACCAGCCACAACAAAAGACTTGCAAGCCCTGTTACAGATGCTGAGATGAACGCTCCACAACGTGTGAGCTTTAGTGGTTCCTGGGTCCAGGCACAGTGAAGAGAAACATTTTGTCCATCCTTGTGTTTTGCTTACATGCAGGTAAACATTATGTAAGTGCACACCCTGTGTTTGAGATATGACTTCAGAGACTTGAGCTGTTGCATGCGTTGTTGTGGCAGCTGCCCCCTTGATGACCTTGAAGCCGCAGGGACAGTGACCAGCCAATGGGGATGGGATGGAAAGGGGCATGATGGCTTTGCGGGGTAACACCATGAGCTTGCAGTGAGTGGGGTGGGCAGCACCGGGCACCTCCTTCTCTGAGAGCATGGGCAGGTCAGCCCCTCTTATCACTGAATTTGAGCCCCAGTGATGGAAACCCACCGCCTGCCCCACCAATCTGCTCCAGCAACAACAGCTCGTCTCGTTACAAAGTGGTGGAGTTGGTGTGTGTGGAAGAAGTATTTTCTTTTTTGGGGGGTGCCTAAATCACATTCCTTTCACTTCAAGCTAAGCCCACTGCTTCCTGACCATGCCAACAGCAGACAGGGAGAACAAAATATTCCCCTACTGTTGACAGCAGCTTTTCACAAGTTTGCAAGTTAAGACACCTCCCTATTAACAAGTTTGCGAGCTGTTAACAGACACCTGTTCCACCAAATGAGAGGAATGGGGTCAATCTTTTCCTCATAGGTTGTATTTCTAGAGCTTTCTTTTGCTTTCCTCTGGATCCCCTCCAGCTGATCCATTCACCTCTGGATGGAGGCCTAACTGGCACTGAAGGTGGGGGGCAAAAAATTTCTTCACGTGGCCTACATGTGACATTCCTGTTTATACACCCTAGCAATGTTAGTTTTTTTCGCAACAGGATGACATTGTGGACTTGAGTTCAGTTTGTCATTCACAATAACCTCCAGTTCTTTTCTGCAACACTGCTGCATCGTCATCGTGCTGCGCTCATTGTTCCCGTGATTATTTATTTATGTGGGACAGTCAATAAATCTGGCTGTGGTGCTCAGTAGGGATTGTGCTGCAGCTCCCAGCTGCCTCACACTGGAGAAATATGAGGCAGTTCATGACTTGCTCCTTCCACTTCCCCCTCCAAGTTCCCAGGGAGGGCACTGAACCAGGTCAGAGCTCTTGGCCCATGGCAAGCCAGGCCAGGCCCTTCCCTCCCCTCAGTGCAGCAGTGACATCAGCAGCAGCCAGAAACAGAAGAGCCAAAAATAAAAAAAATTAAAAAGAGAAGCCAAAGCAGAGGTGAAGATTAATATTGGTGTCCTCTGCTCCCTGTTGCTCTCTTCTGCTGGCTGCTATGTGTTGCAGTGAGAATAGGAACCCCAGAGACGACGCTGACCAAGCTCAGCTGTGGTGCTCTGAGCAGGAACGCAGTGACGCAAAGCATTTTTTTTAACAATTCTCGATATGGCAACAGAAATGGAGTAAGATTGACTCAGTTCTACACCACCTTGAAGTTTGTACTTCGCTTGTTAGCAGCAAACACTCCAGTAAAACACTGAATGCATCACCAAATCAACAGAGCCACGCTACCCAGCTGTCTCTGAACACGTAATTCTGGCACATCACAAATTCTAAAGAAAGCTTCAGCTCAGGTTGCCAGATGACCCGCAGCAACACTCTGCATAAGAAACATTTATTTAATCCCTTCTTGTGACTCATGATTATTCAACTTAGTTGTTCGTCTCCCTCTCATGGCAGTTAAAAGCTCTATTAAGCAAAATGTCACTGCCCATGATCCAAAAAGTATACAAAGGGTTGCTAAAGCTTTTAAGCTTGTCCTATGCATGGCAGCAAGGAGGTCTGGGTTCTGGCACATCAACTGCTGCAACCTATGCACACCGAAGGCTGTGTGCAACAGCCTCACTGCTGAGCATCTGCACGATCTCCAGAGCCCTCGTCCTAAGCTCCCTATGGTCACCCCATTTCCTGACTCGTCATCATCCCACAACTCCTGTCCCCTCTGTCTGAACTGGGCGTTGAACAGAGTTCTTTTGTTTTGTTTCCCTCTTATCCCCAAACTAAGTAAATATTAAGACAAGTTTTCAGATCTCCTGTCCTTTGTGGAGTCAGGTGAAATGTTGAGGAGAGTGTTTTGCTACAGTGTTGAGGTACAGAAGTGCTGCAATTTATAGGCTTCTTACAGGATCAATCTATGGGGCTGTTGCTCCTCCAAGGACAGAAAGGTGAAGCAATCTTACTGTTGCCACCAGTCTTACAGATGCAGGAAATGTATTTCTGCACCTTAGTGATAAATTTGGGCTTTTAGGGGCACATATTCAGACACTGTGTCTGAGACTTATGGTTTGACCCTGTTTCCCTAAAAGTCTCTGTTTTCCTAAATGCAACAAAAGCATGTCTTTGCAATGCTGAAGCTTTTCCAGACAGCATTTGGCAAACTCCTGGATAAAAGCATTAATTCTGTCTGTGGAGTTTTCTACGCTTCCCTCTGCGTGTCCAAATTGTCCCACTGTTTTTTCCCTGTGACACACAGCCTTTCCTGAATCAGCTCTGCCCTTACCAGCCCTGAGAAACGCTGTCACTTGTGCTTGGGTGAGATCTTGGGCACCTGCCTTCACTCCAGCAACCACCACTAAACAAAGGAGCAATTCATCGCTGCCTCTGCCGGGAGGCGATGGCTGCGCTCAGCAGCCCCCCCGGGACGGGATGGCAGCCAGTCCCACCGGGCAGCAGGACATTATTGTGTGTGGAACTGGGGCAACCAGTAAAAAGGTGACATCATATTGCCTGAAGTGGCCTCCAGCAAACAGACACAGAAGAGGTCTGTTTGGTTCTGTATGGATAAATCTAAGGTAATGCATCTAAAGGAAATTACCTGAACGGGGCCTGCAGAGTGCTGCGCCGGAGCCTGGCAGGTGCAGTGCAGGACAGATCCCGCGGTGTTGATGAGTGTCCTCTGGAGCCACGGGCTCCGCATGCTGCGCAGCCGGAGAACCACCAAAATGCTATGCACAGCCAGGAGAAGCATGGGACAAGGCAGAGGCAGTCATAGTGCTGTGATATAAAACCCTGGTGCGCTCGTGTCTCCAGTGCTGCACGGAGGGCTGGGCACCGCTTCACACGATGGATTTAGGGGAGTCAGGGATGCTCCAGAGGAGGGCAGCTGATACAACAAAGGGAACGGTGCCACTGCTGTGAGAGGAGACTAAGGCGGCTGGGACTTGGGTTTGGGACGGTTCAGAGGAGCAGGACTGAGGTTTGTGGAGGCAGGAGGTGGCAGACCAGCTGGGCACAGGACACTCACCAAAACCCACAGCCCGGCAAAAGCAGCACTTGTGAAAGTCGGTCACTGTTCAGTTTCCAACAGGTACAAACAAGTTGTTACATGGCACGGGAGGAACTTCAGGACCTTCTCGCCACAAGGGGCTGTGGGGATCGTGTCCACCTGAACGGGAGTGGGGACACTGGTGGACAACAAGTGCCTAAACAGGTGCCGGAGGGAGCGGGCCGCAGCCAGCCCTTACCGCCTCCCTGGGGCGGGGCAGGGCCGGAGCTGCTCACCGCCCTCGGGAGGACCCCGGCGGGGCGGAGGCGAGCCCCGGGCGGAGGGCACGGAGGGGACCCCAGACCCCGGCTCGACCCCACACCGCGCCGGCACTAGCCTCGACTCGGTCAACCGGCGGCCCGGCCCGGCCCTCCGCCCCCAGCGCCGGAGGAGCGGAGCCGCGCCGGGCCATGGCGGAGCGCAGCAGCTNCTATCTCCGCCGCCGTCTCCCCGCAGCGCCGTGCCCGGAACCGGGCGGCGGGGGCCGCCGGGACACCGCGCCGCCGCGCCGGGGCTGTTGGAGTGCGGTCGCTGCCGGTACCTGCGCACGGCCAGGGGTGAGCGGGGCGGGAGGGGGCGGCGGGAGCCGCATCCTTTGCCCCGCTGGAGCGGAGCGCCCGGCCCCGGGAGAGGCTCCGTGCCGGCCGCTGGGGCTCGGCGCCCCCCCCCGGCTCCGGCCGCAGACCCACCTCCGCCCTTCCCCTTCCAGCCTGCGGCCAGATGGTGGAAGCGCTGCTCGCCGTGCTGATCCTGGTCTGCAGCTCCGTGTCCCACGGCTCGACCGGAGGCTACACGGGCCTCCCCGGCCTGGGGGGCATCTACTACTACCACTACGGCGGGGCGTACAGCGGCTTCAGCGGAGCGGACGGGGACAAAGCGCAGCAGCTCGACCAGCGTTTCTACCTGCTGAAGCTGCCGATTGCGAGGGCGGCGATGGCCGTGGGAGGGTCTCTCCTGGTCTTCTCCTGCATTCTCATTTTGGTCGGTGTTCTACGGCTACCGTGGCGTTTCCCAGCGTGGCTGATACTCGAATGCATCCTGGACGTAGCGGTTGCAATTGGCATGGTGCCCGCTCTGTACTATTTCTTCCATTTTCTGCTGGGGGTTTACAACTCATCAGTGTGCAAAGAGAGAGAGCAGCTTTATCAAAGCAAAGGCCACCAGGGCTTTAGATGCAGCCTGCACGGGGCAGAGATTGCTGCTGGCCTCTGGGGCTGTGCAGCTGTTGTGGCATACCTGGTTAGCGCAGGCCTAGCTGTCAGGGGGTACAGGACAGTTCGCAAACTGAAACAGAAGCCAGTAGAATCATATGAGCTTTAGAATGATTCCTGCGCTCCAGGAACAGCCATGATTTTTGCCAGCCTCCTTACCGAGACTAAGCAGCGTGCTTTTCCTTGCTTCTGGGCAGCGCATCCGTAATGCTGCAGCAGAACACATGCTGGGAGAGTAGAGCTCTAAATATGGTAGAGTCAAGCTGTTCCTAACTTGGATTTGCATTATTGAATTATTAGTAGACACCAAGTTAGTCCAATGGCTTGTCTGGTGGCTCCCCTAGTAGAGAATGACTGTCCTGGTGTAGTTGACTGGTTCCCAGGTAGCCTCGCCTCCCCCCCCCCCCCCCCCCCC
>VUYV01000007.1:9760734-9797740 GCA_008711295.1 Anarhynchus alexandrinus | reverse complement strand
CCCCCCCCCCCCCCCCCCCGTCCAGAGCCTCATTCACCTCCAGTGAGGGTGTGTGACTGTTCGCTGAGAACAGAGCTCTTAAAAATGAGCAATTAAGGCCCATAGTCATGGCAGCTAATTACTGCTTTCTTGTAGGTCTCTTGGAAGTAATAGGACAGGCTGAACGTGGCATTTATAGAGCCAGCAGAGAATCTGGAAATAAACTTGAAAAATTATGAATACACTCCACCTAATTTGTGACACAGTGCCTTTTCAAACTCCTGAAGAGGCCACATTTTTGTTTGAAATGGTCTTTTCTATAACTTGTATACAGTGTTTTGCTTAAAAAGATGCCCTGAGTTGGGAAAATCAGACAAAAGCTTTACGAGCTCAAACAGGTGGTTTAAGATAGAAGTATATTGTTTTAAAAATAAAATTTTAATGTACAAGTTGGGGAAATGAGATATCGCTCTTGTATTATTTATTTAAAAAAAAGTGAAATTTACTGTTTAAAAAAAACTTTTATAGGAAATTTAACAGGGAAGAGAAAAGTAGCACTAGAATCACAAAATCATGCCTCAGAATGAAATGTCACTTCAGAGCAGTGCCCACTGTGTGCATTGTCCATATGAAGATGGAACCACCACTGGTCTCAGGGACCCATTCTGCCCATATTAAAAAAAAACCCAAACAAACAAATAAACCCAAACACCAAACTAAACATACCATTGTCTTGGATATATCTCCAGCTTCACTGGCACCAGTGATTAAATCCTCACAATTACCAAAACCATGGAACATTATTTGAACTAAAGATACAAAAGTAAAACAAATGCTAAATAGGAACACACCGGGGACTCTGGTTTGTGGTTGTTTTTTTTTTTTTGACTTCTCCTCCCTTTTAGTAGTTAGTCACATTATTTCAGCATAGGGATTTATGTGGACAGCCCACTGTGGTCCCATTGCTTTTAATGATTCTGTGTTTCCTGCTTGCTGCAGCTGCTTCTAGAGCTGTACAGTACTATTTAGAGCAAGTTCACAGGGCAGGATTCCTCTGGCAGGATACAGAAAGCCACCTAATAATTGGTATTATGAATTCCGCCCTCACAGTGTTCCGCAAGTAGCTTTTGTATGGAAGGCTGCTGGGTGAAGTAGTACACAGAGCTCAATGAAGGAGAGCCTACAGCACAGCTACTGCTAACCACAGCTATATTTGTCTGGGATATTGCACAAATTCCCTCCAGCGCAGTAACGGAATCAGAATATATAGTTAGATGAAAGTAAAAATCTTTATTGCTAAGTCAGCTGAAAAGTTGATGCAAAAATATTCCTCCTTCCTGGACTGCTCTATACATCTGAATAAAGAATCAACGGAATAGTGTTTTCCAGCAATCTTAAGTTATTTGCCTCTCCAAAGCAACACAAACATGGGCCACAGTGCTGAAGGTGCATCACTGGCACCCTACTCCCATTCACGGTAAAAATGGGGATTATCATAGGGGCATGCTAGAGTGAGATACAGAAAATATTCTTTTTAAAACAAAAACCATGAAAAAAGATTATTTAATAAACAGTTGGTGCACTGCAATATTTCTTTAACATGCGCTGGGTTATACGAGTCAAGTTAAGAAAAGGTAGTATTTTAAAACAAGAAAAAAAGAGGAAAAAATAGACTTGAGCCTTCAGACAGCAATGGAACAGCAGACAGTGATTGCACAAAACCAAAGAGGTGACCCTACAGCCTGAAGAAGGCCTTTGGCAAGTGACACGAAAGCCATCATCATCCAGAAGTGCAGAAACTCCTCCAAGGGCCTTAGGTGTGGCTGAATGTCCTGTGTCCCAGGAAAAGGATTTCAGGCCTTGCATCAGCCTGTCCCTGAGAAAGGGAAATACTTGCTCCTTCTCGGAACAGGATTTTACCTTCCCATCTAGTTGAGGATTCTGATCAGGTCCCAGCAATCTGTGATGCTGCTTCCAGCCAGGCCTGTTCCTGGTGCTGGGAGCAACTTAGAGGCTGTCCCTTATCCTTAATACTTGGGCTCCAACTACTTGCCACTGAATATAACCTTTATAGGTTCCTTTTGCAGAAGCCTTTCTGGAAAGGACAGGGCAGACAGGTCAGTGCCTGAGTACTCTCAGTACCTGTTCTCAGCAAGCATGCTCATCAGCAGGGCCACAATTACTGAGGAGATGGACAAACCATCTCACCAGCCTAACTTGATGGTGGCCACATGAAGCGTGGCAGGTCTGGCATTGCTCAACAGGGACATGAGAGCCTGATGACCCCAAGCTGAAAATCTCTCTCAAATAGCAAGTCTGTTAAGAAATGGGACATTCTTAGTGATGTGGCCCTGAGGAGATCATGTATCTGTGCAAGAACCACACACAAAGATCAGGGAAGAGACTGGAGAACAGGAAGAGAACTGGGAAAACACTTTCTATCCCCTGCTGCAAGTCCTCCACTAGACTTGCTCATTTATATCTGTGCCATCTGCAGCAGTGCACCTAGGCAGCTTGAAATCTAAGGTGGTGTTAATAAATAAGGTGAGGAAGACTAAGGAGAAGCTTGCTGCCTCTAGGGAGGCAGGAAAACAAAAGGTGGTGGTGGAGGGAAGCACTCAGGCTGTGCTGCCCAGAGTAAGACAAACAGTTCATAATATCAGCTTAAGCAGAGAATGCTATGGACTCTCACCTACTGCAAGAGAATAAGCCGTGTTCTGCCATGACAGTTCACACCCATAGAAAACAGGAGCGGGCTGTACTGAACTCCCTTTCTGCTTCAAAACGAGAAATGGAACTGGAGTAAAAGGCTAAATATTAATTCCTTGCATTCCATTCTGCCACTACCGTGAAGAGCAGCAGCTCAGAAATCTGCATGCTCCATTGCAGAGCTTTATGTTACTTAGTCCTTCCCCACTGAGCTAGGTAGAGCCATTCATGACTAACTCCCTGTGGCAATGCCAACTCTCCATGCAATGCTACTGGTTCAGACTGGGCAGGACACACAGGATTTTCCACATCAGTGCAAGAAATACAGACCTGATTTGCATTAACATCTGCCACTCTCCTAGTGCAAGGTTTGTCACAGTCTTACTCAGAAAGAAGAGTGTATTTCTGCATCAGTCCTGTACCGAACAGAGGCCGCTTTGCAGCCCTGTCAGGTATCAGAAAGCATTGGGCTGGGCACAGATATTTGGTAAAATTATCATCAGTGACAGAATTAAAAGTTACAGTCAAATAAATTGGGATAAGCCTTTTCTGCGTACTTACATGAAGAGAACACGAAAGAGTTTTTTTAATCTTTTCTGCTGTTGTTTCTTTGCCTAAGGTATTCAAATGCTGCTCTTTCTGTGATTCTAAGAATTACCTTTTCTCTCCATTTCCAAATGAAACAGGCATTTAAACAGACAAAATTTAGAGAATTTAAACTTTGGGAAAAGTTGGGTTGTTTCATGATTACATTGTAACTAGCACAAGGTATATCCTAAAATGTTACGCTCTCATGCATGGTAAAAACACATTTTTTTCCTAGTGAGAAGAAATTCAAGGTGCTTTGAAATCTCAGTAAAACTCCATTAAATTTTGTCAAAAGATCTGTATTCACAGAATCCCACAAGTAGTCTGCACAGTATTTCCTTCTGAGCAAGGCCCGAATTTGATCCAAAAATATACAACTCAAGCCCCTCAGAGCTCTCGAGAAGAAACTTTCAAGTTTTCTTCATATATATAATTAATAAAGAAGAAAAGGCACTAGCCCACATTACAGTCAGGATTATTGCACCACTGACATGACCGGGGCAGCTGCTGTCCAGCTCTCTGCCAGCTAAGGAAGACGGATCTGCACGCTAACAGGGGCAGTGGTCTTTTCACAACCCTTACAAAAGATGAGGACACGGGCAGCCAACTTATACCCTGGACCAAAAATCCGACTGGAAAAACAATGCATCTACCAAGTGCGGACTGGCCAGTTCACCATTAGTGGGACTGTTTTAAACATCTTTTCCAGTGCTGATAGAGATGATATTAAGGTGAAAAGTTCTATTTTTCCTTTTGCATTGAAAGCTAAGCAAAAAAAAAAAAGTATGCTTTCACCTTGTTTGTGGCCAAATTGGGCACGTACCATGAAATGCAGGTTTGCTGTGACTTTGGAACATGACTCCTGTTTTCAGAGGCAAGCAAAGATGCTGTAGCTGACAGTGCAGAGGTTTATGTTGGTGGAAAAGATCACTGAACGCTTCCCCAGCGTATGAAGGGCAGCCCCACTGCTCACTAGCCTTAGAGCGACACAGCACTGCTTACAACTTGGTTTCCTCTTCGACCGAGTCCCTCACTGAAACAAGCACGAGCTCCTGGTTTCTTCCCGTGTCTTCTGAATACAAGAAGCCTCTACTGTGAAGCATCCGTGGTGGAGGTGGCCAAGCTGCTGCTGAGCTGGGTCTGTGCTCTGCAGCTAGAAGCACTAGCTCTACACATTAGCCTAATCAACCAGTCCAGAGCTGATCTATCCTATGCTCCATGTAAAATGCATCAGTAGGCACCTGCTTATCACTCAAGTTGTGTTATTTTCTCATTCTGCATAGGCTGATCCCATCATAACCCTCACTCTGCCCTGCACTAGTACTCATCAGAACACTGGTACCCTGAGTTCTCCACTGCCCTCACAATGTCCACTGGGAAAAGCCCCCACCACACCTGCTGTGGAGTGCTCTCTCCCCTAACCCTAAATAATAAAGTGCTGGGCTGAAGTGGAGCAGAACAGCTTAAGTGCAATCAATAAAAGTGCTTGCAATTAATGTAGGAAACCATTCTTGGGTCAGCTTCATTGCAACTGGCTGTATTCTTTCAAGGAACAACAAAGTCAGGTGCTGGGGGGGGGGGCAGGGGAGGCACTGCATCAGAAATATTCACAGGACTCCAAACACTGAACATTGCCCCCTCAAGCAGCCTTCTCACCCCACACACACATATGCCAACCCCTTTCCTGCAGAGCTGGCAGAACTTCAGGGTTCAAGGAGTTACAGGCAGGAGTTGGAACACCTGCCTTCTTCCTAGTGCTTGCACAATTTCCAGACAGTCCCTAACACAAAGCTCAGCTGCTGGTCTGAGTGCTCATACAACAACTGAGACTCTACAGTGACAAGTGGACAGCCCAGACCTTAGCACTCCCAATTCTTCCTCGACTCCATTAAGGAAGCAGCAGATGCCTGTACTCCTTGCAGATCCCAGCTCCCCTTGGAGGGCAATACAGCCCTTATGGGACAGAGCTTCCTGGGACAGACAATGTGGGAGCAGTACTTGTAGGGTTACAAAGCTGTGTCAAACTCCTCTGGCAGAGCCGCTGTGTGTTCCTCTTTCTGCTCCTGATCTGCTCCGTTTTCCTGGTGTTGCTTCATTTGTTCCTTCACTTCCTCCTCCAGATCAGGTGGCACCACAAATTGATCCTCTGGCTCCATCTGGGATGGAGCAGCAAAATAGCCTGTCTTCTTTTTGGGTGCCTCTGTGGCTACTTCGATGAGGTTGAGGCTCTCCTCCAAGGGCACTATGGAGCCATTGGAAAGCTTCTTTCCATAGAGACAG
The DNA here is from genome assembly GCA_008711295.1 of Anarhynchus alexandrinus. NCBI lineage: Eukaryota > Metazoa > Chordata > Aves > Charadriiformes > Charadriidae > Anarhynchus > Anarhynchus alexandrinus. The sequence continues at coordinate 9,792,184 of VUYV01000007.1, read as the reverse complement.
CATGTGGAAAGAGATTTTTGCAGTTCACACTTTTCCTTGACCCCTCTCTGCACAGTGTTGCTGTTTACACTGTTCTGTCTCCGAATGACGAGGACAAGCCCAGAGTCATCCTCTGGCCCTGGAGCAGAGGAGCTGCACTCTGCAGCAGGAGGCTCAAACTCCAGGCCCTTTCCTTTACAGCAGTGGATGTCCACCTCTACCTCCACTTTACTGCCATTTGTCATCACACCTTCCACAGGATGCTCATCATCGCTATCCAGACCGTTGTCAGACTGGTTGCTAGAGAAGGTGGCACTGGAAGGTTGGCGCTGAAAGATGCTTGAGGGGGGCACAGGATGTAGGCTGCAACGTCGCTCTTGCCGTGGTAGCAAACTGCCATCAAGACCAACAGCATTGTGTTCATCTGAAGCAGTAGAACCCACCTCACTGCTAACTTCAGAAGCAGACAGTTCACTGCTGAACTCTGAAGCAATTCCACTGCTAGAGGAAGGTGTTGCTGGCTTGGTGGTGGTGGAACTAAATCCCCCAGGACCCGGAAGAGTGAGGCCATGCATCTCACATGTGCAGCTGTCCTCACTGATGTTCAGACACACCACCATTGCACCTACATTGTCTTGGCAGCCATAGCTTTGGGCTAAAGTGCAGAGTTTCTTTGCAGCAGCTAGCGGGTCATGTAGGTGGCGCACGGCTGAGACAGCCTCTGTGTAAGAAAGGTGTTCCCAAAGAGCTTTGTTCCCTAGAAGTAGCAGCTCATCTTGTACAGTCAGTGGAATGGAATTGACATGTGGTTTGGGCAGGATCCAAGGATGCAAGTATGTGCAGCCCAGCATCCGAGTACAGCAAGTTACACCATTGACCTTATTGTCCTGCAGACAAAAGAAACAAGGCAGTAGCATTAGATCTGCTATTAGATCATTTGGAGAGCAGTCTTTGCCCTGCCCATATACTGGTTTGGAGCCTTGAGAAATGCCAGTACACAGCTACAGTATAGGAGAAAAGGATCTAGGTCCAGGTACCCCAGCACAGACGTTCACTGTACATCATCAGCTACAGTAATCGTCCATCACCCATGCTGGCAATAACACACTTTTATCCCACAAGACTTTTTGTCACATTCTGAAGAATTGTAGCAAACTATTCTGAAATGTGCAGCTAGACTACCTGCAGCACATTCAGAGAATCTCACTCGTGAGTCTTACGTGAAACTTATTTTTTCAGTATGAGCAAGACCGTGACTTTTTACTTTCTCATTGCAAGGCAGATTACCCAGACCTTAAATACTTTCCATGTATTTTCTGAACTATTTCCCTCTTTATTAACATATAACTGCATTCTGAAGTGTGGATGCTACATCCCGAGGAAGAAAAGAACAAGCGGGTATCTCAAACTACTGCTGTAACCTGCAGATATTACCTCCTTCCTGGTCCTGCTAGACAGTCCCCTGGCCAGCCTGGCACTAGTCTCCCGGATAGAGGATTGCCCACAGCCCTCAGCCTCTTTTCCAAATCAGTGCATACAGAGAACGCAGCTTCCCCAGGGTTTTGAATTTAATTACAGTGTTTAATTTCTGTATCCTCTGGGTGTTAAATGTTGCTACTACTGCTAAGTATTAAAAACCAGCAGAGGACACATGCAGAGAAGTCTCCTTAGACAATGATTTAATTTTATTTTTCAGAATACATTCATCAGCCAGTTTTTAAACCATTTAACATGATACATTGATTCCACAGTTATTTTTAGTCAGTGCTATGGAATATAGCACTTTGCAGAACTATAACACATTAACAGACTATCCCTGTCAGAAACACTTTTATCAAACCTGATACTTTTAAAAAGACCCACTGAGCATAAAACTAATGACTGGTACCGATTTCTCAGATCTTCACTGATGACGTATTTTCCAGGTCTTTGGAACTTCCCTGTTATTTCCAAGTTTTTAGAAAGTTAACTTTTAGAGAGTTCTCCAGAAATAATTTTAATACTTTCACATAAAACCAATGAACATTTCTGTCTTTTTTGTGTTAAAAGTTTTACCAGTAATATACTTTATATCCATGTTCTACATGTCTTAAGGGACACTAATCCTGTACCTTCACCAAGTAAAACATGGAAGAAATACAAAGAGAGGTAACTTGAGTCATACTTTTCAAGAAACACCAAAGATATTTTGTGGGTTTTGAGACAAGATGACGTCCCAGGCCCTGCTCTGTTCTCCAGTGGCTCCTCTCCACACACACCCAAGTCATGCACAGTATTATGGTCCTCCCCTCCTTTAGCTCCACACCTATTTTCTTTCCTCCCTCTCTGCCAAGCCGTCCTTGGCATCCTGTACCTGTAGTTCTCAGGCCACAATGGGTGTTTCAGGAACATGCCATTCTGAATAGCTAATCAGGAAAAGAAGCAGAGCAGGAAGCAACAGACAAGTCACTCAAACACCTTCATGCCATCCTCTCCCCTGTAGTATTGTGCAGGCAGCACAGCTCATGTATTTGTACCAAGCTTTTATGGGAGGGTGGAAGCTGAAGTGAAGAGGGTATAAACCAACCTCTGTTATAATGGCTTTTTGCTCCTTGACTCTCTTGGCTTCTTCTGGACATTGTTCAAGGTTGAAGACTTTGGAGAGAGGCAGCGGTTTTCCACTTCGGCACAGAATGGCTTGGCACGTCCCCACATTGGCCACCGTCAGAGAGAAGTTGCTGGCTGGATCGGCCACATCATGACGAATATAGCAAAGGACAGCAGAGGAACCCAGCTTCTGCCCAGCCATGCCCAGCTTCCTGTTGGAGAAGAAGGTGTAGAAAGGCTCCAGACTCCAGTAACAGGCTTTCTGGAGGGCTGCCTCACCCCACGTAACACATTAAGTGAAATACCTATGCAGGTCCCACCAGGACCAGCTTGCTCACTGTCCTACCTGTGGGAGACCAAGAAGGTGTTGGACATGAACATGGTGTCTGACTGCTGTACCTCCTCCAGGAGCACATCGGCCATAGTGCACTGCAGCAAGCGTGGCAGCTCCTCGTTCTTGTCACCATCAAACATGCCATACACAGCCTCCACTCCCTCTGCAAAGCTCCCCAGTGCCAGGGATGACACACACAGCCTGTTAGAAAAGCATACAAGCAAAGTTAGTATGTCTCAAAAGATTATATGGCCCCCAAAACCACAGCTATCAGGCATCTTGCCATGAGTGCTGTTCTCACAAGGCAGCAAAGCCACTGTCCCTACATTCACTGCCCCATGATATGTACAGCTGCAGTTTATTATTGGAACTCCCGAACCCTCCTTTACCACATTCAGGAGTCACAAGAGAAAGGAAAAGCATCTCTGCTAGGGTGGGAAGCAAAGTTCAAGTGTCCCAGGACAAGCGTGAAAACTGAGGGAAAGGACAATGTGGCAGCTTGAGTTACCATGACTTAGCAAGAGATCTGGAGAAACAGAGGGATGAACGAGCTCTTGCGCAGAACAGGTCTCCTTGGGTGCTTACCAGTGCACTCCACCTATCACCCTGAGAAGACAAAAATACTCACTTATTTCTTTGGCCTGCCATCTCAGCTACTCCATGACTCCAGAAGGTAGAAGTGAGTGCTGAGTCTGCCGTGAGGGAGGGCTTTGCGTCAATCTTCAATGTGGTAATGTGACTACAGGGAGAGAAGAAGAGAAATTTTCTCCTAGATCCTACTGAACAGTTTGTGGTCAAAGGACCTTGTCCAGTCTAGAGTTTTAGATAGCAGCCTGTGGAAAGAACTGCACCAAGGAGACGAGTTTAAGGTTTTGGCCTTCTGGAGATGTCTGACTACTTATGCCAGAGACAGCTGAGAGAACCTCATACCACCTGAGAAACTGCTTGCTCCTATGATTTGGACCCAGACTTTTCCCTTCCTATAAGACAGAAAGCTTCAGCTGCCTCAGGCAGGGAACACTGTAACATATGCAGTGCTGTGATACACATTTTACTATCCCATTTCCCCTCCTGGGAAGGGCTAACCTTCCCTGTGCAGGTCACTACTGGGTTGGCATCTCCATGGCTCACCTGAAGATGTCCAGTGTCTTGTGTTCTAGCACCAGGTTTGTGTTGCCGCTCAGGTCCAACTCTTGCAAGGTACCCGGCAGTGCCTCTGGGATTAGGATTTCAGTTAACTCATTGCAGCTCAAGTCCACAAACTGCAGCATCAAAAAAAAAAAAAAGCACAATGACACACAAAATATTCTCTGTTCTCTCACGTGATCAGTTACTCCAGTGCTCCTTCCAAACATATGACCCCACTACTGATTGTATCCCACAAACAGGTCATGAAAATGGATGTGACCTATCAGTGGATTTATATGCAGAAAATACTTATAACCTGCAATAGCCAGGACTCCAATACTGAAAGAATAGGTCCCACTAAAAAGGCCTACATATACAAATCTGTCCAGCTATATAACACTCCCTACTGCCTCAAATGGTAAACCAGAAATACATGAAGTCAGAGGCAGATGGTAAAGAAGAATGAGATGAGCCATCTTTGATCAACCCAGAAAGGCAAGAGATCTAGAATGTATATTCTGTACCCTCTTCTCAGGTTGATCAAGAAAAATGCTGGGATCTCCAGTTCCTCTCCTAGCAGTTACTCTTCACTCTCCAACTCAAACTTTCCCCTCATATCTCTTTACCTTCTCCATAAGAATACCTGAATACGTGGCAATTGTAGGATCTCTGGAAAGATGCTGATTTCATTAGAGTGTGCAATAAGTGTATGAAGTAGCTTGCAGTTTGCCACTGTTGTGGGAATTGTTTTCAGTTTGTTGCCGCTCAGATTCAGCTCTTCCAAGTGTTCCAGCTTACTAAGTTTGCTGAAAGGGGAAAAAAAAAAGAATACTACATCTTATTTGCCAGAACTTATCACTTCCTGAACCTGCGGATAAGGTATCCATAGACACTGCCCTTTATGAGCTACATTTCTAATTTATTGGTAGGTGACCAAGAGTTCTAAGGGATGCTCTAATAAGAGCTCAGGGTCCCCAAGCCTGGCTTGGATTTATACAACACACAGATCCCTTCACCCCTGATTTCTAAAGCACTAAAGCAGAAGATATTGTAGTGTCTGCATTTTAAAACTGGCAAAAAACCCCTAAGCTGTGTCAGTGTACTTTGCAGGAATAAACAAATTTACATGAAAGCGGTTGCTTAGTGTGACCAGTACCAGGTACTGGTAAAGCCTGGACAGACGATACCAATATTGAATTAATTGTGCTGACTTAATGAAAAAAAAAAAAAACCTTAGACTTTTGTGCTAATGTAACAGAATGTGCTGTTTTTTATAAGACTGCAAATTAAGCTGACACAGAAGTTTACCAGTACAGCACTAGCTCTCTACTATATCCCAAAGATATAGTTTTGATACCCCAAAATTGGACTGCAAATAATACTGAAAAGTAATAATGAATTAAGAATTCAGTGTAAGTCCTTCTAGTAGGATTCTGTGGGGAGGCACTTTTGATTCAATGACAGTCAATAGATCAGTGATTAATAAGAAAAACACACATGCACTCACCAAATTATACCTAGGAAAATTTGCAGATAAAAATATTGTGGAATCTCAGTTTCAACATACAGTAATATGAACTATTTGGGAACATGAACTTACCTTAAGAGCAAGTGATTTAAATTAGCTAGGTAATGCTATGCACATAGGAACTCATACAAGTCACAATTAGAGACAAAACAATCCTCAGAGATGTGGCTCTGAAAAAGGCTTGAGTCAGATGAACAGGTACTCGGATCAGAAAAGTGTATAAAGATATCACCAGAAGGGGACTCAAGTAGATGCTCGCAACCAACATTATCTGCTTATGATTTCCAGTAAAGCAGTGTCGAAGTACTGCTGTCTACATAGCCACAAAAGCATTGAGAATTTGGAAAGGGTTCAGAGGAACCCTCCCCGCATACTAAGAAATTAAAAAGGGTGAGTATATTTATCATTATGCATAGACAGCTGAAGTTTTCTTGGAAAATCATAGAATCACAGAATGGTTAGGGTTGGAAGGGACCTTTGAAGATCATCTAGTCTACTCCCCCTGCCTTGGGCAAGGCCATCTTTCACTGTATCGGGTTGCTCAAAGCCCCATCCAACCTGACCTTGAACACTCCCAGGGATGAGGCATCCACAATTTCTCTGGGCAACTTGTTCCACTGTCTCACCACCCTCATCATAAAACATGTCTTCTGTACATCCAATCTAAATCTACCCTCTTTCAGTTTAAAACTGTTGCCCCTTGTCCTGTCACTACAGGTCTTGGTAAAAAGTCTCTCTGTGCCTTTCTTTTAAGCCCCCTTTATGTATTGAAAGGCTGCAAGGAGGTGTTTCTGAAGCCTTCTCTTCTCCAGGCTGAGCAACCCCAACTCTCTCAGCCTGTCCTCATAGGAGAGGTGTTCCAGCCACCTGACCATTTCCATCGCCCTCCTCTGGACCTGCTCTAACAGGTCCAGCTCTTTCTTGTTCTGAGGACCCCAGAGCTAGATGCAGTGCTCCAGATGGGGCCTCATGAGAATGGAAGAGAGGGGGAGAATCCCCTTCTTCCACCTGCTGACCACACTTCTTCTGATGCAGCCCAGGATATGACTGGCTTTCTGGACTGCAAGCACACATTGCCAGCTCACGTCCAATTTTTCATGCACTAGCATCCCCAAGTCCTTCTCTGGAGGGCTTCTCTCCAGGCTGTACTGATACTGGGAATCGCCCTGACCCAGATGCAGGACCTTGCACTTGCCTTTGTTGAACCTCATGAGGTTCACATGGACCCACTCCTCAAGCTTGTCAAGGTCCCTCTGGATAACATCCCTTCCCCCTAGCCAATCAACTGCACCACAAAAAAGTATCTGATACTACATAGTTTTCATACCACAGAAAGACAGTGCAATATACTGGTGAAAAGAAGCAGACAAACAATTCTCACTGAAAAATAAGGTGCAGGCTTATTTAACTGAGAGCAACTGGGATAACTTAATAGGAACACATGGGAGTCTCCAGCCTCTTAGATTTCTACACTGAGCACAGATTTATCTCTATTTCAACTCCAAATCGTAAGCCTGGGGTACTAATTAATGGATGAAATTATATGAGCCACATTGGGCAGGAGTTCAGACAAGTCTGACTGAGGGTCTTCTGGCAAACTGAAAATTGAAAAATGCAGCACAGCAAGCTGCATACCAGTAGCATTGAAGTTGCAAAGAAATACTGCCCGCATCCCCACACACACATCCACCACAACTAGGAGGACAGGAACCACTGCAGCCAACAGTACCCTGTGCCAATCCCCCTTAACATGCTGTTCCTCAGTGCGTGTGTAGGAATGGCAGGCTTTTGTCATCAAGCCATAGGGAAAGCATCTTGCTTTGACACTGATTCACGTTCAGTCACAGTCAGGCAGGCAACATCCTCCTGCTGAGCACTATCTCACCCACCAGCTTTACTTATTACCTTGCGGGGAAAGTCTGTAGGTTGTTGTTTGCCAGATGCAGGATCCGTAGGCTCGGGTGTCCCACCAAGACAGGGATGCATTGATCTGTGAGGTTATTATTGGTCAAGTAAAGCAGCTGCAGCATGCTCAGACTCTCCTCCCCTGTACATGCAGAGGGCAAGGACTCCAGGCTGTTTGCAGATGCATTCAGGTACCTGAGGCTAACCATAGCAAGTGCAAAAATCAGACTTCACATCATCTAAACCACTCCATTAACAGCAGGAAAAGGAGCTATACAAATGCCAGCGTGGACAGAGGAACAGCATTAGACAGGAGGCCAGACAACACAGTGTAACATCCCCACGCACGTTAAGATTTATGAGTTTACTAATGGCTTATTAGCTATATAGCACTGGGGATACACGCAGCATTTTACAGTAAACTGAGTACTGAAGACCCTGTGGAGGGGGGTGGGTAACACTGGTGGAAGCAGACTACATAAACTTTTACTCAGAGTCTTTAAAAGAAGAGTTGACTTATGTTTGAATAGACAGTTATGAAGGGTTGTTCATTTGTAAGTCTCTCTCGCTGTTCTCCAATGACCTGATGTACTTTCTGCTGTAATGTCTGAAAATCTGTATGGTTTCTTTCCTTTGCACCTGAATTTACGCTCTACTTTTAAAGACAAAGCTCTTCAGGCAGTAACATGATCTTAGAACCAGTTGCAACTGAAGCTAATTCTTTCTTTGGTTGTTGGGTTAGGCAAGCCTCTGTTTTCCTGTAATTAAACAGTAACATGGACTGATTCCCTCAAATCAGCTTGATGACTACCCTTATGGCACCTGAATTACCTCCTCATAAAGTGCACACCTCATTACCTCTTATGCAAATGGCACCTTGCAAGGACAGTCATGCAGATGCCACTATCAGCCTTTACAGCTCCAAAGGTTAATGCAGACAAAAGACACTCGCTACTGCCACTCACTTCAGAGCCTTGACAAAGAGCGTCTCTGGGAGTTTAGTCAACAGGTTGTGCTGAAGGTCCAGCACCTCCAGAGGAATGTGTTCTAGAAGAGGTGGAAGGCTCTGCAGTCGGTTGTGCCCCACCAACAACTTCCGAAGGCTCAAGCTGCTGAGGATCCTAGAAAGACACAAGGTTTTCTTTATCAGCTTGGTTCACTCCTCTTCACATCCACAAAGTAGGAAAAGATAGTATTTAATCCATTATAATTTGACTGTACAGCAGAGAAAAATGAAAATACACTGATCCATAAAATGTACACAATGACAAAGCAGAAAAACAAACATGGTAAGGTGCCTCAGTCACTCTGAACACTTTGAAGTGTATCTACATTTCCCTCTAGGCTACTGCAGATTTGTAGCTTGTGATACGAGTCGGTGTGCATATGCCTAGTATTCTCTCAGGCAGACAAAAAAAAGAGAAGTCACAAAGGACGGATTTAAATGCCTGGTTTCACCAGTAGGCAGAAAGAAGTGCTTCCCCCGTGCCAACTTAAATTCAGAGCTTTAACAGGCTGCTTAGCACTCCTGGTTTACTTCTGAGGCTGTTGTCACATTCTCCAGAATTGCAGTGCTTATGGAAGGAAAAGGCCTCTATCCCCACGAACTGCAGAGAATTGCTTGCAGGAATTTTGAGAAAGGATATCTAAATGCATCTGGACCTAGCCTAGAACCACCCTGCCTGTTTGGGTGAGGTGATAATTTAGGACTAAATTCTGAGAGTCCTGTACAGAACAGCTTTGAAGCATGAAACACTAAAACTGCATAAGTGCACTGCTCCATGCGGGCCAATTAATTGAGTTTCTTTCTGTATGCTGTGGCTTCTCAAAGCATTACACTGGGGGGAAAAAAAAAGCCATTCAAATGCAGACACACCAATATCCTTATTCAAGCTGACCCATCCAGAGCTGGCTTGGGAATCTCCACTCAACCCTGTCGTGCACCGCTTTGACACAATTCTGGTTTTGGACAATTAAGTGTAAAAAGCAACTTCACAGTGAACTATATCCCCTTACGTGAGGCTCTTCAAGCTTTAGTCAGCTGGATTAACCTGATGAATGCTGAAAGTCAATGCTGGCAAAGTTTTAACTGTACACAAGACATACTTACAGCGCTGATGACAAACACATACTCGAAGAGATCCCCAATAGAAACAGTAAATTCCAGCACTTTGGAATCTTTAAAAATGCTTACATTTATTTTCAGAATGTATATTTCCATGTCTGAATTCTGCAGGTTCTTTTTGCATAGCATACTTAAAATTTGGTCTTTTTAATCCATTGGCGTGGCTTAAATTCTTTTCTAGGTTCTCATTACTGCATCTTTGTTACATCCTTTTCTTGCTTTTGATGTATATAGTCTTGCCTCTGACAACCATTAGAATGTCACTGCTAAAATCATTTCCTATGCCTGCTGCTTGAACTGCTTCAACCTGCTCTCTGCATTTCTTCACAGTAATCCACCCTTCTGTTCAATTTCGATGTAGCTTACCCTAGACACTGTCTCTCATTCATTACAATCACACCCTCACCAAACACACTTGTTAGGCTAAGAACATCTGTGCTTTGCTTCTTCCCACAATATCCTTAGTACCTTGAAGAAGTCATTATAAATATCTGCAAAATTGTGTTACTTCTTGGCTCCCCTTTACCACATTTCTGCAGAAACTGAAAGGGAAACAGGGAGAAACGAGTTGGTTGATAACGTGTTGTGAAAGCTACCTTTGAGATTGGCTGTATCACATCTCTGTGATATCTCCCTATGAAAGGTAACAGATGAAATCTCTGTGGGGCAATGCAAGGTTTATTAGGGCCTCACCTATGACTTGTGTTCACAGACACTATGGTGACACAAACAAGTCATAGCAGTGTGTTCTACCTCAGGTGCAAACAGCTGCAGTAGAAGCCAGAAGCATAGGATGAAATTACCTGGCCCATTATTCAAGAAGCTGATTTGGAAGTCAGTTCTTTCCAACATTTGAATACAGTGTTTTCGATGCTGCACAGAGAAACTAAGTGGATTTTATCTGTGCACAACAAGGAATAAAGTGACTGGAATAGCACTGCTTCTTTCTCCCCAGTCAGCTCACCGTAGAAGAAAGCTCAGCTCTTGTATAAGAAGAAGGTTTGCTGACCTTGATGGAAGCTCCACAAGGAGGTTGTAGCTCACATCCAAAACTTCCAGTTTCTTTGCTTCGCAGGCCCAGTCTGGGACACACTGAAGTTGATTACTACAAAAAGCAAGGAGGAAGAGCTAGACACCAGCACTCCATATGGAACATACCCTGTTTGAATGACCCTGTTTGATCGCTGCATGACATTAGTGACAGCCAAACCAAAAACAATAGGCAGAAAAATGAACAACAGTACCTCAGCTAGTCACGTGGAATTTATCTCATGGCTAGCTGCATAATGCAAACCGAGCTGGTGCATGATTGGTAGAAACCACTGATGCAAGGCTCTGATGATCAGGCTCTTTGTTTACAGCACTGACATCAGCAGAATAGGCCACCCTACACTATCCTGCTATTGTGCTTCAACCCAGAACTGAAGGAAAAGGTGATCAGGTCCTCTGGGCATCCTATCTTACAGGTCTCAATGCTGCTCCAAGGGCAGATGTAGGCAACAAAGCCAACAGCAGACATCATTGGGAGCTACTTTAAATGTTTGCTCCACAGATTCCCAGCATTCAGCACAGTGAGCTGTCACAAGTTCAGTGATCCCTGCTTGGATTTTTTTGCTGATTACAGCCTAGAACTGACGGACAGCCAGTCACCTAAAAAAGTCATACTGGTTCAGAGGGGCTTCTGGTCTGGGATACTTTCATACTTTAGTGCTGGGCTTTTCAATTCTTTTGTGAAGATGAATGCTTTCCCTCAATTGCTCTCACTCTTTCAAAAGCTTCAAAAAATTTCTGCAGAAAACAGCAAAGGTGTCCAGATACTTGCTTTATATTCTGTGGTGTATAGTCACTTACTGAGAGAGTTCTAGACACGTCAGTTGACCAGGAACCGGATAAATATTGACAGCTGTCAGACCTGATGAAGTAAAGAAGTAATTATGATTGAAAAGCTTCAGACGCAAAAAAGCACAAAGAAGCAGACAGACTAGCTTGCAAGTGAGACTTGTAGTCTTATTTTATGGATACTCAAGGCCTCTACTCCTCCTTCCCAGGACAGAGTTCACACTTCATACATCTGCCATATGGCACTACTGCTTTTCACTATCCCATTTTTCCACCTGCCATGTGGGGCACCAGAACAAGGGAGAACTGTACTTTTATTTGTGGACTCCCAAAGAGATCTCACTGGAAGACAAATTCCTTGGACAGTAACCCAACACCACAACCTCCCCCTGTTACACAGCCTGCGCACATACATGCATATGTGATCCCCAGGAGCTGACCTCAGAAGACCCATCACATACGGTCTCACTACTGTAACATCAGCATAAGTATTTTGTGTGTGGGAGAGGGCAAAGGGCTGTTTTCCTTTGTTCCCAGGGCTTGAAGGAATAAGGCAAATAAGGTTAATAAGGTTAAGAAGGCAAAGAGACATACAGTTGCTGTTGGCATAGAGGGCCCGAAGGGAGAAGCCACTCAGCGTCAACTCCTTCAGCTTATTCCGCTCGCAGTGCAGCTGCTCCAGGCTGCCCAAGGAGCTCAGATCCAGATCTGTCATCTGATTGTCTCGTAAATCCATGTAAGTCACAGATTTGTTCACCTCCAGAGTGTCAGCTACCGTTCTCTTCAGGTTGTTCAGCCTAAACACTCAGAGATAACAGTTATAAAATCAGAAAATAGGACACTGAGCACTGGACATCAGTAAGAAGAGAGAAGAAAGAAGAAAAAAGTAAAAGTTCTGGTGAAGGCTAATGCCAAAGGTGAGCACAGTGAAATGTGTGAGGACCAATGGTGGATTTCAGGCAGTGAATACAATGAAAAACATTTCCTTTGTCTGCACTGCTATGTGAAACCATTTTACTCATTCCCCAGTATTTAAGAAATTCTGAAGACCAGTCTAGAAATTAGAAGCCAGGCCAAGGGACAGATAATTTGCACTGACACAGGAAACTAATACAGAGACTAGGTACTAGCTTGCCTTGCCACAGACAAAAAGTTCTTTGTCCCTTTCTGAAAGCTCTGCAGCTAGCCTGGAGAATCACAATCACACCTCGGGAAGGAGGGTGGGAGGGAACTAGAGGGCTGAGTGACATTCAGTGGCTTCAGGCATTGCTCAGTTAACCCTGCTTCTCTAAGTGAACTCTGCACATCCTAAAAGCTAAAAAATCAGTAAGAGAAAAAAATTACACCTAGTTTATTGCAAAATGTACTAGAAGTTACACAGCTGCTTTGCTGTAAGTAGAAAGTAGCAGTCTGGTTTATATATGCATGCAAGTTTCCCCTCCCTTACCTTAGGTCCACACTTTTGATGTGACTCATACGGTTCAGCACCGCAAGGTCCAGGGTCTCTAGCAAGTTCCCTGCCAGGGATAGTTTGTCTAAGACGACGAGTTTCTCACAAATTGCTGGCAGTTCACAGAAGTTATTGAAGGAAAGCCCAAGACAGCTGAGCTGTTGTAAACTTCCCAGTTCTTCTGGTAAGGACGTGAGGTAATTCCCATCAACCCAGAAGGTCTGGAGACTGCAGCAGTGAAGAAAAAGAAAATAATTCAGCAAAAAGTAATGAACATCACATTTAGCATTTTCAGTGAACTTCCTCATATAGCTATCTGGTCTCAGTGTGGCTATTTTTTAAAGCTACCTAACAGCTAATTTTATTCTTATACACATAAAGTTACTGGAGTACTTTTATTATGCATGTAATAGGCTTGGAACTGCACATATGCAAAGCCAAATAGTTCCTAGATTATTCTGGAGGTAAACTTCCAGTTGTGCCAAAGATTTTAAGTTAACGTAAGCAAAATACAAATCAGTACTTATGTTGTAAATGAAAGATATTTACTTAATCACTTGGTTTTCTACAAATTAAGAACTCCTCACTTAGCATGCCGGACAATCTTTAAAAGACCTATGACAAACTAAAACCAAAACTGACAGCAGTAACAGTACAGACCTGTTTCATAAGAAACAATAAAAATCAACTGCACCTTCATCATCCAATTGCTGTAATCTCTTATCACTATTATGGCACTTATTCACATCTATGGCACTTATGGCACAGTTTAAGCACAATTCCTACCACACTAATGTACTGTTAACAGATTTTTACATTCTAGTTGTCCTTTCAGACACTCAGAAAAGAACAGGGTAGCTTTCTGTTGCAAGATGAATTGTTTTAAAGTTTGCATGACTTCTGAGACTCAAGCCCCCAAAATACAATTCCCTCATTATGCTTATGTTCCAATAAAAAACTTTCTGAACAGTGTTTAGTGGTGGTAGAAATGCAATCTGGGGCCATAAAAAGTTCTTATGAATAAGGGCTCAAGGGGTCATGAAGATGACCGGACTCATGACTAAGTTGTAAACCTCTGAAAACTGTAAGTCTGCACACAGCTTTTTCCTCAGTTTGTATATGGTTAAAAGATCTCTCTGAAAATGACTTCCTCATATCCAATGTAGCTGCAGATACTCCTTTTTTAAAGATATAAGCTGGAGGAAGAGCAGGCAACAATGAACCAATAGCTCAATATCAATGTTTATCTAAAAAAATGCAGTAATAGTCTTGCAATTAAATTTACCTAAGCTTAAGCCTTTATGCATTCTGGGTAGCTACTGGGGAAAATGGAGAAAGTTTTTACTCCAGCAAACACTGTAAGACGAAGTTTTCAGAAGGTATTGCCCAAGTATTTCCATGTTAAAATCCTCTTTCTAACACAAAAAGCAATTAATTCTGTAGAACGCTACCAAAACATACTAATGCTGACAAAAATCACTAGACCTCTGTGAAAAGCTACCACAGAAAAGTTTTATACAATAAATTAAAACTTTAATAGAAACTGCATCAGTATTGAAAATATTAAATACAAATAGTAAACAGAAATTCAGAAAGTCACACACCTCTGCAGCTGCAGAAAAATGCGCATTAAGTTATTTGAGAAATAATGCAATTGCCTTCAGACAATGCTTCATCTGCATCATGTTTCCTCATCTTTTCTACATCAGCGGCTGCAACGTTTTAATAGTAGCAATTAAGAACTTGCACCTGAGACTGCCTTTGGTTCTATAAGGTACCCTTATACTTTAAACTTGCATACAGTTAAGAAATCTGCAATCCCTTTTGTGTAAGACATTTATAAATACTGCAGCAATATAACCAGCATGCTCTTGCTTGTATAAACTAGGTCCACAGGCTGGGCCTCAGAAAGCCAACCTGATCTCAGAAAGCTGAGCTGATCTCCATGGATGTTTCACTGTACTAATCTGCAGCTTCTGGAAATGTCCCTGACAGCACGATCTTTCGAAACTCTTAACTGTTTATATAAAAACATAACAATATTTATATTTAACCAATAAGGCACCACCATAATAGTAGTTTAAAAAAATTAGAAAAGAATGTAGGAAGGAAATAACAAGGAAGCAGGCAAGGGAATGCAAGATGGCAACTGATGCAAAGAGAACAAGATGCATTCAGATTTGCATAAAAATTGGGCACAAACCCACAAGAAATCATACAAGTCACCCCAAAGTAAAAACAAACACCCCCCATACAATGGCTCACAGAGAACATAAAAAGCTTCAAGTTTATTAAACTTTAAGTGAGAGTATATTCATATGCTTAGAAGCCTTGCTGTTTACTCTAGCTCAGCAAGGTGGCGCCTGTGATTCAAGGCATCATAACCAACTGTTAAATGTCTTCCTACACCACTCCAAAATAGGCAAAGTCCATTCATCTCCTCTATCAGAAAACTGATTTACACTAATATATTTCACATAGCTAGCAGAATAGGCAGGAAGTCACAAATGATGAATAACTTTCTCCATACCAGTGACTTAAAATGGCAACTGTATAGACATACTGTTATATCTTCATTTTCAAGGAAAAACAAATCTTACTGGACATTTCGGTTTTCAACATTCTGCTGGAGTCAAATCCATCATTCAATCTTTGTGGGCAGAACAGGCTGCCCCAGCATTCATACTTTCGTAAGTAGTACCTTCACGTCAGCTGTGCTCAACTGAAGCACCAAGGATGTTTATGACCACAGATAAAAACAATATACTCACTTCAACAGTTTGCCAATCTGGCTTGGCAAGTAATGAAGTCCATTACAGGAAATATTAAGCTCTGTCAGAGTAGAGATCTCGCACAGCGATACAGGAAACTCTCCCAGTCTATTGTGAGACAGGTTCAGGCTCTTCAACTGAGAAAACCTATTGGCAAGAATACTAGTTAATTCACAAACCTCCATAGTCTCAAAGCAAAAACATACAAAACCATTCATAAAGAGTTTTTAAGTCTTTGTATGCTAGCGATACAGTCAGCTAACTCATTATGGGAGTTTCTGCACAAATTTGGTTTTAAGTCACTGATATTTTGTATCTCAGTGATAATACTGAAACTGATCAAATACCATGGCTTTACTGCAGAACCTGATAACAACCTTCTATCCTGACTCCTGACAGGCTTCCTCCCAGTGACTGTTACTAAGATTAAGGACACTAAAAATACTCAGTTCAAATTTACTTTCAAAGAATTTAGAGTAACAGTCTACCATTATGCAGCTTGGGAAAACAGGAGCTGAAAACATTAACTGGAACTGTTCTGAGAAGAACACAGAAGAGGGGAACACCCTTTTCAAGCTAGGCACAACAGAGTTCTAGCAAAGCTGTAAAAGGGAAAACTAGGGAAGTGCTGAGTTCATGCTGGGAAGCCCCAAGACCTGCACCCAGAGGTCCTTGGAAGAGATTCCACATCTAAAGTGCCACTTGCTTGGCAGACTGTATCATAGGTACAGCCACGCAAGTACTGACACAGCCCTCACAGTCACTATGGTCCCACCTGTGCTTAACAGACAGTCGCCTATTCCAGCTCCTTCTATCACTGTGCTAGGTCCAAACAGAGAGAAGAAACTGAGCATGGGCTGGGGTTCTTCTCAAGAGGTTCTTCTTAAAGAGTTCTTACCTCTTTCTACAGGAAACAAAGTATTTTTCCCTAAGTAATAACCTCCTTATCCCAAACTGGAACCATCAGAAAGTAATTCAGTGGGGAAAATAATATCATACTTTCATGAGACAATTGCCAATCTAATGTAACGTACCAGAGAAGTACTTCTTAGAAACATATAGTTCATTCATCTGCTCCACTTAAAACACTTTCTGCTAGGTAATGGTGAGTAGCTCTTACTTTGAAGCAAATGTTTTAATATAGGTAACAAAAACAAGGTTACTCAGTTTAAGGGAGAATATTACTGCTAGCTTGAGATGTCTTGAAGTATAAGACTGAAAAGTTTTGAAATTTTTTCATATTTATAGTGACTCCTTTTTCAGATTATGAATACTTAGAATGATCTGCGTAGGAACTATGTATTATATTTCTCCATTTTGCTTTACAATCTTTGGGGGGAGGGGATTGTGGTAGTGTGTGGTTTTTTTAAAAAGAGGGAGCATATCCGAAACTTGGACATGGGTTGTTTGCTTTGAGAAAGCACCCTGTCATATAAATAAGGGCACAGGCATTTTATGTTTGCTGCAGCCCCAAACAGACTCTCTTGTAATGCAACTGAAAGCCAAAGGGAAAGATTCTGTACTGGTAATAGCCTTCCTAAAGGGAACATATTGTATGATGCAAAGATCTAACATTGATACAAAAATCAGAAATTTGCACATAGAACTTCACAACAATCATGGAAAAGAAGGAAACAAGGAGGACAAACCTATATATTTGAACTTTCTCATTAACTGGTTCAACTTTAAGAGACTTAGGACAGATGAGAGTTCTTAGGTTTTGGAATCAGAAAAATGCTTTAATAAAACTGCTTTCTCTGGAGTTCTACATTAGCTTTTTCTATGGCACCTGTCCTTAACACCAAGGAGGTCTTTCTCCATCATTAGCAGAGAGTGGTGAGAAGCTGCCCCAAGAGGCATGGCATTAAATGCAACAGCATAACCAATTTTTAGAATTCATCCTTTTGCAACAGTATCAAAACAAACACAAAATGGGCATAAAAGTTTCCAAAAGCTGGAGGGAAACTGGTACATGACACAGCTTGGTCTGAGACTCCTTGAGCAGACTGCCATATTTAACAGGGAGGACAATACTCAAAAGCCTTTTGAGTTCCCCTTCTGTTCCTTCTCCTTTGTCCCAATATTATCAAGCAGTAGGGATGTAGGGGTGGAACGCAAACCCAACTGTCATCAAGTTGTATACCTGAACTATGTATATTATAGGGAATAAGGATCCTGAAATTGTTACGGCTACTCAAGTTTTGGTCTGTGCTCTCACAGGGCATATTGAGATTACAGCAGAGAGGTATGGAAACACAGCAACAAATCCTCAATGGGATGGCCATTCTCTGTTCAGCTGCCCGAACTGGTGCTGGCCTGAAATATTCCCAATTTAATGCAACACCCTGCTTTGCCACCAAAGCATCCCAGTACAACTCTGTATCAACTAGCCAGAATGGTGACAGGAGACATGCATATGTCTACACATGCGTGTGCACACACACACACACTTATCAATGAAGATCAGACTTGATAATGTTTTCCAGAAAAGGGAGATACTTGAAATACAGTACGTTACATAAAAAATAAGGTAGAAGATGTAACAAAACAGGTGGGTTTATTTAATTTCCTTTGCTTAACATTTCCCTTTTAGTTAATTATTTTTGTTCCATTATTATAGTTATAGCTAATTAGATTCCTAGAGCTTCAAAGATTTCCTCAGAGGAAGAGATCTGATCATTGCAAAAAATTCTGCTGTCCGGAATTGTCAATCTCTAGGCACTGATAACACCTACTGCAAGTGAGCAAGTTTCCTCATTTGGGGCTGCGACCTGATAAACATACTAAAAACCTCAGAAAGAAAATCTTTTCAAAAGGCAATGAGCAGCCTTACGTGGGCTACCTAATGCTACCTGTTTATTCAAGATTGTGTGAAGTGAGGGCTTCTTTTATGGCTTTTGTTTGTTTGAGGATTTCAGCTTCATCAGACATAGTCACTGCCAGGAAAAGAGTCGAGTTTCTGACATGTCAGATCTCTTGTTGACTACATGCAAGGTCAAAAGAAATTTCAAGCCCCTTTGCTGATCCTGTGAACCAAGGATACCGCATTTTAGAAAATAAAGTTCTGATACGGCTTTCAACATCATACAATGTATTTGAAGAGAGAAGTAGAAAGCAAAATCTTGAATTATTTTAAGCAGCTTTTCCAATAACAGAATCTATTACAATTAAGCAGTTAGAAAACATTTAGACAAGTTTGGAATTAAAACACCACCAGACTAGACTCTGACAGTGAAACTGCAGAGAATTCCCACAAGTGAGCAGTTTTTTTTCCCTGTATACCCTCCTCTCAGACACCTAGGTATCTCATTACTCTGTAGGAAGAAAAATGAAATAACCTCGTAATAGGCACCTAGAGATAAAAACAAAATAAAAGAAAAACACAACAAAAAAACCTCAACCCAAACCAAAACCCTGCAGTTTTGCAAAGTTTCTCCAAATATATTTTGCTTAAGGCACAGTGTGTTCCAAACACAGAATTGTTTGACAATATTACTACAGGCTTCCTAAAGGCTTTCAAAATACATAGAGTGACTCCTTGAATTCTTTTTAGCATGGCCAGCATAGATAGCAACAGACTAATATTCCTCTAGGTTGTTATGGTGTTCAGAAATTAATTTCAAAATATTTTTATAAGACTCCTTCACTTACCTAAGATGACTACATCATGCTTCCATACCATCACACAACTGCTACTCTCTTAAAAGCAGATCATTACAAGCTCCCAAAGCAAAGCTGGAGTCTCACAGGCCCTCTGCCAATTCCAAATACAGATTCAGAACTTACCAAAACAGGCTTTTTCAGACCTGCACTTCTTCCTACAAACACTTACCCAAAACAGCAGCATTATGCTTTCCCTCACCTTTTATTTTATACCCCAAAATATTCTGTTTAGCAAGCAGCCTTATATTACTATTCCATCCTGTCTGTACAAATGGCGTATGTCTCCACAAGGCTCATCTCAGATCAAACTTAGCACAAAGAATCTGTGGAAGGGAGTTCACGAATACTGTAAATTGTTGGAAGCTTATGCCTGCCTGCGTTGTTCAGCTCTGCTTCCTAGCCCCCTCATTTGTTAGGGCTTCCAGAAGATCGATCTCTTTACCATCCCACAAAAATGGGCAATACACTCCCCCTCCTCTTTATCCTTGGATGAACATGTCAAGAACTCCAAATGTAGAAGAAAAATAATTCTTTGCAGACCTGCAAAGAGAGTCAAGACTCCCTGCTCCACTTGATCTCATAAAATTGTGTCGTAGGTTGAGGTAGATGATGTCTTGACTGTAGAAGAGGTGCTCAGGTACTTCCTCAAGGCTGTAGCATGAAAGATCAACCATGCTAAGTCGCATAGACACAACCTGAAAAGAAGGAGGAAAAGCTGCAGCTGTGCAACAATTTTTCTCTGGAAGTCTAATGGAAGGCCAAAGAATGCAAGTAGTAAACAATTTGCAAGAACATGAAAGAACCCCCTTGTACCTACCAGGTAGAGTCCATGGCGTATGAGTTTATGCCATTTACTACTACTGTTTCTGCAAGCCCCCTGACAAGGATGCGTATCTGAATACCAACTAGGACACACAGAAAGCCCTGCTCTGTATGTGCAATGGGTGCTGCCTGAAAGCTAGATCGTAAGAGAGTCAACCTAATGGAGAAAACTGTATCTTTGGCTGAGAAACAGCTGAGAAAGCATAATCTGAGTGCCTTCCAAAGGTGCAAGCAGCAACAGGAAGCAGTTCACTTTCCAGTTCAGTCCTTTAAGGTTTACAGAACCACTTCTTGGCCTAGCTACTTCTTCCAACTTTCTTTTGTTAGCTTGTTCAGGGTATAATATTAGAAACATAACCTGTTATGATGAAAAGGCTTCATAAATTATGGTTTTGCAACGTTTCATAAAGTATTTGCAAATATCAGATGTCCTTTCATTAAGTATGCTTTGTTTCAAGGTCTTCAGTGCTTCATTCCAGATTTTATGACCTGCTTTATCCTCAACTCATTTCATAATATTATATGAGGTCAAAGTGTGGCTCAGCATTAAGCTATCACCATCTAATTGTACTTTAATGTGAAATAAGGACACAGCTTTGAACAAAGTACACTTCCCTTGCTGACCTATGATCTCTGTGTTAACTCAAACCTATCAGGGTAGCCCCATGCCAGTCCAGGCCACAGTTTAGGCAGATTCAAGTAAGGCAACAGGTGCAATTTATAGGTTTCTATGGCTGAAGTCAGCCCGTGTCTGGGGTTTGCTCTAGTGACCTGTGATTAGCTACTCTCAGTAGGTGCAGCGGGGGTGGAAAAAAAATACCCCACAGAACTACTCCTCAATATTATTGCACAGGCAGAGAAGGCTAAAAGAAAAACTCTGTAGTCCTGAGCACATAAGAAATGAAGAAAGCTGGAAAGTGTCCTGGGTACTTTCTCCAGCAGCATAGCTTCATCTCTGCCTGCATATCAAGCCTGCATCAGGAAACCCTTCTTACCCCTGTACCCACCACCTGAAATACTGTGGTCTCCCGGGCCTCACCGTGGATGCCTGTCGGTGCCACCGCTGGCACTCTGCCAGCGTTTCAAAGGAAACATGGTATGTTTGAGCTTGTGCTCCAGCAGATGTGAAAGCAAGTGTGTACTGCCGACGTTTCAACTCTTCCACCTGCAAAGGGAAAATTGAAAATAAAACAGTCTGCCTAAACTCCAGCAATTACTGACAACCAGTAACATCATACTTTGCTGAAAATGCAATTGTAGAGTTATTGGAGAGAAACACAGAAGTAAATCCTTTCTAACATCTTTCTGCAGAAGTAGGTCCAAGAAGTAATAATTTCCAGAACGCCCGTTCACAACATTGGCTACGAACATGAAAGCAGAACTAGCATCTCTTTGTTTTATCAGCCTTAAGGCTACTACTTAAGCAAGTAGAAAGGGGTTGTACAACTGTCTGCGCAACGTTAATGCAGTAATTTGTTACAAAAGCCTAGATTAACCTCTTGTGGATAATACCCATCATTATAATCCCTTCTTCCTTTCTAAGCCACGGGAAGCTAACCAAAAGAAGTCTTACCTTCCCTCCAACGAGAGGCAAGATGTGCATCTTCCCTGTGTGGCTATCTTTCACAGAGGACACAATGAGGCACGTACCACAGAGAATTACCAAGCGCTCTGCCCACTTGTGCAACTGGGTCTTTCCTTTGCGTACGTTATAGACTCCAGAGAGCAGGATGCGATCTAACTGTTCCACTTGACATGGCTTTTCTGAAGAAAAAGGGGACATTAGCATTTACTTTCCATTTGGTCTTCATTCTCAGCTGTGAGTACAAATAGCAACACAACTATAACATGCAAAATCAGTTATTGTAAAGAACAAGTAAAGACAAGTTGCACTTCAAAAAAATCTCTTGCAGAGGACAAGTAACTTTCTCAGTCAGTGCAGTAATGCCTGATAGGCAACCCTTGTGTGCTTTTCAGTATGTTATAATAGTTACCATGTAGCATGTTTTTAACCTACAGGTAATAACAAACCTTAGCAAATTCAGACACTTGCCAAACACCCTTCATTCAGATGCAATACAAAAGCAATTTCAAGCTCTTGTTGAGTCAGCGAAAGTCACAGAAACCATCACATAAGTGGCTTATACTGTCCTTTAAAGGAAGACCTGGAAAATCAGCTACAGAAGAAAGCTATTTTCCTGAAGATGATTCAAGTGAATGGGTTCCAGCACTGACTGTTTATTATAGCTGCGCTGCATGCACTGCTAACTGTGATTCTAACCAGCAAAGCAGAATTCTACTTCACCCTTCTAATTCAAATTTAAAGCACTATCTTGATGTTTATACCAGGCTAAATTGAGCTGCAATGTTTAGCTGTTTGTTTATTTAAAATAGTAGCTTTGTTGCAGGGACATGAAGTTTGGCATAAGATGTCTTTTAATGGTGAGAAACTCTAATCATCCACAGAAAAAATTGCTTGGATTTCACCAAGCTGAAAGACCAGCCCCAGACTTGTAAGGAAACAGTATTACGGGACCAGAAGTGGCATCATACTGACTGCCACTGCAGCATTGTTCCAAGCCCCAGATATTACTAAGCAGCTACACCAATTCTCCAGTTTCTCCATCCCCTCCGAAACACCTGTGACACCTATGTCCTAGTGCTGTGAGACATCCAGGGGCAATGTTCAAGGACTTCTACTCTGAACCCCAGCTATTTCACAACTCCTCAAGCTATGTGCAAGAATGATAACCTATAGGGATAGGCAAGTTCCTGTCACTCTTTGCAGCTCCTGAGCTTGGCCTTCAATGTCACTGTGATCATGCTTAACTCCATGCTCCAACTAGCCAGCACAGGCTTTCCCATGGAGAGCAAGGATACAGGTCATCAATAGACACCTTAACAGCACCTTACAAGTTAAAAAAGTCCACCTATAGCAATACGTCTCATCCTTCCAGCTGGAGTAACTTCTGACTCCCTACTCCTTGCCCTATAAATCCAGACTGTATGCATGTCATACTTCTTTCCATCTCCATTATACTTCAACACTGTTTTGCCTGTTCTGCACACAGCTCCCGGACAGAAGGGGTTTGTCTCAGGTAAATGGGTGGAGAAGCTGACTTCTTATGATTCCATTTTTTGACACTGAATAAACAAATGATGGCTAACAGCTTAGTCAGGCTGCCCACAGCTCCACTATGCAAGAAAAATTTTCCATTAAAAGCACTCGGGGTTTTTTTCTGAAATGCAAAAAATACACAGGTGAAGTATTTAAAAGTAATGAAATAACTTCATTACAAGCTTTCATCACCCTTATTTCTTTTATAGTTAACTCTTCACTTCAGTGATTTAGTTTTCCAGCTGCTAGCACCATAACGTCAATGGGCCTACAACTATCATTCTGTTGCTCCTTATGCACGTGGTATCCTGCCCAAACCGATTCAGTAAGCCACTCGGAAGTCTCGCTTCTGCAATGAAATGCACAGGGTTTCTAATGGCAGCCTGCACTATTATTAACCAGTTGGCACTTTCACCCTCTACAGGCTGTGGAGGTATTTGACCAGGACCTTCCTTGCCCATATCCATACAACTTTTGGAAATAAATCCTCAGGCATATATAGACCAAACTGCAGTATGCTTCTGATCCCATTAGGAGTTTTAAGGCATTTGTTGTAACATTGGAAACTAAAGCAATCTTGTGTCTTCCTGTGGAGCTGTCTTTTCTCAAGCCATAAAAGCCATAGAAGAAAGTTCAAGAGAATTACAGAAGTCTGTGTTTTTCTATTAATCTTGAAAACTTGTTATTTTAAGAAATGGTTACTGATGCTTTGGGTGTTTGACGTAGCCATCTATAAACCCAACAGATCAATGACTTGAGCTTCAATTGAGTTCCACCTCATAATTGAAGCTTCAGGAACAGCAACAGTGTGCACACACAAAATTTCTTACCACTGTAAAAGCGAATCATACAGCTGAGGTCAGAGTTTGCTGCCTCTTCCTGTATCCTGACAGGATCATCAAAACCCAACCCAGCCAAGTAGTCATACACAATCTGAAGGGGTTTTTCCGTTGGCTCCAGCCTCCTGTCAAAACATACAAGAAAGTAGTTTGAGAATGCAAAAAAGATTAAACAAGTCTCATTGCAGCTAAAGTGTAAGGAATACTGACATACTGGTTGTTCTGCTCCTCTGAAAAGGTCTGGCAAGCATGCATCCTTGGGGTCTGTGCTTCCTGCTTGTTAAGTAGCACTTAAGAACTGTAGCACTTGAAGAATTACATTGCAGAAGGAAAACAGAGAGGAAAAGCAATAGGCATAAGCCATACAATCCATGGTGATCATTTCCATTCCATGATTTAAGGAGCACCAGGAGGAAACAATGACAAGAAACAAAACCAGAAATACTGCACAAAAAGCAAATGCCAAATAATTAGAAAACCTATGTATAATGACTGAAATATATAAAAGAACTCTACTTAAATTTCTCTTCCACATGCAGCTGGGAGCAAAGCATATGAGAATCTTCCTGCAGAATGACTTCTAAAAAAAAAGAAAAAAAGAAAAAAAGAAATGTCCTATTCTCTTTATCTCTCATCAGTGCTTATGCTTTATGCTTTGGCAAATTAACTCAAACTGTACATTTAAAAAAAGGCAGTTTTAGAATACAACACATCATAGGAAGGATTCAGTGGCTAACTTGAATAAACAGCAAAAAGAGAAAGTTCTCCTGAAACAACAGGTTTAGTATATTCAGAGCAGAAAAGATGTTTTCTGATCCTCTCATCTCACTTCTTCCAGAGACACTGAATTGTTATTTTCTGCAATGAAAATAACAGTTTCTCACTAAATTAGAGGTTTTACTTTAGGGAAAAAAATCTTAGTGTAAAAGATTAAGCACTGAAAATTTAAGATGGGAGTTAAAATAAATTGCTCCAGTGGTCCATTCATTATCCACCATTAAATATCCTCACTTATAATCTAAAAGTGCCTAGCTTCAGATTACGGTCACTGAACCTTGACTTGTCACCTATTCTTTAAACAGGTGTTTATAAATCATGAGACTACCCATTGCAAACTTCCCTTTCAAGATGAGGCTCAATATGCTTTTAAATTTTTCTTGCAGTAGGGTGGGTTTACTTTGACTCAAAATAATTTTTACCACTGATATTTTTTTTTTTTAGCTTACCAACATTCTGTAAGTGCTAGCACCATGACTGTTTGCTGTATCCTTGTACTGACTACACAAAACCATACAGAGACTTGTTGGTTCTGCTCAACAGTATTTATATTCCTGGATCAAACCTTCTCTCGGCTATTTGGCACATTTACTCATATGCCTTCAATCCACAAGTCTCCTGAATTGCAGTTTTTGCAAGTAATAGCCTCCTTCCTCTCCTCTTTAGTATTTAGTACACTTGGCTTTTACATAAATATATTCAGCAATATTGAAAGGCAGTGTTTTCCAGAGAATACTATATGCTAAACCACCTAGATGAACCTGTTGCACTGACTTCTCAGCACTCATTGCTCCCTCCATCGCCATCTATGCCTTCCTGAGTTGTTACCTTTCTTTTAGCCACAGATTATTAACAGAGTAACTGAACATTGCAAATTTGCCTTTCTTAATTCTGACATACACTAACCCCTCATCCAAAAAAAAATGCTTACACTGAATAACAGTTTCCAATTTGTAAGGTATCAGCCAAGGAGTTTTACTGGCTTGTGCATTGCTTTTCTACCAATGACGTCAGAACGAAGAATCACAGAATGGTTTGGGTTGGAAGGGACCTTTAAAGGTCATCTAGTCCCGCCCCCGTGCAACGAGCAGGGACATCTTCAACTAGATCAGGTTGCTCAGAGCCCCATCCAACATCACACACTGCAATGAATGAGTAATGCCTTTGGCGACCAAGCTTGAAATTTCAAAGCATCAAGATCAAGTTTGTTCAGTAAGACCTGTTTTCTACTAAACTTTGTTGACTTGCATACATCATTTATACTGCATGTCTTAACGTGATATATTTTATTACTGTATGTACCAAACCTTTCCGCTTCTTCTCAACTGAAGAACAAAAATATTTCTGATTCTTTCTAATGGTTATACTATAGTATTACCACTATTACTGACAGCTTTACAAATGCCATCTCATAATTAAGGCAGAACTGATTTCATAAAACATGTACCATTTACAAGTATCTAGTCATCCAGCCTTCCTTTGCAGTCAACAGGACACACCTCAAGAAATAAAATTATCTCAGGTATTTCAAGTACATACATTGCAACTCTTCACTTCACGCATAGGACTTCTGGATCAGAAACAGGATTACTCTTCAAAGCTATGGGCTGAAACAACAAAGTTTCTAGCCTAAAAAGACAATGTAGTTGATATACAGCTCATCCAGAAAAGCTGTTCTTACCGCTCAGTGTTTGCTAAGCCCTATTAGGGCAACTCTGTTCCCCCCCTTTTTGTTTTACATACATGATAGCAGTGAATATGACACCAAACTTTCAAAATAGCTTTCTGAGGTAATCTTGGAAATGACAAAGCTGTGTATCTGTCTCCTATAACAGGCAAGCTACTAGAAACTGGAATAAATAATAGATTGCACCAAACAATGCTGACTTCCAATATGGTAAACCCTGATGTATTCTATACCCTTCAGCACAAAATCCAAGATTATGAGACGTTTGGACCTCCAAATACCTTGCCCAAGTTTCCCTTGACTACACATAGATTCCAATTCTTCTGCTATTAAAGCCTTATTCTTGCCAGAAAAAAGCTTTTCCAGCATGTGATCCATGGCTCAGGAACCATAAATGCTTGATTGTCACTCATAAAAACAACACTTCAAGTAGCCTGCACCTAGATTTCCTAGGAAAAAAACCAAACCACTCAAATATTATGATTTGGTTGCTGAATGGACTGAGGCTGTTGCAAGTACACACTGAACAATATACTTCTTGCACATCAGAATTCACAAAGCACTTTCATACAGTAAAGGAATAAGTGCTTTTCCTATGTCACAAATAAAATCAGTTCTACAGGTTGATCAATACTCTCTGAGGCACAGTACTGTGGCTTACCCTCCTGAAAAAGCTGGATACTCTATCCCACCATACTTGCCCCTTCTGGAGAAGAGATTTGATTTTTTTCATTATTTTTATTCTTCTAATCTTTCACTTCAGCAAGAATTAATGCTGCAGGGTTTCAAATCACTAATTTTAAAAACCCTTATTTTCTTTCTTGTCCACATAAATCAAACTGATACGCTTCTTGAAGATATCAAACACACCGCCTCAGTTTTGTTTCTTTTCTAAAAAAGCCATGTACAAAAGGATCATTGCCAGTAATATCTACTCAAGTCTAATCCCTTAACAAACATCTCTCTCTTGCCATAGTACCATTCCTATCTGAAAACCAACCAAAAGAGTAGTCTGTACTATTGCACCATCTAGGTTTGCTTGCCACTGGAAGACCAGTCTTGCCAAAAAGTTAAGTCTTCTGAATTCAAGTTGTCTGCAAAACACCACAATTTGTTGGAAGTTCACCACCTGGCAAAAGAGTTTGAGTTTACAGAAAAACCTACACCTAAAAAGTCGCATGTACACAGGAGGCAATGACTGACCACTCCACAGATGAAGCACGGCTTGGTGTTACACATTTCAAGGGTGAAGACCAGGTGGGAAGGGTGTTTGCCTCCCAGCCTGTGGCCGAGCTACTCTCCTGGCACTAGCTGTAAGCTGGGCGTGTGACCGAGGAAACACCAGCTCAGAGTCCAGGCGCTTAGCTAATGACACTCACAGGTCCAGCACAGGGCTTTGCAAATAAATTAATGAACAAACCAGCTCATTACCTACAGACCATATTCAAACAAGGAAAGGGAACAATTCATCGAATGCCTTTGGAGATATTCCGGAGACCTGACTGAATGGATCACTGGTCCAAGTTCTTGTCAAGAGCCATGTGATTCACTAACAAAACCTAGGATAGGCCAGGAAAGGGAAAACCAAAACCAGTACCAGGAACGGCAGTTTCTATACAGAATTTCTTTACTACCATGATCAAGGCTGACAGGTTCCAGAGGCAATAGTTAAAGCTTGAGGCAGAAAAACATGCTTTCTCTTTGAAAGAATGCAATGTGGTGTGAAACTCAAACTGGCATGCGATCATATTAGAAATGTAAAAATTCAACTTGTAGCCAATGCAATACACACTGAATGCTAGCACACATGGAGAACACCGTGGCTGTCACACCAGCTTCTTGACCACACAAACAGCCCATTATATCCACATCAGTATCACATATCAGGTACTGGACACTTCCACTAGTCAGAGAAGCAGCTCTGTTAAGAGAAGGTGCAAAGGGTAAAGAGACAGAAAAGCCAACAAAAAGTAGCAACAGTTCCACAACTCCTGCTGCGACTGTAGCTCTACTTCATAAGCAACAGTCAAGTTTTCAAATCTTTGTAGTTTAAATTTTTGTTGCGAGGGGTGTCCAGACCAAAGAAGGTACCTGTGCCATTTTTGTTTAATCCTCCCCTGTGCAGGAAGGTACAATTTCTAAATATGAAAGGATACTAACATAAGGAAAGATTCTAGCTAGGAGAACTCTAAAGATCCTTGAGGTGCACTGTGGAGAAGAAAAGAAAGTTCTGACAGAAACTGACTCCCCTGTGCACAGACTTGAAAGGGAAACGCAAAATGATCACAAGGACACCACTGAACATTTAAAGTGAATACACAAATAAGGTTTCTCTTATTCTTCCAGTTACTGTCTAGCTTTCAGTATTCCGAGTTGGGTACCAAATCAATCCTTGCCATACTCAGCTTCTGAAAGAAAGTCACCTACTGATACTACAAGGGTGAAAAATTCAGAAGTTGTTTGGGAGACAAACGTACCTACGGTAAAATGCAATCAGATGCTTAACAAAGTAATTTGTATTCACAAACACATTATTAAAGTAATCAGCAACTTTGTTCAAGGAAGGAATTATCGCAACAGTGCATGGGGATATCTCAAGCATTCTGTCATCTTCCTGTGGACATGCAAGCAGGCACCATCCAGGCCTGCTTCCTCTTACTAACACAGATGTTACTAAAGCAATACTGGTAATTCCCATGTCTCTACTGAGAACACCCCCAGTGGGAAGTAATTCAGGGATCTCTTCTGTGGCAAATACATTTTGAGAATTATGAGGAACAGACACATTGTAATTAAGAAATCTTCATGACATTTAAGATCAATCTTGACAAAGTGCTAGACATACTGAGAGGCAACAAGAGTGGGAAGTAAACATTTACAACTCAGTACTTGCTTCTAGAACACTGATGGCAGGACCACTTTGCTAATCCAGTGCAAAGCCTGCCATAAATCAAAGACAGGCACGGCTACCTAGCACTTGAAAAGAGACAGATATTGAAAAGAATTCACACACAAAAGCCATATCAAAAGCTAAAAAAAGCCAAAATGTTCCTCTTTGAACACATTTACAAGCTTTACCTAGCCTTTTTCATGATCCCCAGTAAAGCGTCTGCTCTTCTTTCTAAATGCTGGAAAATCTGCTCACTGTTAGGGTCCAAAACAAGCTAATTTCTTTATAAATTCTTCAAACAGTGAATGGAGATTTTCAGCTGCCTCAAAGGCTACATTCAAGTGTCCGTCTTCCCTCATACAGTATTTATAACTAACTTACCCCTCATTCCATTAACTCAGGCTGGGCAAGACAAACAGGACTAAACTTTTTTCAACAGTCAGTTTTAACTATATCCTATTCTCTGCATCTCTCGCCACCAGCACTCCCTCCCTCATGCCATGTTTTTAAAATTGGACACATGCAACTTGTGACTTTCATTGCATTATCAAAAAAACCCAGCTATTAGTTCTGTTCAGCATGAACTGTCTCTGCTGCTTAGCCTTCAAGTAAGGAGATCACAGCAATTTTTTTTCCCCTGAGAATGGGAGTGGCAACTTTATAACTGAATCTTAAGTCCAGAAGACTCAATGCAAAGTCTAAATCCTAATAAACCTAATGGGAGCTTGTAAACCTAGAGGAGCCCATACTACACCCACAGCATAAAGGTCATGCACATTAAACCCTGAGCTGTCTATTTTCAGCCTAAATCAACTGCAGGCATAAAACATATAATCTGATGCTTAAGCCTTCTTTATATAAACCTTACTACACTATCTTTTTGTCTACCTTTAATTATTTACCTGGCAAGTCTTCTTAGCAAAAAAAATTACTAACACATAAATATTACATGACCTAACTGTGAAACAACCTTACATGTTTCAGAATAACTGTTTACAGTCTCTTAAATAGCTTAAGTTTTCTGGACGCTAAAACATCTATAACATAGAACATCACAAAGGAGTATATGAACAGTAGCCTCTACCTACAAAATGAGGACATGCTTCTGGTTGGAGCACCAGCCAAACCCTCCCAGCTAAAACACCTATGCCTTAACTAAGAGATGTGTAAAAGGTACACCACCACTTCATTTTTATGAATTGCATTACTCAAGGCTGTATCTAACTGCTACCTACCACCTCTATCTGTTCCACATCTGCCCTTCTAACACACGTAGGCACACAGCGAACAGAGCCCTGCAAGAATAAAGCAAGTGTTTCTCAAACAGGTTTATCCTTTCTCAGCCCTCACCTGACCAGGTCTCCATGAAGTTGCAAAAAGAGGTTTTTCCTCTCTTCTCCATCACATATCTCAGCCGCCGGGGTCTCCACTGTACAGAGGACCAAGCGCAAGTCCGAAGAAGCGGTAGCCACAGCATCTCTTCCATAAACATACACACAGCCTCGTCCGACATCCTCTTTCAGCCAGTCCCTCTCACGGGAACCAAACCGACTCCTGTTCAAGCAGCTCCTGCTCCCGTTGCGCTTCACGTTTCTCTGCAAGACAGCCCAAGCCCGAGCGTCAGCAGCTGCCTCCGAGCCGCCGTCAGACAGCCCTCCTCCCCCCAGGCCGCAGCTGACCGCCCCTGCCCGGGCTCGCAGGCCGCCCCTCTGCACAGGCCGCCGGCGCGGCCGGGCCCGGGGGGAGGCGGGCGGCCGGGCCCGGAGAGCCCCACCGCGACGCTCGGCTGGGGGCTCCCGCGCCGCCGGCGCCCCCCCGGGACCGGGCCGCCATGAGCCGGCGGGAACCCCACGGGCACCGGGCCCGGCGGGCCGGACAGAGCAGACCGCCGGGCCGCCCGCCTCAGACGAGGGCACTGACAGACCCGGGCCCGGCCTTACCGTCCCGCCAAGGTCGAGGCGCCGAACTGCCTCAGCGGCCCCGCCGCGACGACTCGCCCCGGCCCCTCC
>VUYV01000007.1:9711365-9760727 GCA_008711295.1 Anarhynchus alexandrinus | reverse complement strand
CCCCGCCCCCGCGCAGGCCCCGCCCCGGAAGCGCACGGGGCTTCCGCCGCCGGAGGGGCCGCCCGGCTCCGGTGCCGCCGGGCCCGTCTGCGGCGGGGATGGCGGGAGGGGAACGCTCCCCTGAGCCGAACCGCGTTACTGCACCTGCCTCGGGCCTGGGCTGGAGCCGGCGCTGGATCGGAGAGGCCGCGGGGCGTTGCGGCAGCGCAGTGCCGAGCTCCCCGCGCAGCGCGGGGGTGCGGTTTCCTCACTGCAACTTGTGCAGCTGCTTCTGCAGAAATGGAAGGTGAGAACTACTCGCTAACCAGCTGGGGAAGGAAGAAAAGGCTTACCTCGGGACTCTAAAACCGTCTGCCACCCGATTGCCGTCACTTACCTCCAGAGCGGCCGTTACCGTCGGCCTCCCGAGGCCGGAGCTGCACAGAGGAGCTGAACGTCCCCGTCCTCCCAGTGCGGTGCAGCTCCAGCACGTCTCAACTTACGGTCTGCTAATCATAATCATCATCACTGCACAGCTTACCAGAATTCGATTAATGCTTTTAAGATAGCTACTGTTCATGCCTGAACAGCATCAAGCACATAAAAAAAGCCTCCTGCCTTCCCCATAATCACCAGTGGTTCCAAACTTTAACACACTTTGGCCCATCATCCTCACATTTCTTTCTTGCTGCACTAACTCACAGTCTTACTTCAGAGTTGAGTCCAGACATGCTTTCCAAATTCTCACCATTCATATTATTACTGCACCAAACACTTTCACGTGTATTACATGTTTCCTTTAAACATTTCCTGCCTTCTTCCCAGTCTGTCCAAGCACTCTGCTGCACAGCACCGCAGCTCTGCTCCTGGGCACAGGTGCTGTGCACAACACTGCCCACACAGCGCTCCCCGGGCTTCCACCCCACGCACTGGAGAACACCAAAGAAAAGCTTCCCAGTGGTCCATCGTGGCCCAGAACCCAGGTCTAAGACAACTGACCGCTGCCATGCAAACTGGCAGTTTCCGATGCCGTTTCTAAGTTTTCCAGTATCTGGATCTTAATTGATTATCTATCTGGATTTAAATCTTCTATTTAAAAAAAAAAAAAAAGGAACTGACAGAAAACCCATCTTTTATCAGCAAGGTTGAAAGTGCTCCCTGGCACTTTGTATTAATTCATGTCATCAAACCAAGGCAGTCAGAGGAAAGGCCGCCTAGTTCTTAACACTTCCAGAGAATAGGCACAAAGTGAGGAGACTTTTAAAGTAAATCAAATTTCCCTTGGGTTTTCCCTACAGAATGGCACCATTACAACACACTTGTAGCTACAGAACTACAAAGCTGTAACTACTTTGCCTCAGGAGAATTTCCATAAAGGAAGGAAACATGGCAATACTGAGGAGATCGTACTTTGCAGAGAGAAGCACAATTATGTGTTAGAAAACACATGAAAATTTATCAAATAAAATATTACTCTGACTAGGAAACACAAGGAAGAGCCTTACAGCAGGAGGCACGTGTATTGCTTTAACGGACAGCGAGATGACAACAATCCTCGTCCCAGAGGCACACGGAGTATGAAAGGTGGCTTTTTAATCAGCAAATAACCAACCCCAAGAACAGGCTGCAAGCACCAGGGAAAAAAATTCCTTGTGTCCAGATCTCATCGCACCTTTCTAGCACCTGGACAAGTATTGCTGCTAGGAGTTGACCACCTCTCTTTCAGGGTGGTGTTTCACTTTGACTGTGTAGTCTGCTCATTTTGCTCTCCAAAATTTCCTGGAAGGTTTTTCCAAATCCTGCCCTTATTGATCATTTCACCTCATCTGACCTTGTCATGGCCAAACATTAAGAATCAAGTAAGACCTATCCCACTGTACTTGCAAAAAGCAACAAAGCACAGTTTTAAATCATTGAATATTGACTCATTTTATTAGTCACTTCATAATTTGTTTCAACCAAAAGACAATACACACAGCAGAAGTCTAATGCATCCCATGTAAATGTTTACATCCGTTATGCTCCTCACTCACCTAAGACTCAGCGTTTATTTAAATTTTTCACATCTCAAAAATAGGTCTGCAGAAGTTCAAATGCCACCACGCTCCCTGATCAAATGGCATGTTTTAACTTTAAATCTGGTTGGGTTTGTTGGGGTTTTGTTTTGTTTTTTGTTTGGGGTTTTTGTTTGTTTGGTTTTTTTACTATACTGTCAAAGAGGTGGGATGGGGCTTTATGCAAAATGCAAATTACAACATCAGGAAAGAAAAAGGAATATACAGGAATAGAGTGAAAGTTCAGAGGGAAGCAGTCCAGCAGCTCCTTCCCTCACAGCCCCCAAGTAGAAAATGAACACATAGAAAGCGCACCAGCAGATCTAAAAAAAAGCCATCTTTGCTGCTCCATCTCGCAGCTAGTACCAGCCTTGGGGAAGGTACTAAATCACCTTTCCCAGCTGTTTCAGCATCTTCTGAGTTATATATCAAAGGTACTGTGTAAGTGGCAGTCCCCTCACTGCTATTGCTTCAAAAGGTTGTTCAAGGCCTTATTTTGTCCCATCAAAACCTGGACAAAGTCGAATCTTAGGACCTTCCCATGTCTCCTTCCCCTTCAGGCCCATTATGGCCACTATTCTTTCTGTCATTTTTTGACTCAAAATACATTCACTTGGAAAAAACAGACATCCAATCTCTCTCGGCTCCGAAGTCTCCAATGCAGATATTAGTAAGATTAGCCATGAAGTCTGTATCTTGCTCCCTTTATATTCCCCTTACTCTGAAGCAAGGAAAAAGTTGACCAGACCTGTAAGAATTGTTGCATTCCACTGGTGGAAGAAAGACTCACGCTATCCTCAGAGTGCCTCAGATGTGGACATGCAAGTACTCTCCAGTGAGAAAACAAAGCAGCAGCACAGAGCTCAAGAGATTTACTTAGGGGTGAAGGAGCAAGCAGTGGCATGTAGTATTGCAGATATGGGAATGTGTGAAACCTGGCCTGCCTTTCTGTGTAATGTTAGTACCCCATCCCTTAGCAAGGGGAAGAGAAAGAGCTCCAAGGACAACAGGAATGTTCGGCTGCTACGAAGGAGTACTTCATAGCCAAAGGATGGCTTCAAGCAAAATGCATTTCAGGTACGCGCACCACCTCCTTCAGCTCAACTCAGAAGTATACGACAAAGCATCTATTTCCCAAAACACACTCTGTGCAAAAAGGTAGCTGAAGGAGCCAAGAGCACAGTAGGAAATTACCCTACAAGCTTACCAGACAGAGACCAACACCAAAACCCAGCTGCTCCAAGGGACAGAAAACAAGTGCAACAAGAGGGACAAGATGAGCTGTTCCCAACTATGCTGCAACAAACTGGACAGGTGAGACACCATTTACTTCTTTCTCCCTATCTAATCACCAGTGCTCTTTCTCAGCAAAACCAAATAGAGATCGAGGTGTGCCAGCTTTCAGTACAAGTGACCATGTACAATTCTGTGAAGAGAATGGGAGAGCTTATGGGGCGCTCAGGAACTAAGGCAAAGACTTTCCATTAGCTTCATATCTGGGATGACCTCAGAGTGCACTGGAGTCTAGATTTAATATGCTTAGCCTTCAACACTAAGAAGTTTGAGCTATTGGGGTGGTGAATAGTCACAAATGCAGTGAAAGCAACAAAGGTAAGTGCTCAGCACCTACAAATGGACTTTGATTCAGCCATTTTCTGCAAGACTGCCTGCTTCATGATACTTCTACCTGAAGCACAGTATCTATCTCACCACTGATAGCCAAGGCATCACCCTGCCACAACCCAGAGTTACTTTTAAAGAAATCATACATCATTCTTCTAGATTTTATAACCCAATGCTGATGCCAGTTCCAGTAGAATAATAAAGCTCTTTCCTAATCCAAAAGCCCAAACCTGTTTAATCAATAAGGCAGAAAAAATGCCCTCCAAGAGAAGCTAAACTTATTCCACTACACAGACCAGCACTTAAGTCAGTGATAGTCAGTCTTACATTATATTACTTAACACAGTTAAAACCAAAGCAGACTGAACAACCTTTAGCGGCCTCCTGCTCCTGATTCAAGGGCAGAATAGGTCTTCAATTTTCCCTAAGTACACTGTGCACCACTCTTGCAGTGTTTTTGGCAAGGACTGGAGCCTAGTGTTAGCACTCTTGCAGACACAAAAAGCCATGTCTAATTGCCACCAGAGCACTGAATGATCTCTATCTGGAAAGCCCCATAACAGAAATAAAGCAGATGTGCCGTTTCTTTTGAGAAAGCTGGTTGGAAGCTGGAGTACCTTCAGCTTACCAGCACACTCATGGATGAAGATCTAAGATCTATCCTCCCCTCTTCCTTCCTGAAAAGTGCTGAGCATCTGTGCTTTATGTCCTCGCCTTTATGCATCACCTCCATGAGAATTCATGGAACTCTACTACCTCAGCAACAGGTCACTCTAGGAAGCATAACTGAACACAGCTGTAAGCTTAGAAGAGTACTGGACCTCACATCTTTGGGTCTAGATACTCAAATGATCGGCTTCCATTCAAAAAACAGTTTAGTTGCTTTCTGTCTGAACCTGAACTAGCACATTTCTCTGAAAGGGGAGCAAGGAGCAAACTACAAGGATCAATTAAGTAACAAAATGGGAAAAGGTCTCTTTAAACCGCATGGTCTTTATTTCAGTGCCAATATTACAGATACAACACAAATATCCCAGTCAGAAGTAACTCAAATGGAATCCTGGGGGTCTACAACAGGCTCTGGAAATTAAATTGGGGAGAAGGTCTGGAATAACTGGGAAGAGCAACTTTGCAGCATAGTCTCTGATGAGCAGGAACAGAGCCCTCAAAGACTGATCTACAAAATTGAGTATATCTTTTCTACCCATAAACCACACCTAATGGGTTAAAAGGCTTTGAAACCGTCTGTGGTAGAAAACCAGCTGCTCCTCGGATCTCTACATCTCTCATACATCACCACACTTTTGGGGAAGGTACAGAAGACTATCTGTGAATCTGCATGGCTGTAGCTATTGATGGAAAGAAAGAAAATTCAAGTGTAAGGTCTTCATTTCCAAGTACAGCACCAAAGCAATTTTATCAACTCCCACCAGCACCTCTTCTCCTGCACTGTCCCAGGTTTGCAAATGAACTCCCAAGGCCTAACTTGCTCTTGGTATGTATCACATAACTAAGAGGTGGGTGTATACAATAATGCACTGAATAGCCGTAAGAAGCCTCCAGCCCCTTCAGACATAGGGGATACGAGAAGAAAGAGGCAGGGCAGCCTGACATTCCCCAAGTCCCCAGTCTGAGCCCCATATGAAAGTGCCTGAAGGAATCCAGCTAGTGATGAACGACAACACGCCTTGCCCACCCCAGGGGAAAAAGACAGCAGAAAGAAGGGGCAGCTGTTCACTTGCTGCAGAGAGAAGAAAGTTTCCCTGCTAGAAATTCCAGACTTCTCTTCCAACCAGGCTGTGTTTCTTTGCAGGGGGGAGGGGAAGGAGAGGAGGGGAGAAGGGAATGTTGCTTCTGGCTGTGAATGCATGTGTGAGGGAGTGCACAGTAGCCTCCACAAGCCACCAGCCTCATCAGCGGAGGAGAGGAGATTAGTCTTAACAGATATGCTTCAAAGTCAGCAATCACTTCAGGAAAATTCCTCCTCATCAGCAGGTCTCATCTGTTCCCCATGCCCATGGTGCAGTTTGGGGGATTGCCAAGGATCACAACCTTCTTCCCAGAGTTCTTTTGATTGGGTGGGGTGAGAATAAGAATGATGCCAGAGCCTCACTGCCAAGACTGAGGGGGGAAGTTGTTGACTTCTGCTAGATCCTGCATTGCTGAGCCCTTGTGATTATATGTCAACTTGATCCGCATACGTAGTTGTTGCTAGAAGAGAAAAGGGGAAAAAAAGAAAAACACACACACAAAACAAATTCAGGTCTTCATTAAAGGTCAGCAAATCCCCCCACGTCCAGCTCCCCTCCCTTGACCCATGAATACAAAACATGGACCTTTCCTCACCACAAGAGCTTGCTGGAAGGATGTGCAGGGTAAGCTATGACACTGCAGATAAATGCTTAATCTGGTAGGACGTTGATTGGTCACTGTAGTTCTCAGATCAGGTACAAGCTCTCAGAAAAGCTATAGCACAGCTTCTACCCACATCTCTCTCTGGACTGGCCCTGCTCTCACAAGCACTGAAGTCCTTAAATACAAAAATAACTGCCTTAAAAATCCCAGTTAACAATGGAAGAAAGCAGGAGGCAGATCTGGACTCTGCTGCTCTGCACTTAGGCTTGCAGGGAGAGGTGTCATTTCCCACACTAGCTGTTCACTCAAAGCAGTGGTCTTGAAACTTCAAGTACTGCATAGCTCAGTGACACCATGAAGGAGATAGGCTAAGAAAGACTAGAAAACAGAATCTCTAAGAACATTTCCTCCTGCTGTGAGTAGATGACGGAATAGCTCAGAAGTTGTTTTACACTGTCATTTGGCTGCCATCCAGATACTAGGTGGCCCTTAATAATAGCTAGAGCACAGCATGCTCCAGCTAGGTTCCCTATTCTCCTCACTCTCAAAGAAACTTGTTTCCCAAAAACCCTAAAAGGAAAAGCAAAAGCAAAAAGTTGGCTATTTCTGGCTCTTTTCCCCACACCTACAGTGAAATATGCAAAAGGGATAGCAGAGGGAGCAAAGGAGGACAAGGACTGCTCCAACCAGCCTCAGGATAAACAAGCTATACTTTATCACTAATAGATCAATATAATCAGTGTCAGTTTTTGTTATCTGGTGTTGTTTTGGAAAACTGGCCATCAGTTTCAATCCAGCATAACAGTCCATGTCCCAGTGAACAGACTTTTTTACAACACTGACAAGACAAACAGCTACCTCCTAAATAGCAAGGCTGTTCCAAGGTTGCCTCCCTCAGAGTATTCCAGGTAACTACACTATCTCATGGACAGGGTCCTTGCAAAGCTGTACTTTCAGGCAGTAGCAATCTAAAGGACAGTAAGAGATGCACAAATGCCTGAGGTGGAAGAGTCAGAAAACAGCAGGCAAGAGAAGAGGGTAGTAAAATACTATTTTGCACCTCTGTATTCTGAAGTGTTCATACCAGTTCTGGTGTTCCAACAAGAAAGCATCCCACTATCTAGGTGTATTTCACCTTGTGGGGCCCACCTAAGGTGGTTATGTTGCAACTTCTGGCAGCTTACAGGAAAACTCCTAAACTCTTCCAAGTTCAGAAAATAACTTTAAAGGTGATCTTTGAAAGGTGCTCTACAGCACCACAGAGAAATTCATATCACATGTAAACAAGACAAAGAGAATAATTACTCCAGTGCCTTAATACAGGCAGAGCAGAGCACACTGCACTGAGATAAGGGGAGATGCATGGAAAGCACAAAAACTATGCACTAGAAGACAGCCGTTTCAGTGAAATCTTGGGCTGAAATATGAGAATTTTTCTAATTTGCACATCAGTCTAGCAGCAACATTTAACATCTACAGCAGTACATAAGTGTTAATCTATAAAAAAATTAACAAGTTCTTAAAAATGGTTAAGATCTTAAGGGTGTCCCACAGAGGAAGAAATACATGACCTCAATTTTATTTTTCTTTCTGATGCCATCTGAATACTTGCAAAGCCTCTTAAGGAGGACATGTGGGCCACAACCCTCCCTCCCCTCAAGTCTGTTGTATCCCAGTCTTGAAGCCTGTCTCTGAAGGCTGTAAAACAAATGGAATTATGATTAAATCACACCTAAAGATTCTTTCCATTAACTGTTTAAAACTACACTCATCACATTAAAAACAAATGACACCACTTGAGAAAACAGACAATTTTGTTACGATTGCGTTAAACTATTTTTTGTGTAACAAACATTTCAGGTAACATTGCTGCAGATAGCAAGAATGAATGTCAGATTCATATGGCAAGTTGCTTGCCTTTCAGACACTTTTACAACACATACAAACACTAGGTTGAGCTCCTCTAGAGAGGCTGTCTAAAAACTTGTTTAACAACCATTCTGATGCAAAAAACATTCGTGAATTCAAGAAGATAGCAAACCTGTGAATCGGTTTTAGCAGTATAACCAAATAGAAGGCCAAACCTGTGTCCAGGATTTCCTGTCTTTTTCATAACTTTTTCCTAACTCTAACCAGAATGACTGTCATTAAAAACACATCATTAACTACCATCACTCCCTATCACTCATCAGAGATATATCCCTAACCAACCACCACTAAATGCACAATTCTAAGACAATATCTTTAATAACTGTTCTCGGAATCACTCACCTTTTGTGGATTCAGGACTTTAATGACCTGTGTGATGGTCCCCGAGTTAAATGCAGGGATGACGCTGCTGCTGGGAGACAGGAGCTGCAGCTGGAATGTCTGAAGAAAGGGTAAACAGAAAACAATTTGATGCTTAGTCAAGTAACAACACAAAGCGATTTGTTTGCACTGAGAGAAGGCAAGAAAAATTAAGAGTTCAGTTCCTGGCCCTGACAGCGTATGTACGGCCACGATAAAGTCAAACAATCAGTTCTTCAATTCCCTGTCCGTAAAGAACAAAATATTCACTGGCCCACCTGCATTCTACACAAGTAAGATCTAGGTAGCACAAAGACTAGGGGGTGAGGTCTTACTGTAGTGAATCAAGATCAGCAGTGATGCATTGTTTCAAGCGTCACATACAGAGGAGCAGTCAAGACTGTTCAGCACACCTGCAACTTCAGAAGGCCCATTCTTTCCCTAATTCCTTCCTACAGCAGGTATGAAACCTATCCAAATTAAAGTTAGAGCATTACTAATTCCTAGAAGTGAAACTCCCAGAAGTGAATGTATTTTCTTAAATTTGATGAACTTTCCAATTGCACCCCACTTAAATGGTCTGCTCTACTACAAACTAGGCAATATCTGTCTCCCATATTTTGTGATGCAGCTAAATGCAAGGGGAGACAATTCACTGCTTAAAGGAGGACTGTCATTAATCACCACTTAAGCTTTTATAAGCAGCTGATAGCTTCAAAAGATTTTTTTTCATGTATTCATAGCTGCAAAAAGCACGGTATCATTCTTTAGTTTCTAAGAATTAAGGGAAAGATTAGTGTCTTCTTTTTTTTTTTTACCCAGCATTTTTCTGCGTGTTGTTTAGCAACCTTCCTAGAAAGTGGTGATTTTACACAAGATTTTGTCCAAGCAGAAGCAGTCCAATCTGACAGGAACCAGTATTCTATTGCATTTATAACATTTACTTTCAGGCTAGGAAGAGATGACCAAACTGAACACTAAGGGAATCTATTAACAGCTCTTAGCCTTGTTTACCGTGCTGCAAGTTTCTGTCTACATGAAAGCACCAATCAGGAAGTATTTGCAGCTGGCCCTAAAACTACCACTGTAGTTGCCCTAAGTGGCTGTACCTTTGGTACTGCAGCTTGGAAAACAAAATCCGTCATATCCAGCTCTGTGCTGTTGGAGGCCTGTATCGTGATTACAGTGACGCTAGGGTTGGTGTTTGACCTCTCAAAGGTGAAGTCAATCTTCAGCCCATTCTTATTGTACGCAGTAATTGAAGGGATTCCTGTAGAAAACAAAAAAAAGCAGCATACCTACAGAATCTGGAGAACATTCTCAACATCACAGTTACTTTACTTCAGACATGAACTCTTCTGAAGATTAAATACACCCCCTCCTCCTGCTCCAGTGTCTGTGCCCCACTTTACTCCCAAATCCCCCCTTTTTTTACTACCCCTTGTTTCCTCTTCTAGTTGGGTGCCTTAGCACCTTAAGCTATGGATTTACATGTCCCTAACCTGCAGCAATATCATTGAAGAGAGGCTG
Source organism: Anarhynchus alexandrinus (assembly GCA_008711295.1). Lineage (NCBI taxonomy): Eukaryota > Metazoa > Chordata > Aves > Charadriiformes > Charadriidae > Anarhynchus > Anarhynchus alexandrinus. The sequence continues at coordinate 9,750,897 of VUYV01000007.1, read as the reverse complement.
TGATGAAAGTCCATCAAGCAGGAATGGAGGCTGTGCTACCTGGGGTGCAGGGGCAGATACTGGAGAACCTACAAAAAAAATGTTGAAGGATTATTACTTAGCTGTCATGAAATGAAGAGTAATTACTCCTCCAAAGATCAACTGCTGCCTATCATATTTCTTTACATGAAGCTCTATAAATCATCTGTGTTGTCATCCTCCCCTCCTCTGCTCTCACTAACAAGGACTGGCTCCTCTTGAGCTAGCAGGCATTCAAATGGAATTAATTCTTCACATCTCCCAATCCTCTCTGGAACCGCTCACAGCATTCCCAGGCTAGAGCATGAAAATGCTTGAGTTTCACAAGCTAATCATGCAGAGTCAACCTGTGACTTCATTCCCTGACACCCACCTGCATACTAATATGGATCTTGGTAAAAATAAGTGTGAAGACTAGGACTTGACAGAAAGTGAAGAACTAGCCAGTCCACATCCCACCCCAGGACTGAGAATGCAGACTTTCAAGAGATGCAGTTTGCTCACCTGTTAGGTTGAGGTCTCCCAGAAGGTCAAGGAGCTCCCCACCAGCAGAAGCTGGCTTGCTTGTAGGTGCAGTGGGGATTACAGGTGTTATATCACTTCCCCCCAACAAGTCCAACAAATCATTTGCCTAATGAGAGAGTGGGTGCAATAGTTACATATTCAACTTCCTGCTACTTACCCTTGCAAATCTAATGGATTCTACTTGCTCTCAGATTGAAGACCAGTAGAGCTGCTGGCCAGTCAGAGAGGTTCTTAGTTTGGCTATGGTCCCATGCCCCACAAAAGACCTAATTTCCATGCTCTTGGGACACAGAGATAGAAAAGGATGAAGTTCATTCACACTGAGACAGGTTGGGGGATATACAGCTTTACCCCACCCTGCTCTTGCACTCCCCACAATGACACTAGAGCCATCAGTGCAGAGAGATGATGCAATCAATCATCACCAGGCCAGAACTAGCAAAGAGGCAGAGAGGGGGAGGGAGATGGTCTCAGCTTACTGTTGGCAGTGGCTAGTAATGTGGTCTGTCAGGCAGTGGAAACTTATCCTAGATCAGGTTCCATTACCTGGCTAGCAGGCTGCAATCCAGAGGGTGGAGGTTTGGTTTCCAGTACTGCTGGCTCTGTCTCTCCATTGGTCTGTACAATCTCAGTAGGGCCATTTGAGGTGACTTTCTCCATTACTGGCATTCTCTCCAGCAGGGCTGGCCTGAAAGAAGCTGACATAGTTACACTGTGCCATCTTCCTGGATCCCAATCCAAATACTCAGATATTCAGGAGATGATATACACAGGGCAACCTGCCTATTCCTTTTAGCTCCAATGCCGGGGAACTGTAAGACTGCATGACAGCTTGAGGTGGTCAGAAGCAAACCCTGGCATTCTGTGGCAGTGGAAATACGGTAGTTGACAGATGAAAGCCAAACAAGCCCTCATGCCTCCTGTTTTCCCCTAGTACTTGACACAGTTTCCACTGTGGGGCTAGGATAACAAATCGAAGACAAAAGATTAAACAACTGAGCAATGGTGGATTAACTGCAGCCATGAGACACTTGACTGTTCTGTTCCATATGCAGTTGAGTCAGAGAGTCAGCTCATTTGACTTCTCTTTGCAGAAGAGTTAACAACTTAGAACAGGTAACAAAGTTGGAAAAGCAATCACCATGCTATCATTTAGCCAAATTAAATTTTCAAAGAGATTAAGTTGAGCCCTTGAGAGTACCCTCCTGAAATGATACAAAGACTGAAGAAGAGGCACAGGATACAGAATCCTGACATCAAACCAAAAAACTAGGAAAACTTGTGTAGGGAGAACTTGTCTGTAATACAAAGAAAGGCCGTTACCTTCGCAGATCAAGCCACCAAGCACTGCATGTAATACGGGTAAGCCACACTGTCTACACACTTTTCGGGCTGAAAAAGTGTTCCAGTGCCAATAAATGCTACAATGGGCCACTTTTTGACCATGAACAAAGTATTAATGAGCAGAAACTATTAAACATTGACCTTTACACTGTAATGAACACCAGAATATACGAGGGAAAAAATACAGATGTTCTGTAAAACTGAATGAAGTTCAGGTATGTTTTTCTGAAGTGCAATGCTTCCCAAAACTACAGATAGCATACACTGCCATCTGATTAAAAGCCAGCTGATCGCCAGACACTGTTGTCTGCAATAGTCAGTTCAACTCAAAAGCCTCTCATGCTAGATTTTTCTCAACCCATCCATAAGGCTTCACACGAAGCCCTAGGCAGCTTACATGCCCTAGCTCATTAACAAGACTTTTCCAAGAACAACCTGATTTGCTGCATGGATCCCACATAAGGAGAGAAGACGAAATCACAAGAATGTTGTGTCCTAGACATAGTGAATAGGATAGTACCTATGGAAAAAAAGTGATTGTGAAGAGCCTTTGAAACAAGGTTTGGAAGCCCCTACAAACACAGAAAATATTTATTCCAGTGGCACTCATTTTCTCTGTCCTCTCATCTAGACTCTAAAATGGAATCTTATGGAAAATTTTCAAGGGTGGATGAAGTTAATTCCCAGAAGATCTCCTCCAATCTTATGATCCTCACTGAAGAGAATCTGTGGTGCTCCAATGTATCAACAATTAACTATTGCACACATCAGATTAATCGCTATTCTGCAAAGAACTACAGCTTTAGTTATTGCAACAAAGCAGGGTTTTAACTTTCTCATAAAGAAACAATGACTTGAGCAAAGTGATGATGAATGGGGACCTCTCAATGATAAGGTGTAAGGCGTTTAACATGCTCACGAATAGTAAAACAGGGATGCTGAGTGGTGCAGTGAAATAGTATGCTTTAGCATGCAGAATTTGAGATTTTAAACAGATACTACAAGAAGATACAGTAAATTATAGAGATGTTCTGAAAAACAGAAAAGTATTAATAGTTGGAAGAATAACCTGAAGCTCAGAGCACAGCTTAGGAGGACAGGTCAATGGATCTCTGCGTGTTTATTCCAAAGACATTTTAAAATGAGTTTGAACCTAATGACTGTGGTAATGCAAGCATGGTCAAAGCTACCTGCAGACACTTACTCAGCTAGCAAGTTTGAGGTTCAACACCTAGAAGTAAAAACTACCCAAGTTCAAGCTTAAAGCAGGGCAAATGTTTTGGCAGAGAAAGTCTCTGATCACAGAACAATCTCCCAAGATACGTTAAGTTCTTAAAACACTAACTAACCCTATAGATGAAGGAGGGATTCTAGTTCCTCTGTAATCCTACCAAACTCACCGGACAAAGCTCTCAAAACACAACATGTGGTACACAGGAGATCAGAGCAGATTATAACAATCCTTTTCAAACACCAAAACTCATCAGCACTTACCTCATGTGATCATATTTCTTGAAAAGTGCATTATATTCCACTGCCCTCTGCTGTAGCTCCACATCAATGCTGCTGCCATAAATGGAAACTACCTTCTTAATGCGACTGTGCAAGGGCAGGGGGGAAACAAAAAAAAAAAACACAACCAATAACACATCCATGAAATTAGCAGCAATAAGCAAGGGATTAGCATGTGTCATCCAGAAGACGCTACCTGGCATCTGCTGAACTGGTGTCCTGTGTAACTCATTTAAAACAGCAGTCACTGCTGTTTTCCTACAGTATCTATGCAACATCAATTTTTGAACTCCCCCTTCACAACAGCATCAGCAGGTGATTAATATACCACCACAAGGTATATCATAAGAAAGCTCAACTACCCACACTGAGAAGCCAGCAGTAGGAAACAAGGCTATTTTTCTCTCCATCATCTGAAAAAGAACCGTCTACTGAAAGTAGTAAGGACTTCTCTTCCCCGTAAAGGAGTTTTCAAACAACAGAAACATAGATTAAGTCCCTGGTGCAAATATGCTGGCATCAGTTGTCTTCAGTAAAAGTGTTCCTTGGACATCTTTTGCTTCCATGGTTTACAGCAGTCATCTTGTTATTTCTGGGCTTTTACAGTCCTCCTTTGCTTGCACGATGGAAGACTTCCACTGATTTGTGTTTTCTCTGTGAATGTCCTCTACTGTGTAGGGACTTAATCTATGTTTCTGTGCAGTACATCTAAGCCCTGTGCAGTACAACATCAATAAGAACTCACTTGACAGTGCAGGTGAACCTTGTGGAAAGCTTCATGATGGCAGTGAGAGCATAGCCTCGTGTAACAGATGCAGACATATTAGATATCAGGACGCTTTCTAAAATATCAAGAACTTCATCCTCTGTTACCTGAAAAGGTACAGAAAGGTTAGGCTGAGACACAGATAAGCTTTGCTGCAAGCCTTCCAGGGCATACTGTAAAAACCCGTCTGTTGTTTAATGGCTATGTTGTACCTCCTCCACATCTTTGTAAGCCTGTAGCATATGTTCAAAGTGTATGAGACAGATGCATCTAGGTGGAGATCTTATGACATTAGTTTTAAAATATGGTTCCTGTTCCACACATTAAAGAGCAGGTTTATCACCAAAATACCTAGCAGATACCCCACAAGCTAGGTTAGCACTGAAACCACACTGCTCTGGCAATTGCAGCTGCGCTCCTGACAGTGCGTGTTTACACAGCCCATGCCTGTAGCATGGGAAGGAGATTCCTGTCCAGGGTCCATCACCATCATGGACACCAAGTATCTGTTGCAAGCATTCCCCTCACATCGCCAGCATCAAGCAGCTCCAGCATCAGACAGGTACACAGTTGTTCTTTCCCAAGCTGTACCTGTATTGGTTCCTCCTCTTCACACTGACCAGACACCAGAAGATCTCCATACTCTCCTATGCACCAAGAGGCCACTTGCACCAGGGGCTGCTGTTAGAAGAAGAAAAATCAGATGCCTCAGAAATAAATGGATGCCTGTATGACAAATTAAACCACCACCATTTCCCAGAGCAAGCTTAGCCCTCCTTCCAGCCACAGAAGTTCTCCACAGCAGAAGAAACAGGAATATTTGATTCAATCAAGAATTCCCTAAGGTAATTGGAGAAAATAAAAAGAACATGAACTTATAGAAGACATGCCTCCTCTGCAATCTGTCTCTTGGAGCTAGGCAGTGTGATATTGATTTACCTTGAGATGCTTAGTAAACATGCTTATTGCAGCACAACAAGGAAACTAAAGCTGGTCTTGTTTTGTATTACCTGGGAGTAATCACCAAGGATGGCTTTGTAGAGTCTCTGCACAGTGTAGGCATGCATCTCCACACTATTAGTTATTAGCTGAATCAGATTGGGAACAGCATCATCACGAACATAACTTCCTGCCTGCAAGAACAATTGTGTATTCAAGAGACAAATAAAAGTTGTTAGGTTTCACTATCTGACTTCTCAGTAACACACAGCATCTATTGATACCCTTCACAAAGCCACCTGATGTGCATGGACATAAAAGTCAACCTCCTCATCCCCAAGTACTTTATGGTTGATTTTGAGCAGGCTCAGGTGGGTAGAAGTACAGGACAGTACATTTTCCCAATGAATTCAGCTATACCCAGAGAAATCCATACTACAGATATCCTGAAATTGTCAAAAGGATAGAGCGTGGACATAAGAAGCCTGTGCTACAGAAGAAACAAAAAGCAACACAGAAAACATCTCTGTTAAATGGAAGTCAAAAGACATCCAGGGGGCAGAACGCAGCTTATTCAATCACTTGCTCAAAGCCAGATTCTATGCCAAATAAGCACAGGACCCAGGAACTTGCCTGTATATCACTATTTGGTTAGAGGATAGAAACACGGAGCTCAGAGGCAAAGCCCACTTTAAGGCCAGGAAAGTATGTGGGGCAACACACAATCACACAGCTTTGGCACTGAAGGGAAGATGTACACTGTTCAAAACCTGTTCTGTTTGGGCACTCCTCTGGCGCTGAGAGCAGAGCATGCAAAAAGAAGGAAATTAAGCAAGCCCAATTACACCAACTAAGTGAGAATCCATGTAGCCAAAGACGACTGATGCCATCTTTCTGTGTTAGTTCTCATAAGTCTGCTAAACTGAAAAGGATGTTTATCTGTAAGAGTCTGCAGTCATCTCATGAATACAGCTTTATAAATTGTTTCTCTAGCAGCAAAGAGAAGGAAATTACTTTACTGAGGGAAGTAATCTGAGAGAAATTCTCACAGCCAACCTTCTAATGGAAATCAATTCTCAGTTCAGAAGAATCTACTTTTCTCTGTTTCAGGGTGGCAAAATAGCACACAAGCAAGACTTGCTTCTTGATGATCTTCTCAAATTTGAACACTCATACTGATAAAATGAATCTCTTCCTACTCCTTTGCCTCAGGAAGCACACTGCCTACCCAAGCTATCAAGATCTCTTCCCTCCTGTCTACCAAAATGCTACTCCAGTTCCACCTCAACTGTGATGTTGATGAAGAAATTCATATAGGTCAAGAGTCGTAATTAAACCCAAAGAGAAGGAACTAGAAAGCTGTTGATACAGTTTCATTAAAAAAGCTTTGATAAAATCAATTTGGAATAATTCCAAGAAATTGTTTCAGCCCCTTTCTCTTTGCAAGTCACTTAAGCCTGTGTTCACTCTCCCCTGAAAGCACTGTATATTGGAATCACAGACAGCACAAGAGCTGTCCTAACAGCACATAACGTGATTACTGCAGTAGGAAAAAACCCCAACTCTGCTACACACGGTATTCTTGTGTGTTTCTGAAATCATACATTTATTCTAAAAATAAAAAAAAGTCATTCATATTTATTTAGTTTACATATTTCTGACTGGCTGCCTTGGGTCACTACCATATAAGTACACCTCCTCTGTGTATTGTAGCATTTGTTATCTGTCAGCCTTTATAGCCATCTCCAACTTCATGATGAATAACTTTCTAGAGAACTAAAAAGTTTTTTTATGAAGTCACACATAAGAGAGTCAATTTCACTTACCGTTGTTAAGACTCTCATAATCGTGTCTATGTGCCAGCGTTTGGAAGGAGCATATCTGAAAAAATTAAGGAAACACATTAGAGCAGTAACGGCTAGCCTTCAACACGAGCAAGAACCCCATCGTTATCAGAACCTCCCTATTCAGTTACTTTCTGGCCCACTGTTTCCTGAGGGGGAGACACCAACAAAACACACACACCCCCCAAACAAAACACCAATCACTTCACATTCTTTGACTTTTTAATGCCAACATTGGAAAGCTGAATGAATATACGAGTCTGTATAATATAGCACACCCATACCTTACATATACAATACTTCAAAGTCAAGCTGCTGATTACAACGGCTCAACAGTAACGAGATCATCTCACTTGTACAACTAACCAGAGAGGATCTGTGTGTGTGGAGGGGAGGGCAGGGCCAGGATGTCAGCACAACACCTGTTCCAAAGTGCAGCAGAAATCAATGTACTAGACTGGTTTAGTGATAAGATGACTATCCACATGGGACACACTAGTGTATTCTCTTCCTCAGAGTGGGTTAAAACTGACAAGCCACACAGAGATCAGCAAATGGAGAAGAGATGATCAACATATTCTCTCTTTGGGTGTGGAGGGGGAGGAACAACACACAAAATGCTCATAAATCCGAGGATGTACAAAAAATTAATAGCAAGTGAATTGACCCCATACTTTTCAGCTGCAAGAAATATTCCAGATGCACAGTCTGCCTTGAACTCTGGTTCACAGGAATCTAGGAAATACAGCAACTCCTTCATCATTCCACGGACATTGTTTCCATTAACAAGAGCAAAACTCAGTTCCATTGCACGCCTGGGGCAAGAGACAGGAAACCAATAAAGTATCTTCAGCTAGTGAAGTAAAACAACAAAACAAGTCCAGCTCCTCAAACACACTTACCTTTTAATTAAGAAGATAGCAATATTAATTAACCCCATGAGAACAGCCTTCCACATTGAATATACCAGTATTTTCTCGTTCATGGGCAGACAATAAATACCCATCCCCAAAAAAACTAAGCAAGAGTGGGGGTATGGGGTGTTCTAGAAACACCTATCCAGATGTCCTAAAGGATAGAAATATCTTTCAGCAACCAGAGTCCCTCAGCGTTAAGGTCCGAGTGCCCAAGTATTTGTAATCACATGCTGGTCATTTCTGACACACAACTGCAACAAGTAACACATGCTACAACATGCTTTCTCTAACTTCAGGGATCCAGAAGATACCTGTTTTCATCTCCATGTATTAGAGATTCAAATACAGTAGAGATTCAAAATATTAACTGATAAGCTTTATGGCATCCTGTCAGATAGACTATGTAAGATTTCTAGAACCCAAAATTACCCTGGTGCTTTTTCCAGAATCCATTCCTTCCCCTCAACAAGTTGACAACAAAACTTGAGAGGACTGGCTCTTTGCTATTCCTTGTTGCATACATTGAGAGGTCAGAGGCCATTCCTTGGCCCTTCTACTTGAAGCTTCTGTAGTTGATTCTAGCACAGCTCTCCCGTTCTTCTGACATTTTTTGCATGAAGACTACTATCTTCAAATGTGACTGATTTCTGTACAACGTTGGCAGTTAGGTATGTTAAAATCCATTAAAACAGCCTCACTAAACAACCCAGACTATTCTTTAAAATTGAGCATTTGGAAGTTTGGGTTGGGGATTACACCAAGTTGTGTCTTCTTCATACTAGTAGCAACTTTATTCTCTGCCTGTCACTGAGATAGCCTGCTTGAAGACTCAAGAAAGATCCTCATAGCACATCAAAAGCTTCCTCCATTTCAGTTATCTTTGAAATCATCTGGACAGTTGCTGAACTATTTCATGTGTACAGTGATTTTCTACTGCTTGTTGTGCAACAGATTATGTCCAAAATTATGCCAAAAGGCCTAAAGTCAATTTTGTAATATATACTTTCTTCAAATAGATCAGACTTCAATGTGTGTTTAACTCCAGCAATTTTCATTAAAATCACAATGTTGAGATGTCTTCCTTTCATTTATTTACTGGCAGCAAACCCATCAGCAGTCCCACTGATTCTGTCTTGCTCCAGTGTCAAGCTTGCCAACCTGCCACTACATGGACAAAGCTATTTTTTCTGAACAATTAGTATTTTCCCAATGTTCATGAAATATTAACAACTTGGACCAGGCACATGACTCAATCCATTGGTATTGGGCACAAGCTATTTGTTCTTAAGAATTTGAAAGCATCTAGACAGCACTGCTTCTCAACATCTCCCTAGTTATTATTTTAACAAGAAGGATTTCTACAGAATTGTGAACTGTAAATGTGTTATTTTGCCTTTTACCCAACTAATACCCAGGGACCTAGAAAACATAGAATTGTTCAGAATTAGGGTGGAAATACATAACTAAATTGTTACCTTTTATCGTCTAGATCCGTGGCTGGTTGAAGACCTTAACCATTATGAGAACTGTTTTCATCCCTTCAATCAGTTGTAAACTCCTTACACCTAACCCTACTGGGTTACAAGTTTTCTATGTTTATGTTTAACTTTTCAGTCACATTATAGCAGATATATCAATACTGCAGGTGCACAGAGATGCTCTGCAATCTTAATATCAGGTCTTTATCTCAACACACATTGCTTACCTTCAATCATATTACATGGCTCATTTCTGTCACGAAGTTCCTAACCATGTAGCTTGATCATATTAAGCAGACAGACAAAAAAGACTTTAATTAAATGGCAAAGCCATTCTGAATTGTACTACATGGACCAAAGATGCGCTGCAATGGTTAAAAGATGATGACAACAGGCCACGCTTCAGATAACCAAAACCAGGTATCGTGTCTTTCCCTTAAATCCCAGCCTTTGAAACTTGCTACCTGGGGACTCTGACAGTCAGTCAGTATATTGCTTCAATGAAGACAGTGCATTGTCAGCAGCACGAGTGTCAGCATGGCAACATCATGCTCTGCTGATGGATCACTCAAAGGCTTCATCCTCCAACAGCACTCAGACATGAAGCTCTATCATTTGTAGCATACCTATGTTTTCCTAGCAGGTACCAATAAAATGCCTTTGTTGCCTTCTATCCAAAACCTAGATGAGGCTTTGCTATTCCACAACCTAACCTCATGCAGGTTCTGGCACCAAACAGCAACAGCAGCCTGACTAGCTCAGCATAACATACAAATTTGTGTTTTGGGATAGACTGCAACTGTAAAAATAGATTACATGATACCTATTACATAACAGTTAAAACTAAGTTTCAAAAGCAAGACAGATCCAATTTCTTTCCGATTCTGTACATATTAGACTGAGCAGTGCTGTTAAAAATCTAGATCTGATTCAAAAGATAGGCATTCTTCAAATTCATACCCATCAGAAGGGGTATCTATGGTGTATTGAATACGTTTGACAAGATGAAAAAAAGAGAGATTGAGCAATTTTGAAAGTATAATTCCACAAGATGCAACAAGGATGCAACTGTCCCCATCACTGATGTGTCATATGTTGCACTGAGCTCAGACCACCCATTACAGAAAGACTAATGATGAGGAAGAGAGTTCTGAAAGAAAGAGCAAGCAATCAACAGGCTGAAAGACAATTTAGAAGATTAAAAGCAGTATTTCATATAGGTAGGGCAAAAGTGAGATCAAACAATTCAAGAGTATCTATTAGTGTCTGACAGACACAGGAGAAAGTTACTACCATGAGTAAAAGGAACATAACCGAAGTAATGAGAAGAAAGAGGAAGAAGTTTAAACTGAGTATCAGAAAAGTCTTCCTGTAGTGAGAAGTAAGGTTGCAAGCTCTCCCATTGCTCAGAGAAGTAGCAACATGCCACTATTTAAATGACAAATGAACACCAAGAACGCATAACAGGACATGGTTTGTAAGCAAATTATTTGAACAATCAAGTAAGTCTGAATCCTACCACTGCCTAATCAAATTTAATCTAGAATAAATTATTTGGATGGCTTAACACTGCTTCAAGACAACATGGCACTGCCTGTTCGTCTAGGGAAAAAACAGCAATATGGAGCATGTCAAGAGTAGCTTTGATTAGGATCATGCTTTATGGAGGCTTTCCATCTTGTTGTGAGCACACAATCTGACCTCCATTGAGACTCCATTTTGGAAAAAATCAGGCAAACAGGAAAACCTTTTTTTTTTTCTCCAATCCAAGATGCACAATATATAAAAGTAGCTTCCTAAAGAAGGTGGTCACACATCTTCATTACCTTCTTTGAAGTATGAACCATACTATGCATTAATACTAGTCTGTCTCACTTACAGTTCCCCAGGATTATTATCGTTTTCCCCTATGCCCTGCTCACTTTTCATAGGCTGTCAACCTCGAGAGTCTATTTCACTGATATTTCAATTACCTTTTAATGGAGACATCCAGATCCTTCAGGCAGTCCACAATCGTGCTTCTATGCCGCTGTACTGCATTATGGTCTGTCTGCACAGTTTTCAACAATGATGTCAAAGCTACATATCTGGGATAAGGACACAACATTCAGTAATAAACAGCTGACAGCAGGCATTTAATTTCTATGCACAGACACTCACAGCTCCCAAAACTTAGTCTTATTTTGCAACAGAACAGGGTTCTCTTGTACTCAGTAGTGAATGGAAATCTTCCAGGGGACCGCCTGGCCTATTTTCAAAGGTGAGTTACCATACTGAACTGTAACATGCCTGACAACATCCTGCTGCTTGGACGAGCACCTGTCCCAATTGTGGGGCTCATGTCAGTTGTCCAGTCTCCAAAGATTTTGAAAAGACAAGGCAATTAAAGATTAGACCTCCACAGATCATCCAGTCAGACTAGCTTGAGTTACAATTCCCAAGGCTAGAGTCTTCTACCTATACCACGATTCGCAATCAAAATGCCTGGAGATGGGACTTCATTCTAGCAGTTGCAGCAATTCCATTTCCAGATTCATAGTGACCAAAGCACAACCAAAATTCCTTGTTAACAACAGCACACAACCAGAAAAAAAAAGTCTTTGCTTAATTTGTCAGATCTCCAGTGACAACTCTGATTTGAATATCACCACAGACCAGTTGGGAAAAGACAGGAGATTCACAGCTTACTGGGAAAAAAAACACTTACTAGATTAAGAAACCACATGTTAAGAATTAGATCATAGACCCAGACTCATCAACTAAGGGCAGGGCTACACTTAAGATTTTCACAGAGAAAAGAATGCACCAAGAAGGAAGAAAGCAAGCCAGACAGTCATACTAAGCCCAACAACAGTACTTCCCAACATGGTCTCCTGGAAAGCTCTACTTCAGCATTATCTTTGCGTAATTGCTTCTCGTGCATTTTAAACTAGATGTTGCTGAAACACACTTCATACAACTTACCTAATATTTTTGTCGTTGTTTAATAAGAAACGGCCTAGGATGTTAATGGCTAACACCTGCAGAAAGAGTTAGGGAAGGTCAGTGATCAAAAAAGGCTGCTGGTCATCTTCATTGTTTCAAGATGATTTTAAAGGCAACATGTCAAAGCTACCATTGTGGTTCTTAGCCAAAAGCATAACAAAGAACTCTAGAAGCTGACTAAGCAGAGAAAAAGCTAAGACAAACACAGCACAATCTCCCTCCTGCACCCAAGGGAACAGAGTCTGCAGGAAGTTTTGGGGTTTTATTTTTGTTATTAAAAAACAAAACATCACCACCTTCTGAAGGGGCTACAATCTTATCTAGAGCCAACTGCAGAGCTATGCTTGGGTGAAACAACTGCTTCATGTCCTCTACACAAATTACTCTGATATAAGCCTACGAAAAAAAAAAGGGGCCACAGCAAAGGCAACTTACTCTCAGTCCACTCTCAGATTTTATGTCCATAATAGTCAGCACAGTTTCATAGAGAATGGCATTTCCCACGTTTTTACTTGTTTCTGTATTAGTGGCAACCTGGAGAAAAGAAACAAAATAAGTGACTCCAGTGCATTCAAAACAGATCCCTTTTGTGCTGTTCTGTAGAACAGACAGTGAAACTACCCAATAGCTAGCCAACAAGCATCACACCTATGAACATGTGCCTCTTGCAGCAAAATTCACTCCAGCATAGCAAGCAGCTGTATCCTCACCAGTGCTGCTGAATCCAAATTAATAAACCAAAAGAGAAAGTTTAAGCTGCTCATCAATTTTGCAGACCTCACCTGTGCAAGTATATCATTCATTGCTTCACTAGAATCATCATCATTTCGCCCTAAAATTCTTAGCAACCGCAGGATTCGTACCTATTTGACAAAATAAAGCAAAGAAAATCTCATTGGATGGCAGTGTTTTACATGGGGACCATGAAATGCCCAGTACACTTCCTGAGGAGCGGCAAAAAAGCAAAACAAGCTGCTGATTTCCATTCCTAAGCAAAATGCTTATCCTTAATAAGAACTTTACCAACAAGAACAGGCTTATGCTGTGTTCATTTTCTTCCCGCTAGCCAGAACTGTTAAGAGTACCCCCACTAGCCCCTAGGCTCAGCCCTGCAAGAGCAACATGTGTTGCTGCCTCTCCCTTTTGTCACAGCTTCACATACTACGATAAGGCACTACAACTGCTGTTTAAACTAAGGCAGGTGTCCTTCACTGAGGTAGGTGAAGAGCATTGACACAATCAGCTCTAACAAAGACACAAAATCTTAATATCAACACAGCTGCCCTGAGGTAACCACTTCATCATACCCAAGTCTCAAAACACAGCACCAGAATTAAAGCTATCAATCACTGCTTGCATCAGTTCTTACCTGCAAAAAGGGGTCACTGATCCCAGACACATCATGCTCTGGTGAATATCCAGACATGATAAGGTTCTTCAGAATACGAACTAATTGGGGAACAAGCTGTGAAGAAGAGAGTTGTCTTGTTAGGGTGTTGTTCCTTCCCCCTGCCAGCTTTGAAGTACAGGTCCAAGAACAAATCTTGTATTTGAAAGCAAGTCAGTCTATGGATTCTTCCACAAAGTTCAACCTGTACACCTAGAGCTGATGTTATATGAATACCTACAGCGTAGGTAGGGCACAACTAGAAAGTTAAGCTGAGGCCTGAGCAGCATATTGTATCTTTAAAGTACTAAATCTACCAGAGCTTGGCAGTTGAGACCCAAGAGGAAATACCACCTTACATTCCTCTCTTCATGAAAAGGAGATGTGCTGGGACTATTAAAATGGTATAATTCCAGGACTTCACTTGGGGGCTTTACATTAGCTCCTGACTAATTTTTAGCATACATCTCCATGGAAGCATCAGGCGTAGCCAAGAGTTTTGATCTTTTCAAGTACTGTACTGCTATGATTAGAGTAAATTATTAAGAATTCCTTCAAGTTTTGACACTGCATCCAACTTAGCTTCTAGAAAGAAAAGCTTTGTGATCTGCTTCCTCTCCAAGAGTTTCTAAATAGGGCAGAGAATGGATTTCCCTCCAGCCTTCCCCCAGGGCTCTACTGTTAGACTACTTCTTCCCCACAAGTAGCTTGAGGGTCTATTCTCCTCCTCTTCACCCCAAACTTCTCGGCAAGAGCAGCAACACTACACTGACCATATTCTTTGCTTCACTACTGTCAGAAGGGTTCTGCATAACAGCAGAGAAACTGATGGAAGCACTGCTACTATGCCAGATTTGGGAGCACAAGATCGTATCAACTTACACTGTTGATATTTTAAAGTTTCTTTCCACCCATGCAGGCTAAAAAACTTTCAGAAACACTTTAGATTCCTCAGATGTTGATGGCACTGGTCTCCCAGTAGACATCTACCCATACGAGTAAGTTAGCTTTCAAGAGTTGTACACAGCTTTGAAGAAACGCTACCTATTTGCAAACATTTGGTTCAACTCCCTCCATCTTAGGCATCTCTAGTGATGCATTTCATCTGTCAGGACAACTCTGAGGAACCATGATAGAATTTCTCTGTAGCATCTCACAGATGCCAAGCGAGTAATCAATTTAGGGCAGAATGTGGCAAATAAGCCAATTGTTAAAGCAGTCAAGCTATAAGAGTTCACTGTTTATCTCCAAAAACCTTCATAGCAGCTATGAGTAACAAGTCTCAGGAATGAAATGGAGGCTCATTTCCAACACATCCTATGAAAAATCTTAAGGCTGAAAGACAGAAACTGGACTAATTGTCATTGAACTGTAAGAGAAAAATCACACCTGGTGGATGCCATGGAGATGTAGCTCTCTACAAGCTTTATTTCTTCCACAGAAAGTTTCTTTTATCCCTCTCAGTGCTGGTATTATTAAAATAATCCAGACACTGGCTGAAGATGAGGTGACAAACTAGACAGAGGTGTTATGGTGGCTGCACTAAGTGGATTTTTCATTCCTGAAGCACGGCTAGCACCAGGACAGCATCATTCTTTCTCTCAACTCCATGCATGACAATTACAGTTTATCAAAATGTTCTCTACAAAACCCTTCCCAATGATTCACTCTTAAGAATTTTTCCCGTCCTTGAGATGGGCTGCACCTGCGTTCATGTACACCTACTATGAGTCAGGGATTGAATTCCTACTATATTTTTATCCAATCAGAGATTGCTTATAGTAAGGGTGCCCCTTCTGATGACATCAAATCAAGATGGTGCTTCACATTCAGAACAGACAGTAGCAGAAGGTACCAAAACCACAATGTGACTCAGAGCACAACAGCTGCATGTGGACATACAAAATGGGCAATGTTTTCTGGACTAAAGTCCTGTACATTCATAGTACAGTGCAAGAAGAAAACCAGCTGAGTTTCCCTATCATATCTCTTTATTCCTACCTTCGTTCTTAAGGAATTACATACTCCTCTGAAAATGGGCATTTCATAAAACACACAAACAAAAGGAACCATGAATTTCCCATTATCTGCCTTAAAGAGGAAACAAAAGGATGCTGCAACATCTTCCCTCAAGACAGAGTAACAGACAAGTGGAGTGACCTGCTGGAGCATTCCTGGAATCCTGATTAACATTTTCTTTGCCCTCTAACATGCAGGAGTTATCAGGACTTCGGCTGGGACAAACAAAGGAAAACATTACAGCCATGGAGATCGGTTGAGGGCCACCCCCCCCCCCAATCTTCTGTAGTCAAATTACACCCATGAAAAATATCAACAATGCAGCTGTATTCAGTAGCTCTTTGCAGCACAGTAAGCCCACTTACTGGCAGATAAGTAACTGTCTCTCCTGCTCCCTTTTGTCAATCACCCAAAGTTATCCCATGATTCAGGCAAATCAAAGCTCAGTTTGTCATAAGAAGAAAGCCCAGGACTACAGTTTGCATAGGTACAAAAAATCTTCCCTAAAGTTCTCCTCAAATGAGAAGGAGCTTGAGGAAAGCAGGCTCGTGTTCAGGGAAGGCCACAACTGAGTTTCAGGGCTGCCATGGGTACAGAGGTTTAGTGACAAGAAAAGACCAGCGCACAAAAAGCATTAGACAAGTACAATTGATCTAAGCATGTGGCATCAATCGCAAGTGTGGCATTAAGAGGCACTGCCTCACAACAGACAAACATCTACAGATTCAATGCAAGCATGCACCAACTAGAAGAGTTAACTCTTACCTTTTCATTCTAACACACAGCAGGATTCCAAACAGACAAGAGGGACAAAACAGACGAAGCAAGCATTAGGGAGAGATCAATGTTATACCATTCACAGCATAAACAACTACAAGAAATAGCTAGAAAAGAATGTACCTAGTACCTAAATTTTGTGGACTCAGCTCTTTGGTCTTTTCTCATGACTATCATCTTAACGGAGCAATTAGTAGCAGGGATGGCTACCTTCAAGATGACCCTAGTCCCACTTTCATTCCTGCTCTGACATATACAATCAGGGCAAGGGAAGATGCATGCCAAAATGCTAAGGTGCATCAAAGGATGTACTATTTGGAATCCCTAATGATATAGACAAGCCAATGAAAAACAGTAAACTGGGCATGCAAGTAAATAAGCACCTGTAAGACTTTCAGAGGAGCAAACAGCCAGTTCTGCTTTACCAGCTTTGTTCAATTTCTCCTTCTTTGACCAAGAAGTCAGAATGACATAATCAATGAAATTTTCAGATGCCCTTGTATTGGTAGTCTCTCATATGGCAATAATATTGCACAGCAAATTATAGCAAACAGCATAGGGAAGTCTATGCTGGGGGAGGGCGAGGGGAGAAGCAAACATTCCTAACCAGAGGAGGAACGGTGACTTGGACTCTCAAATCCTTAAGTTAAACTGGAAAATTATGTAATATAGCATGCACCAGGGACAAGGTATCTATAGAACTAGAACTTCCATTGGTATTTTTGACCTGAGTTTATGAAATTGTGTGGCTGTGGTTAAAGCATTCAGGCGTTGGTATAAGCCTCTGTTTTTCATCTTTGCCTCTTTATGTTTAATACATTTGTGATGCCTATGTCACTATTCAATTAGCTACAAAGACTGGGGAAAACCCTAAGAGAACACCAAAGAAGACACTTTAAATCTAATTTTAGGATGAGTTTAACACTGACCAGTCTTAAGACTGATGTTTTGTAACTTACCCACTTATTGAAGGGGATTTGGGCTAGATACACACAAAATTCCCAAATTTAATGATTTTTTTTAAACCAATTTTGCTAAAAAGCAGACAGTATCACTAAATTCTTCACCCAAATAGTTTGAAGGATTTTATTAAAAGACGTGGCCACTGCTTTCACTAGGGAGACTAAGAGTAAAAACACCAAAGACACCACAACCCACTACAAACAAAACCATGAATATTAACTCTGCAACATCATCAGTTCACACTTACCTTTCTAAAGTGTGCAAGCATGTCCGGGCTTCTCTCACACATTTCTGTGAGGAGGACAACTGATGTGTGAAGAACACCTAAAGGTGATGGGAAAGAAAAAAGTATCTGCATTTAACATCATTTCATTGGCTCCAGACATGTGACAAAGATCATAAGGAAACAACAGGAAATGATTAAGAAATATTCTTTTTGAATCCAACATATCTACCCCAAAATATATTTGCACTTGCAGCTATGCCCAAAGGAAAGCAGATAGCAATAAGCTCATGTCTTAAAGCAGCAACTAAAGGCCAAAGGAGGACAGAAATTGGACTCTGTCTGCAGAAACCTGCACACTAAATATACATTCAGATGGCAACAGACATAGTTGGACTAGATGATCTTTAAGGTCCCTTCCAACCCAAACCATTCTATGATTCTATACAAACGTAATACTCTAGAAGGACAATGTGTTAATCGCATTGTAGGTGTTGGGTTTCTCTTCCAATTTGGGTACCACAGCAAACCTTATGTGACCTGAATTGAGCCTTCCTTAGAAGGTCTCAGAACTCAGTCTAGAGACTATAGTAGACTGCTTGGTCAAGTCAGTGTATGCGCATTGGCAGCCAGCTGTTGTGTGCCCTGCCTTAACAAAACCCACTCAACGTGTCCCTGAAAACAGTTAGAAAAGGCATGTAATTTACAAACCATTTAACTAGATGGCAATGTTAGATAACTTGTTAGTGAGTTACAACCTTGTAAAGCATGAAACTTCAACAACAAGCATTATTTTATATCTGCATTCAGCTGTAACATAGCAATCCTTCTCAGATGCTAACTTTTCCAGTTACTCATTTTCTGTAGCTGTTAAAAATGTGCTGGAGAGCTCCTGACTCAGAAAGAGACTAGAAGCCTGCTTAATAACCAATGATTTCTGCAGGGATGATGACATTTATATTCCACGAGCTATGCAGCTGTCTGACCTATTGCAGGTTCTATCCAAAATCTGTTTTGAAGTACATAAATATCTATCTATAAAGCTTGTGTCACAGCTGTCTTAACACTGACACTGCTTACTTATCACTGAGATCTCCCAAGAGGCTGCTAAAAGGGTTTCATATATATTCTGCTTTAGAGAAAGCTCCACACAAAGCCCATGGCTAAGACCTCTGGAAAGGAGTATTGATTTTTAAGGAGGAGGAAAGCAGAAAGCATGATCCAGCTCCTGAATTCAGGTGAACTTAGACTCAATACCCTGCTTGGCCAAGGCTCCAAGAGAAGCATTCCCATCTTTAAAGAGGGAACATAGGGAACGGAACAGCTCTCAGCTTTTCATGGTTGCATAAAACAGAGGATTTCATGCTACCGAGTTGGATCACATAGACATCACTTACTGACAAAGAGTCTTACAGACCATAGCCTATCCATTGCCTATTTGAAGCAGTGCCTGGTCTAAATGTTCTGATCATCATGTTTTAAATCAAGGTAAACGAGCTGCACACACATGAACCACATTCCACGTACAAACTGCCCTGTACCTCAAAGGTTTACAATACATGCAGGAAATAAAAAAAGGAAACAATAGGTTCTCAGGAAGCTACTGTGACCCATTAGCACTGTCACACTTACAACTACCCTGTCTTGAGGCAGAACTTCTCCCTGTAATGGGTTTTCAGCACTGCAAACATCTACTATAGAACTCCTAGAACATCCACATATTTTCTTAAGGCATATGCTCACTGCAGATATGGCACAGGACTAAGACTTTGGGAAGTGAGCACTAGGCTTGATACAAATTAATCAAGGTGTTAATGATAGTATTTCTCTTTAAATAGTCTTCTAGAAGCACTTGTGCAAGAAAGAGCATTAAAACAGAATAATCTCACAAAGGACCATTAAAGAGAGAATCTGTTTTATGATGTAGTTCTGATGAGAAACAGCACTGGAGAAAGACTTTCCTGACAGTGATGTAGGTATCTCAGTCCTGGGAACGCTTGCTAAAACGATGCCAGAGAATCTTATAGTGCTACGCTAAGAAAAGATACAAAAAAGAAAAAAACCCTGAAAAGTGCACTTTAGAGTCCTTTTAGGCAGTGTATTGCATAAAAATCAAACCTTCCCATTCCACCCACTCTGAAGTGTATCAAAAAACTGTAAGAGAGTTCCTTTTGTCACCTACGCCATGTAAAAATTCTGCTGACTAGCAGAGTCATACACATCCCTTCCTTCTGAATGACATTTGCTTTCACTGCATAGAAATGGGATGAAAAATACAAATACACCTCAGTAGTTCCTTCCAAACAAAAGGCTTAGGTAGCAAGTGCACCACCTCATAAAGAATAGCATAGCCTTGCTAAGTAGAGTCTCGGATATTACCATGGTTCTTCTCATTCAGCAAGTTTTTGGTGGCTGGCAGGAACATCTCCATGAGTTCAGGCACCTTTCTAATGACATGAACAGCACACAATGCTGCCTGTATAGGAAAAACAGCTCTGTTAGTACATACTGTAATGACAATGATACATGTTTTGAGAACATCTAGTACAGTGGGAATTATCACAAATTTCATGATATACAAAGGCCTGGAAAGTTTATGGTACATTTTTCCTTCTTGCTACTACAAGTGATACTAAACAGCACCACAAAGAAGAGTTAAGTAAAACTACCATAAGTGAGGAGGGGGGTGAAAAGAAAAAAGGCACTGAGCTACAAAGTAACACTCTCACTAGCAATGGTTCATTTTTACATTATTCACTTCGGAAGTGATATTAACTGCAAAGCAGCTCTGCCTTTAAACAGGGCTACTTCAGTCTGTCTTACTGTTGCTGGGGAGGGAATAATGCATTGAAAGCAAAAAATGACATTTTAGGTCAAATTTATGGCTCATTTTCTTTCCCCTGAATATCATCTCCTTCTCCACAAAATAACTTCCTCCTGGAGGTGATGGGTCCTATGAAAAACAAAAGTATACTGCAAAAAAATTGCCTACTTCTAGTGTGCAGATGCAACAGGAGACACTATTCTTTGCAGCTGCTTGAGAATCAAGCGCACTGAGGGCCTCTTCCCAGAACACAGCAATACCTCTTAGCATTGCTTTCTCTCCAATCTCTCTGTAGATCCAGCACCAGACAAAAGTAACAATGCATCTCTTCCTAAATCTTACTGCACCCCACCCTCCCCAAGAATTAACAATTAAATAAATTTAAAAGAACAAGTGTGACTACACTTTGCAGATGCTATGGCACACTTGCTAGGGAAACAATACAATTTATAATTGTTTGCCTGTTTCAAGCTCTTAACCTTTCTATCTCACATACTACTGTCATCATTATCAACAGAAGAGATCAAACAGGTTGAAACCTTCAGATATCAGCCTCCGCTGTTCATAGTCAAAGTTTCTCTGGACTTATCTGAGAAGATATAGAAATGAAACTGGTGACTAGAAGTTTGGGGTTAATGTCTGAATGGGCAGGTGTCCACATCACCATCAATAACCTTAAGGTAGAGAGTATCAAAACAGAAACGACTGCCTCACCTGTTGGAGGCTTGTCTTTTAGAGGCTTACACATATTCCTGCTATAGACAGACAGGGAGTTTTGACCTCCGTCTTGCACACTGGGAAAATACTCAGCCAGTGTGATACAAGCCATCTAGTATTCCAGATATTAGCAAGGTATCCAATCAATCTTGAGTTTTAATCCATAACAAAGTATTCAAAAGTTCCCTGATGTACCTTCTTCCTAAGATAGGAGTTGGAAGTTTTGAGGAGCTTTTCCACCTCTCCTGCAAGGTCTCTGCACATTTCTGAGGAGCCCATGCAGCCAAGAGTGCAGAGTGCCAGCCCCTGCACATATTGCGTGCTGTGATTAAGGTCACTGTAAAGGAGAACAAAAAAAAGCCAATCAGCATGCACACAGAGAACCTGAAGACACAAGAAAAGGCATCTATATCTACAGTCATCTAACCAGCTGCACACATGGCCCAGAAGAACCCTCCAGATTCTCAGCATTTGGGAGCATGCATTAGGAGCAACAGCAGCTTTGAGTGCATATACCACAGGGTTTGCTACTAATTCTACTTAGAATCCTTAGAATTATAAAGATAAAATACTTGGTTAAAACCATTGGGTGGGCATCTAGGGATTCAGTTGAGAAGAGGGAAGATCACACAGAATTCCATTGAAACTTCTAAAGTAAAACCAAAATTTTTATTTTGGAACTTTCATGCAGAAAAGAACCCAACATGAAGTACAGTCCAGCAGCAACTCTGTGAGTTGCCTCCGTTTACACATGGAGAGGCTTTAGGTTCTGCATTTACAAACCAAGCAGTATATAAACATCTATGTAAAAATATCCTCTCTCTTGAGGAAAAACCACAAACCCCACCATTCGCACACCTTGAAAATAATCCATACAGGTATTTTGTTTAGCAATCCTAACTATTCATATGCCTAATGAACTTGCGAAAAGTTGTCAATAAGTAGTTAAATCACCTAACAGTAGATGCTATTCATGAGGCCAGCTACCAATGTCACATTAAGTACAAGGCAATATAGGTTCCACATGGCAATCCCAACAGCCTTTAAAACTGATTTCTACACTACTTTTCCATCAGACTATTTGGTACTCATGTCACCACAGTATCCAGGATTCAATGTTGAAGAAAGTAAAAACTATGGTTCCTGGTTTGGGAGGTGAGGGGAGCTGGGGATTGCGTGATGGGAGAGCCGGGGAAACAAGTGGTATGTAACCAAAGGCGCACAACATGCAGAAAAGCAAGAGACAGTATTCTGGTTGTAACATCAAGCAGCTATGGCAACATGCAGATGAAGGAACAGATAGCACATGCCACTAAATGGGTTGTTTTTTGTTTCCTTTCTTTAACAAATTTTTGGCAGCTACATATAGCTGCGTGTATGGCAAGTATGCACTTCAAAAGGGTGCTCACATTTTTTATATCAAAAATCTAGGTCTTGCAATAAAATAATGAAAGACAATGCCACAAATCAAATACCTTAATGTCTAGATAAAAGCAAGACAAAGTGGTAGATACAGAAGGCAAAGGAGAAAGCAACAAACAACCCACTGAGGTGGTGGGAAGCTGTCCACCAGTTTTGCTGAGCTTCAGTCTGACCCATTTCCAGTTCAAAGTCACTATACCCTTACCACACAAATTCATTTTAGCATAAACAATCAAAAAGAGGTGTTAACTAGCAGCCTAGTTCTAATGGAAGAGCCTCACAGGTATGACATTTCAATGAAAAATCTTTAGCCAAATGTTTCTTCTCTCCTGGACACTAGGTCCCAAGTTAGCAGATCCTGAGGCCTGCAGTTTTCGTCAAGTTTTTTTGAAAGCACTTTGAGGTCACAGTCTAACTGAAGATCAATACTTTACTTGCTAATATCTGGGAGGCTTATGTTCTAAAAGTAAATAATAACAAAAACAGACACACCACACACAACCAAGCAGGCATTTGTATAAATCAACTAGAACCCAGTTGTTCCACTCCTGTTCACATCCACTTTGAAAAAGAGTATTATTAGAAATGCACCAATCATGATCTACTAAACTATGATGTAAAACGGTCCCAGTTTGAGAGAAAAAAAAAAAATTAAAAAAAAATTCTTTCCCATCCCCTCTTGTCTGATTTCAGCAAGATGCCAAGCAGACAGCACATCCCAAGTTGCTGCCTTGCTTCCAAGGAAAGCCATTCATCTGGACTGTTACGCCAACCTTAAAAGAAAGCACAATACACAGCCTTGATCCTTGAAGTCAAACGACTCTTCAGAGCTCGTCAGAAGAAGTCAATTAAATAAACACAGGACAACATGGCTGCAGCAATATATATGACTTTGTGACCCATGATGGACGGTCCAGACTACAAAGTTTTAACTGTGTTATAAAAACATGCTGATTCAATCATATTTAAAAGGTGCATGGACCTTTACTGACACTGCATTACTGTTCGCCTGGCTCCTTCCTACTGCAAGCTGGAAGATAACTAGTTTACAGAAATGGAAGAGAGCTCTTTACAACAACTGGATGTCTTCTGCACTGGCTGAGCAGCTTACTATGGTCATTTCATCTTCCTCATTTTATTTATCGTAACACAACCTTCAGAAACACGTACTACCATTTCGTAACAGTAGCTACACAAAGTGTTGTTTGCCACATACATCTCTTCAGGACCGATGCAATTTTATATTCTCTTCCCTCTAAGGAAGCTAGACAGGATCATCCAATACAGTACAATACTAGAACAGTCTTGTACAGTCAACAGCATACAACAAATTGAAGATACCAGTTTTCTAACACAAAGGAAAAAAACTGAAGTACTCAAAGTATCACTGTCAGGAGTGTACTTTCAGATCCTGAAACCTCAAAGCATGTGTTGATGGAGAGAGAGGTGGTACCCTTACTTCTTGATGCAATTGGTCATAAGAAGATGGACATCCTGTCTCTCATCCAGCAGCAACATGGCACCTAAATACCCAATGCGCTTGTCTGTGAATTTCTGAGAGGCAATGAGCTTGAGGCACTCCAACTGGAAAAAAAAAAACAAAAGGAAAAAAAGAAGAAAAAAAAAAGACAGAATTAGCTTAAACTACTTCTTAGCTAGAAGAGAAACAGTTTGAATTTTGATGTTTACTCATTTAGGTCTCTCAGAATGCATTTTTAAAAGTATATTTTACTCCCACTTAGGTGATGTGGAAACTAAAGAAAGAGCCCAAAGCTCCCAGCAAGCCAGCAGAAAAGTCATTTAGAAGCTCCTGCATCTTGAAGTAGCCAGCCCCTGTTGGTCTTCCATGACCTCAGACATACCAGATATGTGGGTTCATGTCAGATCACGAAAGTAAAAGATAACATATTTATATAGACAAGAGTTCCATCATTAAAAACAAAATAGTAAAGATCTGGAAATCTAGATCACGTGTCATGTTTGATATGCACTGGAAACTTCTGAACCAGGCTTAAATGGGTCCATCTACCCACCACAGAGAGGATCAATGCTCTGTAAGTTAAGTTGTCAAAACCAGTTTTTGTTTATTGTGATCTGTAACTAACTTGCTAGCTAGGTAAACCTTAGATACAGTCAGAAATAGTTAAGTTTTTGTACTGCTCTAATCTCTATTTGAACACCTGAAGTTTGACTAAAATCATATGCATTGTAGCCACTACAAGCTTCCCTTCCACCACGTAGAAATGTCAACTGTGTTCAATAGCATAAAGGAGATCCCTAAGATAACATGCATAGCTGCCACTTGCACTCAGCTGATAAGAATTTAATTGCTAACCTATTTTTAAACTTAACACTTTCTTACTGGAAAAAAGACACCAACCACAGAGATATTCTGACATTACTACACACTAAAATATTTCTCTCTAAGAGATAACTAATCAAGTATAATCAATCTTGACTTCTCAGGCAGGAAGTAGCAGAAATGGCTTCCCAAAACAGGCAAGAGACCTATCCCTCACAATCACATCCCATAAATCTGTTTCACAAATGAGCTGAGGCAGCAAGTAAGCATATGCAATGGATGCAAGGAGGGGTCAGACAAAGCTTGCAACAGATCCATTTTAAAGGAAATAAAGGGGGCATGCACAGGCAAAAATACAGGGCGTCATGAAAACTTTTTCATGGTCCCCAGCTATAGGGAGCTTGAACAGGGCAACAGACACAGGTGAGATGCAAGAAGCACACACACATCAGGAGGGTAAAGTTGTACAGGATACTGATAAGAAAATTAAAGTTGAAGTGCCAGAGAAAGTAAGTGCTATGGCCTAGCAGCTCACAACTGCATGGCATCAGAACATACAACTCAACTATGCAAGTCGTCACACAAACACCCAGCTAATTCAGGGTGACAAACTGGTAAGAAAAAGCTTGAAAGAATGCAAGTTCAGTTTCCTAGATTTAAAGGGGTTAAAATTCTACAGTAAAGAAACACCTCTGAACAATAAGATCAGTCATCCACAAGGATAACTGAACTTGCACAAATGGGCAAGATCAACCAGGGATAAGGTACAGAATACTAGATATCCACCTTTTATCTTTCCAGTGCTTTCTGTAACAGAATAATGCACCTCTGAATCAACTTTCTTCTCCGGTTTACAAGAGACTTTCTTATACAACCCTCTGCAAAAATGCAATGTAGAATTGATGACATCTAAGCTACAGTGTAAGAGCCAACAAAGGCAGAAGATGAAGGACTAAGAAAAAGCAGAAGCAAACTAATGACTGCAACAGATACTATAAGACATATTTCTAGTACTTTTGAATTTGAAAGATATTATTGAAATTTACTCCATGAGAGGCTGATGAGTTCTTGTTTCACTTGTATACAAATACATGCAAACTAGCTTCAGTCACAGCAATACTGAGAAACATGATCAGCTGAAACTCTTAGTAGGTCTAATTAGTGGAAGAAATCTTGATACCATTATATCCATTTCATTCAAAGGAACAATTAAAATCTGCTACATCAGTACTGTAACAGATACATTAGTAAAGCCAGATATGATACAGGCCTGTACCCAGACCACAACTTACCCAAGTTTTTAACTGACATAGCCACTCTTCCAACTAGAATTTTTTTTGCAAGTGGAAATAATGACAATAATAATAAAGTTATTTGACTATTTACCCAGGCTGCCTGGTAGCATCCAAACTTGCACAAATGGCCTTTGCACATGCTCAAGAGACAGCCTGTCAGACAGTGCCTCTCAGCATGCACTGGCTAAATACGGTGCTCATGCTTATATTTCTGGACAAGATATCCTGGATCAAAGTTGGGAGTCCCTGGCTTGGAAAGAAGTAGATCAACCATTCACTATTTCTGACACCTTCTCTAAATCCTCTTTTATTATTGGTTACCCCACTTGCACTGTTAGCTGAAGTCAATGTCTGCTTACATCTTTACAAGAGACTGCCTAACACAGCCTGTGGCTCTCTTCTGTTTTTCACCAAAACATATTTCCTGCGTATTTATCCTGTCACTCAGAGACTTCCTGTCTACAATGCTGGACTGTCTATCTACAGAGTCCACTGCTGGTACAGCATTATCTTCAACAGGTTCCCAGCTCATGCAAACTATACCCCAGCTACACAACATTAGCACTTTCAAAGTTTTCTTTGAGTTATAATATAAGCACTTGAGGACATGCAAAGGTCTGCAACTTACTCACTTGGAGAATACTTGTTAAACTCCCTTCTCAGCCTTAGGCCCTATACCTTCCTGAAAGTGCAACTGAAAAACTACATGAGAACCAAGGCCATTGAATGAAGTACTCTGTTCCCAAAACAGTCAGCATAAATGCTTTTGTTTCAGATGTTGCAACCCCTGCAATAATAGATACTGAATAATCTGTTTTACCCTCCTTCCACTGAGAGTGAAGAGGTAACTCACCATTACTGATCAAAGCAGAAACGGAAGAATTCTTAGATATCTGGTTTTACCTTCCATATATGGGATTAAATACTTGAGTTACAAAATAAAATAATCCCAATAAAATTTAAACATGTTCCTAACATAGGTCAATTGTAGAAATTCTAGATGACACTTATCTGCAACACTTTTCATTCTTCTTGCAGCATGTAGATACTTAACCTTGTCTTTTGTAACAGGAGGTTTCTCTCTTGGACCAGGGTGCCTGGCTACGTGAAGTGTTAAGAACAGGATAATACATAAATTTACTAGCTATTATGAACACCTTGGTATCCTGTGAGAAGAATCCAATGATGTAGAAGTAAGGCAATGCACTTTATGTGCAATAGTACAGCCCAGACTCACTCCCTAACACTAAGACTATTTGGAATTTGATTTCAGTGGTTTGACTTTACTGTTTCAGTGAGACATGTCAGGATTAGTAAATCAAATCATGAATGGATAGAGTCCCAAGAGATTAAGATACTTCAAGGGATACAACAATTCGACTGACTTTTTATTTAGCTTTATGAAAGGCATAGGTTATATTACTACTAACAGGACACTTACTGACTTCTATGGAAAACAGACTATGCCCCAAAGACCAAGCAAAGCTTGAAAAACAAGTAGATCAAGAACTCCCATCTTCCTGTCTCCATTTTCCACAACCTACCTGTGTCAAAAATAGCACAAAAAGAAGCCAAGAGATGGAAAACTCATACCAGCATTCTCCAAGTCACCTCACTAAGATGGGGATAAGGAACACCAATTTCTTATTGCTGGGAACAGACCAGCTTTTATCCGCCTAGAATAGATTGCTTTAGAAAGAAAAGGGTATAGAACCTCCTTTGAAGCATCTGGTATTTTCCATCAGAGACAGAACTCCAAAGTGCTGTTTTGAACCCACCTAGAAATATCCATATGTACTGGACTGTGGTTTAAGAGCTACTGCTCTGCAGAAACACAGCTGGTGAGGAGCAGACAGTCTGGCAAAAGCAAACTAACCCTAAGTTTCATAACAAAATATGTAAGTCTCCAAACAGCAGATCTCACTAACAAAGTCAAAACTAACTAATGCGGATTCAGAACATACATGAAGACAGACCTCAAAACATCCAAAAGAGCAAACAGCAAAACTGCAGCTAGGAATGCTCTGAACAAGTCAATGCGTCCAAAGCACACAAAGCAGACTGGCACGTATCACAGCAAGCATTGAACCCTGACCTACCTGTCCAAAATGTGCAGGGTATCCCAGCATGTGCATATACAGCAGCTTTGCCACATTTCTGCATCGGTATGTGTTATCTTCCTCTCGGAAGGATGACCGGATAGCAGCACATTCCTTTTGGATCATCTCACGCTCTTCTGCCTGGGTTCTTGCCGTCCGGATGGTCCGGATCAACTCCCGCAGTCTGATGGGGGCTGGCATCCTCTGGGAGAAGAGAGAGATCTGTAAACCTTGTGCTGTACTGAAAGGCTTCATAATAGTCTCATACTTTTGCACATTTTATTTTCTTTCTTGACCTACAATTATATAAGTAGAAGAATTAAGAAAATAAAGACTGCTTCAGTAGCATGGTTAAAAACAAACTTGAAAACCAGAGGAATTCATTGTACGTCACCTTCGCTTTTCCAGCACATTAGAAAAACCTGTTGTACACAGACTCTGGAGATTTCGGTTGCTGAAGTGCAAGTCTCAAAGGAGCATGTACAAATCATTTTTGCAAATATTATTTGGCCAAACTGGAAGACTATTTTCACCAGTGCAACAAAATATACATCTTCAAAATAAAAGGGCACTCCCCAGCACTCGTACAGGAAGTCAGACAGAAGCATGAAGGTTTCAAAGCTTTTAAAATAAAAGCTAGTTTAATCCTACCCATTGCCTACCCTACAGCTGATACCTACGCTAAGAGACCAAAATACTTTTCTAAAATCCTGCCTCTGATGAATAGCTTGCTTGGGAAATTCCAGAATGAGCAACTTAGAAATATAAAAAAAAGGAAACAACTAAAAACATGGATTTAAATGGCATGTAAAATTAAGGTAACTGGGCAGGAGTTAATTATTGCAAGCTGGAATTCCAATATAGCATGTACTAGTTGTTTCCTAGCTGTTGTCTGGTTGTGTTGCTTTACTCTGCAGTAGTTTACTCTTAGCGAAAAGGGCGAAACACAGATTAACTGTGTGCTCTCACTGGAGACTTGTTCACTTGCTGCTAATGACACTGAACTACATATCCCAAAAACTTGTTTGCATAAGCCTAGCCTTAGAGTCTGCCTTCAGAGCTGAAGCTCTGAATAAAACTTAAGGCATGAGGCTTGTCTACTTAGGAAGTTATTCTGCAATAACGTAGGATACAACCCCCTCCCAAATTCTAACATCATTCTAACATCATCCAGCCAATGAACTAAATGAATAGTCTATATTTACAAATGTCCCTGCATAAATAAACAATCAGCAAGCCACACTGTAAAGATTATTTTTCCTCCTCACATCATAATCACAGGAAAACAAGCAGAAACATGAAGGGCAAAAGACAAAGCAATGATTTATTTTCCAACATTCAGAACCTCCGTCCTTGTGCTGCAACTCCATACTCAGTCTTAAAAAAAAAAAATTAAATCATTCAGCTTTTTTTAAAATACCTTTGAATTCTTCCCATAAAAAGTTTCACACCCATCTAAATAAAATATGTGTGTGTGTGTCGATCACTTCACATGCTTGTTCCTTGAGGCTTGAGTTCCTTTCTTGTGCACACACTCATAGCATTTCAATGTAATTCCCATGTATTAGGTCGGCTTTTTCCCCTCCACAAGAAAGCATTCTCTTACTACCAAGAAATTCTTACGTCAGGTATTTGATTTCTGCCTTCAGTGAGTTTAAGACTCTTTTGCATGCTAATACACTGGAAATCTCATCTAATTTTTAAATTGTCAGACATTTCAAGTAAGCTTAAGTGGTAGATATTGCAGGTGCGATGGAACTTTGGACATGAGAACACAAATTCAGAAACTTTCCAGAAGAGATTAACATTTACCTATTATCAACTATTCCAACGTCTATTATAATGCCAACAGATCTTTAACGTCATATACCTTGGGTAATTCCTGCTGATTTTCTGTTAAGCATGACTGTTTACATGACACAATATGCATACACCCAAACAATTCAAATAATAGGGTGAGAGCTTTCTCACTAATAGACTGTATGATTAAATATCTGTTGCCCTGTATTGATGCGCTACAGGGCACAAAGGGGAAACTGCAGAGAGCAACAGCAGCCATGCCAGGTAAGGCATAAAACTGATCTAACCCAGTACCCTGTCTCAGGATGGGAAGCAGGAGGGGTATAGGGGAAGTAATAGAGAAAGTACGTCTCCTCGATACCTTCCCTGCTTCCAAGATTTGCTGCAATTTAAGGGACTTCCTGAACCACAGACAATATCTTTCTGCAGATCTATGGATTTATCTAATCAATTTTTGAAAGCATCCAACCTTTTCCCCATTCCTACCTATGGTAATAATTTGCACAGTTTAACTATAAATGCCATGAAAAATTATTTTTTGCTTTAAACCTGCTGTCTGACCAAGTAAGGGATACTAAATGAAATTCTTACACCATAAGAAAGGAAGTACTCATCACCTATTAATTGATTTTATGTCATTTATGATTTTACAGCCTTTAATTGTATCTACACCTCAGCCACCTCCCTTTATAAGCAGTAGAGTCCTACTCTAATCTCTTCCCGTATGGAACCATTGCACAATTCCTTCATATCTGTACCTCTCTGAATTCCACTTTTTTTTTTTTTAAACAAAGAGTAGACCTATAAAAAGTATTCAAGCAATGCAAGCACCATGAGTTTTATAAAAGATCTTTTTATTCTTTGCACTTGAAGTTAAAAATGTTTAAACTCACTCTGCCTGTTTGGCTACTGTTAAGCTGACATTTTTAATAAAGATCGTCCATAGAGCTCGAAGACCTCCGGCTTGAGTGACAACTTATTTAGAGCCTTTCACTGTGTATTTATCTTCATAGTAATTTCTTTTCAGCATAGGCATTGCTTTGCATTTATTGACAATTAATTCGTTTTACCATCTTATCGCATACTTCCTTACTATCACAAAATCCTTCCACAGCTTCAGGATGAAACTGTCACCTCACTATTCACTCCTCCAGATTGCTTTATGAACACGCTTAATGGCACAGTTTTGCAGAGTGCCTCTCAATAACATCTTCCTATTACAAAAGCAGACAAATTTTCTATCATTGTCTGGTCACTTTTGTTTCTTCCTTAGCTAGTTATTAATTCACAATAAGATCTCCCTTGAAAAACTTTGCTATAATGCAATAAAAACCTTAGGCTAGAGGCTCTGTCAAGAATTCTAAAAAATCCAACAATTTTATAATCCAGACAACCTTTATCCATTTACTAAGAACTTGTCAAGAACCATGCAGTTCCAGGGTCCTCCCCTGTAGCCCCTTCTAAAAATTGGCATCACACAAACTACCACCTACTTGTGTTGTAAATTAAGTGTTAAGATAGTGACAAACCAGATTTACATGTCAAACAATTCTGAGTTCCTTCAGAGATACTGGTGAACTTCACTTTCTATTGGCAATTTATTGCCAATTCTACCTATTTGTTCCAAGAGTTCCTGTGACATTTCAGTTTAAGAGTATTCCTCTCAGATTTCAACACGAGAATCCCATTAAGTTTTTCCATATAAAGCATTCATGTAAATAATGTGGATTCCCCCCCCCCCCCATGAATTAGTTTTCTTTACACATTGGTTATCAGTCAGACTTCTGGCATATGTCTCTGCTATGTATCACATTCCTCCTATACTGGGCAACAAAACAGAGTCCTATCCAGGCACATGGTCTTTAGGTGTCACCAGAACATTGAAAAAAAACCAAAAAAACCCAAACAAACAAAAAAACCCAACACATCTCATCCATGCTGATGTATTGAGAAAATGAATTACGTACACCAGTTGAGCAGAAGAGTAAAGACGGGAAAATAGATCAAGAAGTTTGCTTAGGAACTTAACACAAAAAAACCCTTCAAACAAATACTAAGCAGTTCCTCCTTTTTACTGGATCTCTCAGACACTTTGTCACATCTGAAAGACATAGTCAGCCATGGCTTCCACATCACCACCAGCAAATCAGTTCTCCTAGGCCACCTCACTGTCTCAGTTCCCACCCATATAGCACAGCTAATACTCACTGCCATGGGATTCTGTGGGCTTAATAGCTTAAATGCCTCAGTTACTGCAGTGTTATCCCAAGCAGCAGCAAGGTGAAACAAATATGGTCACTTTTACTACAACCCACAGAACAGCTTCCCACTACTCCTACTACAGGGATCTGCAGAATACATACACCTAAAGAACCATGTGTTGGCCACAAGAATGTCAACTGCAGTTCTTAGATCACTGCCTACCTCAGGTGACAAGCATCAAGATGGTATGGACACAAAGGTTTACTGAGTATATAACTACAAAACTGAGAGAACCCAAGCCAGCAGGGACTGCTGGGGCAGATACTACCACTTAAGGAAAAAAAATACACCTGCATGTGCAGCTCAAACATCTGAACGAAGGAGCTGGGGATGCCTGAGCAGTGATTTTTCACATCCTGCCTGTTAATGTCACCCACAGCTCTGAGATTAGATACTTGTGTATATCAATTTTCTAGGATTTTGATAGACCACAGAACAATAGGAAACGAAGATTTTTCCATATACACACTGCCAAGCAATCCATGACTGGAAACTAGACTCATTGAGCACAACAACAAGCTGCGATAGCAAGATCAGCACGAGGTCTCATGTCCTCCATGGCTACAGAGCTGGCACTCTAGGAAGCTGCAGCATAATAAGAGGCACAAAGGATAGAAAAGGGCTCTTCAGCAAGCCCTAGAAGATGATTAATTTACAAGTATTTATGATTTTCCTGATCATATAAACAAAGTATGGATAACATGGAGCACAACCATAGCATGGCTCTGCCAAGACAGTCAAACAGTTGTGGTATCAAAATCTTACTGGGACATGGTATACAACCATACAGACTTCACTGAGAGAGGGAATTAGGGCTATACATCAATAAACAGATTAATAATCAGAGTTAAAACAAAAAGAATACTAAAGAATTACAAAAGCAAAATATAAATAGGAGTAAACAATTTAGAGCTCAGAAGAATTAAAACACTTAAGTGATCATGTAATTTTGACTATATAATTTCTCTAGATGGAATCTTGAAGTTCATGCTATGAACCATGTGAAACATTAAGAAAAGTCAGCTTCAGGTGATAACGACAAAGCTATCAGATAGCAAACTGCCATGAAAAAATAAATTTTACAGACTCCTCTATATTACAGAAATGCCTTTTATTGCAGAAGATGACAAACAGAGACATGACAACCATATCATCTAGTAATAGCAGACCTGCAGCTGGCTAAATGCTGCTTAGAACTTCCTTCAAAGTAGCAGGTCTTGTTCTTCAGGATTGGTACACTTTTTTCACCAGTACAGGCATATGTGTTTATTCTTTGCACATTAACATAAATGACAAGGCAATTTTTAAAAGTAGGTACCTCTTTCCTCATTTTGTTCACAGCAGCAGTTTTGCTCTGCCACTTCTTTACTAACTACAAGCTCTAGAAATCAGGGATGGTCGCCGAATACCTGAAAAGAGCCTACCAGTTAATATTTACAATATCTGGTAGGACTGAACACAGAATTCTCCCACCTCATAAAGTCTGTTTCCCCCTTCTCATTTGCAAGCCTTGCTCATTAGAGTAACCTACTATCAAGATCAAAGCTTCTGAAAGAGTTAGGTATTTACCTAACTCAGATTAATTCCAATGGTATAGGTTGCTGGTGTCTAACTTCCTTTAAAAACAGAACTCCATTTTTTTTCCTAGTCTCTGGATTGCGTGAAAGGTCTTAGCTCAGTGACCTTCCTCCCTCTGCTATTCATTATTTCTTCCCCCGAACCAATAAAAAAAGGCATCCTTTATGCAACTCATTCCTAGTAAACTATCCAAAAGTGAAAAAAAATAATTAATCAAGAAAACAAAAATCATAATGTATTAAAACAATTTCATTTTGGTCTAAATTATGCTTCTAGATCAGTATTTTCTCCCCTTTTATAGTCTTTTAATAGTTAAGCTTGTTGTGTTTCAATGTTAAAAATATTTAAGTATAGACCCTTACTAAAAGTCTCTTAGAATACAATTATATTCAAATATGACTGTTCACCAAATAACATTTTATATTTACAAGAAGCACCTAATGTTACCACACCCCACACATAAAATGCTCAAGTGCCTCAGCCAAGCTACATTCCTCTATCAGGAACTGCAGTGTAAAGACAAAAGGACTTACTACCCTTAAACACGTAACTGAGTTGAGATCCCTCCCTCTGGAAACTATTCAGAAATGTTATCTTATGTCTAAAAGAAAAAAAATAAATTAAAATCACTCTTTCAATATATTAATGAAATAAATAAAAAGTTGCTTAACAACTTGTTTAGGAAAAATTCTCAAATTATCAGACATGTTTGAAAATTCCATTATTATTTAGCTTTGAATTCTGGAAACATTAGGACATAAACCCCAAAGCTCATGGAATCATTCACAGATGGGTTTACTGTTTGGGGAAACTAACTGAATTTTCAATTCAAGTAAGATACATACCCAGTTACAGCTTTTCCTGTGAATAGTATTTCTGAACTTGGTTCATCCTAGAAAGCAACCCAAGACTGAAGAAGCATACGTTTCCAACCACATCTGAAATACACAATTTAAGTTGCTCCACCCCAATGCATGCAAAAGTCACCACATTCCTCAAGCAAAAACAGCTTTTGGGAAGTTACATAATTAAAGCCTGACCTACCTCCCAACTGAAATCAGTAGCAGAACTCCCCTACTTGGTTCAGTATAACTGAGTCAAGCCTCCTGTACATAAAAGCAGAAGACACGTCTGGACTACATGACGGGAATAACTGCAATGGGTAACTACAAAATACTGATGGCCTCAATTCCATACTGCTATCAGTGAGCTTCACACTTCCATCAGATACTTAAAAAAGAAAGACTTATTGGCAGTAAAAACAGAAATATACCCAGCAAATAGAGATGAAGCTGTAAACAAAAGTAGAAATATTGGTATATAGTCTAGTATTATCAATATTTATACAGAAAACAGTAAACACCTAACCAAGGAGTACTATTATAATCAAGAAGGGCAAAGAAGGGCAAAGGCAACACTAAAGAGTTGAGAGGAAAAGCAACCAACCGTACAACATTCCAAGTGGTAAAATAATCTCTCTTGTGAAAAAGCTATTTAATACAGCAGAGAACTAGAAAGTAGAAAGTAAGTAACATCAGAAAATCAAAAAGAAATTAAGGCAGCAGGGGGCTTCACAATACAGTATGACAATAAAAGGCATCAGTGTTACACTTTGCATTATACAAAGACAGCGGGGGGGGGGGGAAGTAAGGAAAAAAAATGCCCCCAAAAGAGAGGTAAAAACAGTCTCAGAAGTGATGGTCCCATTTCCAGTTACATTCAAAAAAACCCAAGAAATACAGCATGAGTATTCAAGAGGGAAGCCAGCACGCTGCTCAGAAGCTGAGAGGATGAGACAGGACAGTGACAGAGATGTTACACTGTTCTTCTTTAAAACCCTCAGTATGAACAGATCGTCCCAGCTAGCCAAACTGAACACAGCCCTACCTCTCTTTTCTTTGCTTCCCATGGCTACAGCCCAACAACAAAATTTAGTGAGACTAGGTAAGCACCCTTGTTGAGGTTACCATTCCTGCACAACAGTACATATACACCAAACCAAACTGAACTGGCTTCAAAAGATGCACTGGGCTTTCAACCATTGCAAATATTAACCTTAGCATCTGCCAAAGAAGAAAATAATTTTTTTTTTTTTTTTTTTAATTCAGAAGCTAACAAACGAAGCACTGGAAGAAGAGTTAGCACATCTACATAGCTGAGCAGCATGACAGATGAGATGAGAATTCCAGATTTCCTGGCTTCTGTTTCTATACTTCAATCACTGCTGACCTACATTACCTTTGTATTTCTCACCTGCTTCTAGTTTCCTAACTATTTTGATCTGTAAGGTAATCTGATTATTTTACTTCCTGTTCACTTTCCTGCAGAGTGAAAATTAAAAAAAAAAAAAGCTACTACTTTGTGACAAAAAAGGCACGCCTTTCTTTACCTTGGTTAATGCCAGATGAAAGACAAGATGTGACATTTCTACATTCATTAATATAAACTTTACAATACACCAGGTAACTTCAGCTATGTCCTAGGAAGTTCTTATCTTAGATTTTTACCTATAGCATCTCTGCCAAACAGGAGATTAAAGGCTAATACTACTACTTGTGATATTAACAGATTGACTTGTACTCATGTTACTGTAACTGGTGTTCGAGTTACAGCCTCATCATATATTCAGTAATTAACTCCAAAACTCATCCAATGAGGTAATACTGCTATCAAGGCAGACCAGACCCTTTTCCTTAGAGAATAACTAAGTATCATCTAGAATAAATTAACATCACTTTCAGTCAGAAGTTTGCCCTGTTATTAAAAAATACAAATAAATCAAACCCACCTCCTGAAGTTATATAGTCAACTCAAAAATAAAAACAAATATTCACACTGAAGAGGCAAAAGAAGCTCTACTGAATGAGTGCCATTAACTTTAGAAGCAGTTAAGCTTTTTATCAGTCCTTACACTTTGAAAGGCGACTTTCCACATCTGAACTGCACTAACCAGTGCAGTCTGCCTGCATGCCTAAGAACAGACAACTTCAGTTTCTTTGCTGCTGTTCACAACTTTTTTTACACTACTGCCTGACAAACTTACTGATCTCATTATAGTTTACAATTATGTCAATGCAAATTTCTGTATGCAAAGAAGCTATCAAGAATCAGAACATTTTTGTATCCCTTACTCTCTCACCAGGACACTGCAATGAAGACACTGCAGGACCCCTCCATTCCTATCATATCACTTTGGGGGGGGGGAATCAGATCAGCAGTCACAAGAGGAACAACAACAACAAAAAAGAAGAGAATGCTTTTTTTTTTAATCAAAAAAGGAGGAAATCTGAAAGTTGCCTTCTACACTGAAGACAGAAGAGCTGGATCCCTTCACAAAACAATTACCCCAGACTTCCTTTCCCCTTCTCAACTCACAGGAACTTAAATATCTCCCCCTACTTGTCCCACCATGGAAGAATTAAGGGCTTCACACTGAACCTCTCAAAAAAAAAAAAACAAACCACAAAATCTCTTGCCTTCATTGAGCTCTCAGGTACACAGGAAAGTTTTCAAATCCTGTGCTAAATACCAGAGTGCTCATGAGCAGGCAAAAGAAAGAATTTGGCAACAGAACAGGGCATGCAAATAAACAAAGGAAAAAATAAGAAGTGTAGTTTAGGGGGGAACACAGGCATACAAAAACCAGCTGTGCACTATCACATAGAATTGGAACAGGAAAAAGAGAAAAAGAAAACAACACAAAAATCTCTGCCATTTTAAACATACAATGCTACAGCTACTACACAGGGGGAAATACTCATATATTTTACTTTCTTTAAGCCAATATGGGCCAAACACACCTTCTGGTCATTCACATGAAATGTCACCCTTCCAAAGGTGTTCCACTGGGATTCCATACTGTTCTGTTAACATTTCAAGCATTAGAAACTAAACCACATCGCTAAGCACTTTTAGGCATCGTTGACAATGTAATAAAACACACAACTGTTCCATCTGCAAACTTTAAAAACAACACCTACTATAAAGAAACTTGTCATTTGTCTTATAGCTCATGAGAGAAGAAAAAGAACTCAACCAACCTTGAAAAAGGGACTTGAAACTATCTTTACAGATTGACTCTCAAACAGCAGTCTACCACTATCACAAATCCACACTTGCAGTTCACTGCAAATGCCTCTGGCCAGAGATCATAGACTTTTTGCTTCCATTAAAATCCACGAAACCATAAGACAACACACAAACACTATAAGTATTAGAGAGACGTTAATTGTAACACTCTGAGCAGCTGTGCAGCACAAGCAATAAAAAAAAAACAAGGAAGGACGGACGCAAACACGCAAGCAACTTCTTGGACACCACGGGCCTCCAGCACGGACAGAGTCACACGACATTTTGCACTGACAGAACTTCTGCAGGGCTGCGTTTTCCACTCCAAAAAACGCTGTGCGAGATCACCCGAGTCCCAGCAACAGGGGTGATGGGAGCAGAGAGAGTCCCGCCAGCAACGCCGCTCCAGCGGGTAAGAGCCGAAGCGGGTAAGAAGCGCTCCCCTGTGCCTGGGGAGGCAGCAGGCCAGCCCAGGAGCGCGGGGCAGAGTCCGAGACGGCCCCGGGCCGCCGGGCGGAGGCCGGGGACACAGGCCGGCGCCCGAACGCGGCCCAAGGCCCACGAGAAGTCGCCCCCGGCGGAGGCCACGGGAGGGCATCGGGCGGCCTCCACCAGCAAACAACCCCGCGGCGATACGGCGGGGCCGCAGCCCGGCCGCGGACAGAGGCAGCGAAGACACACGGGGGCCTCAGGCGGTCGGGACCTCGCGGGCCGCGGCAGCGGAGACCCGGCCTGGCCGGCGGTGTAGGAAGGGGAGCGGGGGAGCGACGAAGGCCCCGCGCGGAGGCGGGCTGGGGCGGCGGGCGCCGCGGCCCCACTCACCGGGCCGGTCCCTGCAGCGGAGGAAGCGGCAGCGGCAGGAGCCAGGCATTCAAAATGGCGGCGGCGCGGCCGCAGCACCGATACCGCAGGCGGAGGGATCCGCGCTCCGGCACCCTCCTCTCGGCCTCCCGGCCTCTGCCGGCCGTAGGTGGTGGGCACGGCCGCGTCGGCCTCAGCGGGGAAAGCAACGGGACGGCGCAGTACCGGCGGCGGTACGGCGGAAAAAGGCCGCTCGCACTACTTTTTCCGGCGGAAGCACCCACGGTACCGGCCTTGCGAGGCGCGGTACGTCTGCACCGTGGCAGTCACTGATGACGTCACGCGCGGGGCGGTCTCCCGCCGCGAGCGCTCTCCCGTGGCGAGGCCGGGCGGGTCGCGCCGCCCGCAACCAGGGTTCCGCGGCGCGGCGGGGCCCGGGCGGCGGGGGCGGCAGGGAGCCCGCCCCGCCGGTTTCTGGCCCTGCTTAAGTGCTGAGCGGTGACCCCGCGGGACAGCGCCATGCCTTCCTGACATCGGGGGCTCGGCCCGGCGCGTTCAAGGCACAGCGCAAAGCCTCCGATGTCGGGATCGGAGGGGGGAGGGGGGTTATTCGCTGTGGCGGGCGCTGACGGCAGCACCCAGGGAACGGCACGGCGGGCGCGGCGCC